>SJYT01012929.1:197517-210481 GCA_006410635.1 Cephalophus harveyi
GGAGATCAGCCCTGGGATTTCTTTGGAAGGAATGATGCTAAAGCTGAAACTCCAGTACTTTGGCCACCTAATGCGATGAGTTGACTCATTGGAAAAGACTGTGATGCTGGGAGGGATTGGGGGCAGGAGAAGGGGACGACCGAGGATGAGATGGCTGGATGGCATCACTGACTCAATGGATGTGAGTCTGAGTGAACTCCGGGAGTTGGTGATGGACAGGGAGGCCTGGCGTGCTGCGATTCATGGGGTTGCAGAGAGTTGGACACGACTGAGTGACTGAACTGAACTGAACTGAATACCAACTCAACTCACACGCTAGTGATGCTTAAAATTCTCCAAGCCAGGCTTCAGCAATATGTGAACTGTGAACTTCCAGATGTTCAAGCTGGTTTTAGAAAAGGCAGAGGAACCAGAGATCAAATTGCCAACATCCACTGGATCATGGAAAAAGCAAAAGAGTTCCAGAAAAACATCTATTTTTGCTTTATTGACTATGCCAAAGCCTTTCACTGTGTGGATCACAATAAACTGTGGAAAATTCTTCAAGAGATGGGCATACGAGACCATCTGACCTGTCTTTTGAGAAACCTGTATGCAGGTCAGGAAGCAACAGTTAGAACTAGAACAACAGACTGGATCCAAATAGGAAAAGGAGTACGTCAAGGCTATATATTGTCACCCTGCTTATTTAACTTATATGCAGAGTATATAATGAGAAACACTGAGCTGGATGAAGCAGAAGCTGGAATCAAGATTGCCAGGAGAAATATCAATAACCTCAGATAGGCAGATGACACCACCCTTATGGCAAAAAGTAAAGAGCCTCTTGGTGAAAGTGAAAGAGGAGAGTGAAAAAGTTGGCTTAAAGCTCAACATTCAGAAAACTAAGATCATGGCATCTGGCCCCATCACTTCATGGCAAATAGATGGGGAAACAGTGAAAACAGTGGCTGACTATTTTTCTGGGCTCCAAAATCACTGCAGATGGTGATTGCAGCCATGAAATTAAAAGACCCTTACTCCCTGGAAGGAAAGTTATGACCAACCTAGACAGCATATTAAAAAGCAGAGGCATTACTTTGTTAACAAAGGTCCGTCTAGTCAAGGCTATGGTTTTTCCAGTGGTCACATATGGATGTGAGAGTTGGACTATAAAGAAAGCTGAGCACCAAAGAATTGATGCTTTTGAACTGTGGTGTTGAAGAAGACTCTTGAGAGTTCCTTGGACTGCAAGGAGATCCACCAGTCCATCCTAAAGGAAATCAGTCCTGAGGGTTCATTGGAAGGACTGATGTTGAAGCTGAAACTCCTATCCTTTGGCCACCTGATGCGAAGAGCTGACTCATTTGAAAAGACCCTGATGCTGGGAAAGATTGAGGGCAGAGGGAGAAGTGGACGACAGAGGATAAGATGGTTGGATGGCATCACTGACTCAATGGACATGGGTTTGGGTGGACTCTGGAGGTTGGTGATGTATAGGGAGGCCTGGCGTGCTGCGGTTCACAGGGTCATAAAGAGTCAGACATGACTGAGTGACTGAACTAAACTGAATACTAACTTCACTCTATACGCCAGGCTCTAGGTTCATCCACAACACTACGACTGACTCAATTTCTTTCCTTTTTAAGGCTGAGTAATATTCCAGTATATATATATACACACACACTACATCTTCTTTATCCATTCATCAGTGGACATCTAGGTTGTTTCCATGTCCTGGACATTGTAAATAGTGCTGCAATGAACATTAGAGCACATGTGTCTTTTTGAGTTATGAGGGTCATACTGCATATATATGAAATCTAGAAAAACAGTATGGATGAACCTGTCTGCAGGGCAGGAATGCAGACACACACTTAGACAATGGACATGTGGACACAGCAAGGGAGGGAGACAGTGGGAAAAACTGAGACATGTATACACTACCATGCGTAACACAGGGATCTAGCAGGAAGCTGCTGTGCAGAACAGGAAGCATAGCTCGGTGATCTGTGATGACCTAGAGGGGTGGGAAGTTGGTGCGGGGCAGTTGGAAGGGTGGTTTAAGAGGGTGGGGATATAGCTAATTCACTTGCTATACAGCAGAAACGAACACAATGTTGTAAAGGAACTACATTCCAATTAAAAAAAACAACAACAACAACCTTGAGCATTATCTACAACAGCACCGTCCAAAAGAACTTTTTGTGATGATGGACATATTCATATTAAATACTGTCTAATACGGTGACTGCCATCTACATGTGGCCACTGAGCATTTGAAATATGACTGAGGAATTGGATTTTTAAAAAGTTTTATTTGGCCATGCTGGGTCTTAGTTGTGGCATGCAGGATCTTTAGCTGTGGCATCTGGGACCTAGTTCCCTGACCAGGTATCGAACCTGAACCCCCTGCATTGGGAGTGCAGAGTCTTAGCCACTGGACCACCAGAGAAGTTCCAAGGAACTGGATTTAAAATTTGTAACTTAAATTTAATTAAGTTTAAATTTAAATAGCCAATGTTGATTGTGCATTTAGACAGTGCAGCTGTCCATAGAATAGCAATGAATTCTTTTAAGTACTATAAAGACAAATCTAAATTTCCACTCTGCAAATTGAACTTCATCAGAAAGTCCAATACAAATGGCTAGAAAGTTTGCTTGTGACCACTAACCAGCCTTCACCTTTCCCAAAGTATACAGACATTAACATCAGACTTTCCCCAACCCCCCACTGATAAGACACAGTTTGATGACAAGGATTTGATGGCGAAAGCCACCTTGCTGGGACACATCTTCAGACTAGAAGAATGGACTGGGAGGCAGATACGGGGTGAGAGGCGGGATATTTCTAGCTATGGGAACTTGAGTTTGAGGGCTACTCTGAGACTCTTCCATCTTGAGGGGTCTCTATGATATTGACTCACTAGTGGGATTTACTGACTGCAGGAGCTGGAAGGTAAACTGGATCCACTGGCTTTCAGAAAGCCTTTAATAGACTGCCTTGATTGAGGCTATACCAGAACACAGCCCTGTCTGGAACAGGTGACAAGGAAGGGTCCAGAGAGAGCCTGGAGCATCTGGCCTCTTGGCTGATACCACTCCACCCTTGCTGCATTCAGAACCTCTAAGACAACTGCATTAGGCAGAAGGCTCCATATTTCTTCATCTCTTTGGTAACTACCCTTGTCCATTCTACCACCTTCTCTCTCTTGGAGACCACAGAGCTTCCTAATTGGTCTCCTGGCTTCTACTCTTAGCTCCCTACAACTCATTTTCCACACAGCAGCCAGAATCATCTTTTCAAATCAAACCATTTCTGGACTTCCCTGACAGTCCAGGGGTTAAGATTTTGCCTTCCAATTCAAGCGTGCAAGTTCAATCCCTGGTTAGGGAACTGAGATCCCACTTGCCTGGAGGATAAAAGACCAAAACATAAAACAGAAACAATATAAAAACAAATTCAATAAAGACTTTAAAAATGGTCCACATCAAAGAAAAATCAGATCATCTCACTCCCCTGCAGACTCTCCAGTAGCTTCCTACTCAAAAAATTCAACCTCTTCACCATGGCCTGCAAGGCCCTGCTCACTTTTTTGACTTCTATCATCATCCCCTTTGCTCATTCTGTTCCCAGCCACACTGATCTCCTGGCTGTTCTTCAGACAAGCCAAGCTTCTTTGAATCTCAGGGCCTTTGTACCAATGCTTGCTGGTCCCTCTGCCTAAATGCTCTTCCCCAGACCTTCATGTGGCTGGCTCCTTACCACTCAGGCCTCAGTCCAAATGTCAGCTCCTCAGAGTGGCCTTTCCTGATCACCTCCTTCATTGCTCCTGCTTCTCCACCACTAGGTTATGTCTGTTTAGTTGTTTCACAAATTTCTTGAGAAATATTAACATATTATAAAACTCACCCATTTTAAATGCACTTTTAGTGAAAATACCAAGTTGTACAGCCACCACCATAGGTCAATTTTAGACTATTTCCACCTTCTTGAGATCCCTCATGACCATTAACTGTTAATCCCCATACCTACCTGTCCCCTGCCGCAGGCAAGCACTAATCGATAATACTCTTTGTCTCTACAGATTTGCCTTTTCTAAATATTTCATGTAAGTGAATTATACAACTATTATCTAATACTCCACTGCTCTGTTTTATTTAATCATTATTATTATTTTTTAACTGTGCCAAGCAGCTTGCAGAATCTTATCTCCCTGACCAGGGACTGAACCTGCACCCTTGGCAATGGAAGTATAGCATTCTAACCACTGAGCCATGAGGAAATTCCCTTATTTTATTTTGAAAATATTTTTTATTTTGGTAAAATATACATAATATAAAATGTACCCGTTTTCACCATTGTTGTAAGTGTATAGGTCAGGAGCATTAAGTATACTCACATTGTGGTGCACCCATCACCAACATCCATCTCCAGAACCTTCTCATCCCTTCCAACTGAACCTCTATATCCATTAAATACTAACTCCTTTCCTCTACTCCCCAGCCTGAGAAGACTACTATTTTACTTCCTTTTTCTGATTCTGACTACTCTTGGTGCCCCCAAGAGCACCATGCTCAGTCATGTCTGACTCTTCACGACCCCATGGACTGTAGCCTACCAGGCTCCTCCGTCCATGGGATTTTCCAGGCAAGAGTACTGGAGTGGGGTGCCATCACCATCTCCGACATAGAAGCTAGGGAACTCCTTTTAGCTACTCTGACACACCAGAGGACCATGAGGAAGAACTGTAAAGATTTTTACCAATGATGTAGTTCTTTTCCTTGTGAAATATGAAGAAAAGAAGACACCGTCAAACTATAACCTTGAGAGCATCCACGGCCTTTGTGAACCTTCTGCTGAACATACAGTTATAACCAGGCGAATGTGCCTGGCTCCTCTGGAAGCTCTTGGTGCCACTCACATGCAAAGATACAAGTGGCAGCCGCTTGAAATAGAATCAACCAGCTAAGAGTGAAAACTATAAAGCTTTTCACTAGAAAAACAAATTGTGCCGTCCTTTCTTGTACATTACCTATGCTTTCTAAAAATATATTTTTTTCTAAAAAGGCTGGCATTTGTTACTCAACTTTTGAACATTAGTTCGGGCAGCCTGGGCAAACCACAAATAAATATGTCACAGAGACTGCCTGTCGTCTGCTTGTTTTCCCTTCTTTCCACAGTTGATAGAAGACGTTTATTCAAAAGAAGACCTCTGGATTTTAGCAGAGCTCACAGATTCCTGACAAGAAGCCTTCATTTCAGGGCTTCCTTGCAGCTAGTAGGGGCCATGTAATTAATAACTGGCAAATGTGATGTGAACAGCGAGATGCATGTAATTCTGCACAATGTCCTTAAAGGGAGGATCTGTGCCCTTCTTCTCTTCCTTTTTGCTGGCTAGACCATGTACCTAACTGATGGCTGGAACTTGAGCACACGTCTGAGAGGATACTGAGTTACTAATGATTTGAAGCAGCCACACCAATTCTGGATTGTCTATCTCCAGATCCCTTCATGTAAGAGAGAACCAAACTTCTGGTTTTGTTGTTGCTCTAGTTGCTAAGTTGTGTCCGACTCTTTGCCACCCCATGGACTGTAGCACGCCAGGCTCCTCTGTCCACAGGATTTCCCAGACAAGAATACTGGCATGAGTTGCCATTCCCTTCTCCAGGGGATCTTCCCAACCCAAGGATCAAACCTGCATCTCCTGCATTGACAGGTGGATTCTTTACCACTGAGCCACCAGGGAAACTCAAGCTTCTGGTTGAGCTACTGTTACTTTGGATCCCTTTAACTGGGAGCTGAAGTGAAGTGAAATGAAATGAAGTCACTCAGTCGTGTCCGACTCTTTGTGACCCCATAGACTGTAGCGTACCAGGCTCCTCTGTCAATGGGATTTTCCAGGCAACAGTACTGGAGTGGATTGCCATTTCCTTCTCCAGGGGATCTTCCCAACCCAGGGCTCGAACCCAGATCTCCCACGTTGTAGACAGATGCTTTACCGTCTGAGCCACCAGGGAAGTCCTGGGAGCTGACCTAGTCCTAACTCACATAGAATCTCCCCAACAAGATTATAGGAGAACTGAAGTACAAAAATTTCCTAAAGGTACATGACAACATTGATTGTTCCATCAAAGATGAGCTGCTTTGAGCTGATGCCAAGCCCAGCTAAGCCAATATACTAAGTGGGTTGCAGTGATCTGCCACGTTGCCTGTGGGTCAGAAGGAAAGATGAGTCAATACCAGCAACAAAGGGTAAGAGTGTTGGCTAATACTTAGTGAGCACTTATTATATCCTAGGCACTCAGCCCAAGAGCTTTATATGTACCATCTCATGTTGTCTTTACAACAATCCTGAGGTTTAAAGAAGATAAATCCATCACACAGCTTATGAGTGAAGAAATGTGGGCCCACCTACCTCACCTTTGCATTGTATCCATATGCAGCATCCATTAATACTTCCCTCCCCCATACATAAGAATGGGGTAGTCAGGGCTCTCTAGAGCACTCTAGTTTGTCAAGGAGAACTTTCACTGGACACCCTCCTCTGTCCCGCCAACACTAACAATGCCCCTATCACCCAAAACACTGGACTAACCATGGAGTCTACTTGTCAGGCCCAAGATGCCTCTCAGTCCCTAATTTCCTTGGATCATTTTTAACTCGTAGCCATTTACTTACAACTGAAACACAACTATAATGTGAAAACCAAGTTACATGTTTGTTTCAGAGCCTTATTTTACATTTATGCTAATATCAATATTTCGAGGGGCTTGCCTGGTGGTTCAGCAGTAAAGAATCTACCTGCAATGCAAGAGACCCGAGTTCCATCACTCGGTCAGAAAGATCCCCTGGAGGAGGGCATGGCAATCCACTCCAGTATTCTTGCTGGAGAATCCCCATGGACAGAGGAGGCTGGCAGGGCTACAATTGAGTCGGACACAACTGAAGCAACTGAGCATGAACATTTATACCGCTGCTCTGGGCCTCAGTTTCCTCATCTATAATATGGGAATAATAGTACTTTTCTCACAGTGATTTCAAAGATTCGGTAAAATTATGCCTGTTAACTTCTGGCACACAGTAGGTGCTCAACAAGAGGTATCTACTTAAAAAAATCATAATTCATGGCTGACGTTGAATGAAGCTTTCAGTGAACCAATGTGTTCAATTATTAAACAACTTCCCTAAAATGAAAAAATACAGAAGATAACAGTCACTACTGTGCCGACTGGAAAGATGACTTAGTCTAGTTGACTAAATCCAGACTTATTTTTTTTAAGCTAGCTGCTGAAGCTGTCTCTAAATCTGACTTCCTATCTTGACTTAACTTAATCTATGCTATTACTAACCAGCCTGGGCATTTTGTTAGTTTTTGTTTGATATTTAGGCATTTTTCCCCCTGAAAGTGAAAGTAAAAGTTGTTCAGTCCTGTCTGACTTTTTTCGACCCCATGGACTATGGAATCCTTCATGCCAGAATATTGGAGTGGGTAGCCATTCCCTTCTCCAGGGAATCTTCCCAACCCTGGGATCGAACCCGGGTTTCCCACATTGCAGGCAGATTCTTTACCAGCTGAGCCACAAGGGAAGCCCTTTTCCCCACTAAGTTATTACTATTCTCTATTTTTAGATTGCCTTTAGTGGTGGTTTTTTAAAAATATCCTTTCCCCCCAAATGCATTTGTGAGAACAATCATTTAATTTTTTTAATATTTATTTGTCTATGCTAGGTCTTAGCTGGAGCATGCAAGATCTTGTGTTGTGGGATCCTTTTTAGCTGCAACATGCTAACTTTTAGTTGCAGCATGTGGAACTTCCCCCACCAGGGCTCAAACCCTTGCCCTCTGCATTGGAAGCTCAGAGTCTTAGCCACTAGACCACCAGGGGAGTCCCTTTAGGGTGATTTTAAGTCAGAGACATTAATAGGATTTTTTTTCTTTTTCTTTTGCCTAACTGCCCTCCAATGGATATAAAGTAGTCAGAGGTGAGTACTACCTTTGATTTTCTATCCACCACTGGGAGACATTTATGAAAGGCACAAGCAATAAATAGCTCCTAAAAGTCTTTACAAGGGGCCTTTGCCTGAAAATAGCCTTCATTCTAAATCCATGAAATTCAGCTGAGTCCAACTGGGTTTTCAGAAAACACATCTGCTTTAAGAATTTATCCCTCCAAGCATTATCTCGAGCCCTTTCTAATTGTTAACACAGGACACCACCAGTTCTATTAAAAATCTCCCAAATAGTTGAGGCAAAGCCAATATTTCACTATTTCAGACATTTACCCCCAACCCAAATTCTGTCACCAGAGGAAAAAAGCAGCAGCTCTTCCAGTTTTCAATATTCATTTTTGGAGAATAATCTTTTAAAAACTGCTTACTGTGATTTTCCAGGTACATTTGCTATTGGGAGGGTACACTCCAGGAAAACCTTCGCTGCCAATAAATCCAGACTCTCCGGTAAGAATGCCGCCACATGTGAAAACAGGTCTGGGAAAATAAGAGAGGAAAAGAAATCTGAAACAGAGCCTAACAATTCACTGTCAATTTCAGAAAGATGTAGTTTATTAATAGGGATAAAATGAATACTATTAAGTGCCTGCATCATATAGGGAATTTGAAATACTTATTAGCTCTTAGAATATTTAAATTATGCCTAATAAAACATTCAGTCCAGCTACAATGATCTCCACCATAGTAACACTATAATAACAAGATCAATCTACTGATCTATCCATCCATCCATCCATATGCAATCAAGTCCTTATCAAGTGATAAGATGTCACTGGAAAATGGTAAATAGAAAATGTAACTGAAGGGAGTGAGAGAGAAAGGGTGAGAGCTAGGCTCTGTGAAGTGCATAGTTTTAAAGATAGACAAGTAATTAGTTAATGTGGAAAAGTTTTAATTTCCTAGATTAAGAGAGATGCCTAATTCTCCCCGTTTTGGAATATAGTTGGCCATTGGCAGAGCTTCCCACTGAAAAGGGAGGTTGATGGTGATGGAGGTGGAAAAGGAGATGCCGAAGTTGGCCATAGGGCGAGTCCCCCGCCCAGGTCCTGGAGCCATCCAGCAGCTCAGAGGTTGGTGAAGAGTTAACTTTCCAAGAGCTGCTCCCGGGCGCCGGGCAACTCGGGCTTTTCCGTAGGCTTAAGCCTCTGGGCAAAGCGTCTCCAGGGAAGAAAACAGAAGTAAAACAAAGTTCACATATTTGGCCCCAGTGCTTCTTTGCACCCATATAAAGCTGCGGGCAGAGGAGACCCAGGGCAGGTTAAGCCCCTACCACGTGGTGGCTGGCCAGCTGCAGGGCCGTCCAGCGGGCGAACCTGGGGGCGCAGGAGGGAGCCCCGACGACGGGCGCCGTCCCGTGTCTCAGTGGCGCGTGGGTCCCCCGGCGCCCCAAAGTGGACTGGGTAAAGCAAAGCAGCGGGCGAGGGGAAGGGAGGCAGGAGGGGAGGGGTGCGGGTGGGGGTCGCGTTACCTCTCCGAGAGCTGCGGCCGCGAGTGCTGGGCGGCGGCGACCAGCAGCAGGCAGAGCGGGGCCCAGGCGCCCGCGCCCCTCATGGCTGGTGAAGACGCTCGGGGCTCGCCCACCCCGGCGCGCACACCGGAGCACCGCGCGCTCCGCACCCGCCCGGGCTCCCGCCCCGCGCGCCCCGCACCCCGGCTTCTCCCGCTCGCTCGCACGCGCCGCCGCAGGGCAGCCCAGGTAGCTGGGTGTGCGCGGCAGGCGGGGCCGGGGCGCTTTTCTAGAGGCGATTACGGTGCAGGCTGCTTCGCCGCTGGATGTCCCCTGAGGAGTTGCTCTGGCAGCCACAGGCCACTGCTGAATATCCCGTTTGTTCTCCAGCGGCGAGAGGGGGCGGCTCCCAGGCCGGAGCCTCCTCCTCCCTTGGGGCGGGCGGGCGGCTCCTCGTTGGCACCCCGAGACCCGCAGTCCCGGGCACATCCCGCCTGCAGGGGCGGTGAGGAGAAGGATGAAAGAGAGCCCCCTGCCAAGTGGTACCCAAATGGGACTTGGTGCCTTGATCCACAGATGATGGGGGGTGGGGTGGCCTTGGTTTGCTTTAGGAGGTGTTTTTCTCTAGTTGCTTTTAAATAAAAAGTATTGACGCTTGCTGGTTGCTGGAAAACGTAGGGTTCCTCCTTCAAACACCCAGCTCCAAGGACAGAAGGGGAAAATAAAAGAGGGATTCTATCATATTTTAACTCCTACCCTAATTCTCTTACTTTAACCAAACACGGACCTACACACACACACCCCCCTCTCTACACACGGACAGTTTCAGTAGATTGTTTTATGTATTTACTGGTGTGTGAGAATAGGGAGATAGTTTCTATTTGGAAGGGGGATTAGGTGTTAGAAACGAGTTTTCAGCCATGCGATTTGTGACTGAATTATCATTATTGTGCCAAATATAAGACAAAATCCGGATCATCAGTTCTCACTATCCCCTGTTATGTTTTGAAAATAGTATTTCTTTGCTGGCATCTCTCTCTTTTTAAAAAGATATTTTCCAACAATGTCTTTTTCGGTAGTATTAATTACTTAAGATTTACAGAGAATTTGTTTTTCTAAGAATAATTGCAGTCTTATGGAGTCAAGACTTTATTTCTTTTAATTAATTTTAATTAAAAATAATTTTAAATATTTATTTTGCTAAGTGCTTCTCAATAACCATGGATTAGTAAAAGAAAAACAAGAACGGAATGGATTCACTGAGGTTTTTCAATGTCCAGGTCTCCACAAAAGGGATATAGCTGAATTTAGATGCCTCCTTTTAGATGTTCCTACTACATTATTTTCACCATTCTAAGCAAAATAATAATAATAAACATTAAGATAGTACTTACCAAGACTTCATTTCTAATAATTAACCTACAGTGTTAAGAACATAAATACTCCTGGCAAGGAAATAAACAAAAGTTGGCTACATAGAATAATCTTAGTTTTAGAAGAGTGGATTCCAGGAGTCAATAGTAGGAACCAGAATTTCCCTGTGGGGTTTAGATTTTCTTACTATTTTTGAAAAAGTGAAGGAAAAATACACCAAGAACTACAACTTTTAAAAAATTTTCTAAAGGCACCACACCCTGTGAGACATTAAAAAAAAAAGGATTACAGAATTTGGCAAACAACATTGCATCCTGAAACCTACACCCTCAACCCAATAAAACTGTTTTAAAACAGCAAATAAGAAAATAAATGATTGTTTACTTTGCACATTTTTCAAGAGTACGCTATCCAATAGCATATGTGTTTTAGATGATATTTTATTGAAAAGTCAGAGTTTTAAATTATAGAGTGAAAATATTGCTCAACTCACTTTCTGGTAATGATTTGAAGTGACCATAGCCAGAAAATACTTCATTTTTAGGACTAAGCTAAGTTTTCAAAATTTTAAATTAAAAAACAAAGTATTAAACATGACTAAGTGGATAGATAACTGTTTGAACATAAGTGTGCAATAACTCTTTTCTTAATTTATGTGTTTATATAATGACTGTGTTTATTACTATGTTTATATCCTCACTAAAAAAGTTAGAGTTTCAGCACTGATAGTTCTATTATTGTTGAGATATGTAAAAAGACATGGATGTTACCATATGATTTTAGAAATTTACTAAGACCTTATTATTTACTGTTAGAAATGCATATTTAACTTGGAGCTACAATTCTGACCAAAATTATAAACTTTTAATGTCCCGAGAAGTTTAATGTGTTAAAATTGAGACAGACCCAAGTGGACTCTGAAGGTTCATGTAAGAACCTTCAGTGAGACCAATTTTTGGACTTCAGAGATGCAGTGTTGGTATAATGGTAGGTAGCCACAGAATTCCAGGCACTAGGAAAGGGGAAAGGTGGAGGGGACCAAACCCTGTGGATGCAAAGTGGTAGGTGATGTGATCCTTGTTGTTCAAAGTGTGTATTACCAGCCTTTGCAGTAAACCAAATTGCACAGACTCAAAGACATAAGAGTATGAGAATATTCACCAGTGGACTAACCACTAACAAAGTCAGACCACACTCAAATGTATTTTGCTGCATAATATCAGCACCTGTGTGGACATAATATCAACACCTGTGTGTACGTTTTGAAGAAAGTGGAGAAAACCACTAGACCATTCAGGTATGACCTAAATCAAATCCCTTATGACTATACAGTGGAAGTGACAAATAGATTTAAGGGACTAGATCTGATGGACAGAGTGCCTGATGAACTATGGATGGAGGTTCGTGACATTGTATAGGAGACACGAATCAAGACCACCCCAAGAAAAAGAAATGCAAAAAAGCAAAATGGCTGTCTGGGGAGGCCTTACAAATAGCTGTGAAGAGAAGAGAGGAGAAAAGAAAAGGAGAAAAGGAAAGATATAGGCATCTGAATGCAGAGTTCCAAAGAATAGCAAGGAGAGATAAGAAAGCCTTCCTCGGTGATCAATGCAAAGAAATAGAGGAAAACAACAGAATGGGAGAGACTAGAGATCTCTTCAAGAAAATTAGAGATACCAAGGTAACATTTCATGCAAAGATGGGCTCGATAAAGGACAGAAATGGTATGGACCTAACAGAAGCAGAAGATATTAAGAAGAGGTGGCAAGAATACACAGAAGAACTGTACAAAAAAGATCTTCACGACCCAGATAATCACGATGATGTGATCACTCATCTAGAGCCAGACATCTTGGAATGTGAAGTCAAGTGGGCCTTAGAAAGCATCACTACGAACAAAGCTAGTGGAGGTGATGGAATTCCAGTTGAGCTGTTTCAAATCCTGAAAGATGATGCTGTGAAAGTGCTGCACTCAATATGCCAGCAAATTTGGAAAACTCAGCAGTGGCCACAGGACTGGAAAAGGTCAGTTTTCATTCCAATTCCAAAGAAAGGCAATGCAAAAGAATGCTCCAATTACCGCACAATTGCACTCATCTCACATGCTAGTAAAGTAATGCTCAAAATCCTCCAAGCCAGGCTTCAGCAATA
>SJYT01012929.1:218780-262632 GCA_006410635.1 Cephalophus harveyi
TCCTCTTTCACTTTCATCAAGAGGCTTTTCAGCTCCTCTTCACTTTCTGCCATAAGGGTGGTGTCATCTGCATATCGGAGGTTATTGATATTTCTCCCGGCAATCTTGATTCCAGCTTGTGCTTCATGCAGCTCAGCGTTTCTCATGATGTACTCTGCATAGAAGTTAAACAAGCAGGGTGACAATATACAGCCTTGACGTACTCCTTTTCCTATTTGGAACCAGTCTGTTGTTCCATGTCCAGTTCTAACTGTTGCTCCCTGACATGCATGCAGATTTCTCAAGAGGCAGTTTAGGTGGTCTGGTATTCCCATCTGTTTCAGAATTTTCCACAGTTTATTGTGATCCACACAGTCAAAGGCTTTGGCATAGTCAATAAAGCAGAAGTAGATGTTTTTCTGGAACTCTCTTGCTTTTTCCATGATCCAGCAGATGTTGGCAATTTGACCAACCTAGACAGCATATTAAAAAGCAGAGACATTACTTTGCCAATGAAGGTCCATCTAGTCAAGGCTATGGTTTTTCCAGTGATTATGTATGAATGTGAGAGTTGGACTATAAAGAAAGCTGAGTGCTGAAGAATTGATGCTTTTGCACTGTGGTGTTGGAGAAGACTCTTGAGAGTCCCTTGGACTGCAAGGAGATCCAACCAGGACATTCTGAAGGAGATCAGCCCTGAGATATCTTTGGAAGGAATGATGCTAAAGCTGAAACTCCAGTACTTTGGCCACCTCATGCGAAGACCTGACTCATTGGGAAAGACTGTGATGCTGGGAGGGACTGGGGGCAGGAGGAGAAGGGGACGACAGAGGATGAGATGGTTGGATGGCATCACTGACTCAATGGACATGGGTTTGGGTGGACTCCGGGAGTTGGTGATGGATAGGGAAGCCTGACGTGCTGTGGTTCATGGGGTTGCAAAGAGTCAGACACGACTGAGCGACTGAACTGAACTGAACTGTCTGTACTCAGTCGCTCAGTTGTGTCTGACCCTTTGCGACCCCGTGGACTATAGCCTTCCTCTGTCCATGGCATTTTCCAGGCAAGAATACTGGAGCGGGTTGCCATTTCCTACTGCAGAGGATCTTCTAGACCCAGGGATCAAACACACTTCTGTGTCTCCTGCATAACAGGTGGAATCTTTACCATTGAGCCACCTGGAAAACTCCCTAGCTAGGCCCAATATGTCAGTATCTTTGTTAGTTAGTACCTGGTCAGTTCATCAACCTTGCAAACATCTGAAAATGCAACATAAATACATTACACATTTAATCCATGGTGCAGTACTGATCTTGTAAAAGGTTCAGAATCTCACAAGATGGAAACAAGTGATGGTGAAAGAAGTAGAGGGATGATGGACCTTTTTTGACAAATGAAAACCTAGAAGAATCACTCCAGTGAACAACTGAAGGAAAAAAGCTAAAGGTCTCTGACCAAAAAAAAAAAAAAAAAAGATTTTTAATGCCAAAATTATTAGAGATGACCATGTGAACAATTAAAACTCCCTAAACTTTTTTTTTTTTCAACAGTATTCTACTTTATGATTTTGTCAAAGTCAAAGGTGGAGGGGAGAATGTTTGTATCTTGATCAAATGCATTTTCATAGGGAAAATTATTCTGAAAAATCCACATTTGATTCAGTATTTTGAGAATTGGCACATAATTGCAAATATAGATGGAATTTTGTTAAATACAAAATTTAATTTAAAAATTTTTAGTTTTGTTTTTGAAGGTAAAATTCTAAACAGTTTTTCAATATCTGCTGTGAAAATTTGGAACTTGTTTTCAGTACATTTTAAGTGGTCTTTTAATCTCAGATATGACCATCTCTAGTTACCCTGAAAGGCACCTGAACCACAATCCAGGGCTCTGCATCAGATTGAGGAGGAGAGGCTGAGAGAGGACATAATAGGGAGCTGGGTTCCATCCTCACATCCCTCTCATTTGTTCTCTTAGAGGCACGAGCCATATCTGGAACTCAGGTGTGCTCTGTGCTCCCTTGAACTCGACACTGCTCCAACTGCAGCACACGAGTCTCAAGATTTATAAGTGCTCCAAATGTGTAAAGGAAATGAAAAGTAGATGGAAAGTAATGTGTAGAATTTTTTTTTATGCAGTCCAAGTTAGTGACAATACAATGTTCAGGATGTTTGTTTCCATAACATGTGTCATTCTTCAAAACTATCACACTGGAATCTCCCTGTGTTCTTTTATCTAGGAAAATATAGTAGTGTAGAGTTATGATATTAATACTTAAGTGATGAAATTCCTTTTCTGAATTCCGTTTTCTAGATGCTATCAACATTTAGGAACACTCTGTAATCTTTGAATTCTTGTGCACAGATACTCTTGTTCTTGTGACTAAGGATTTTGGAAATTAAAAGTTACTTTTTTTTTTTTTTGATGAATAGTAGCCATACTATTCTTCCTAAGAACAAAACATTGGAAGGGAATTGTACTGGTAAGTCTTCTTAGCTTCAAACAACTTAGTTTATTCTGGCTGGCTCAAGCAGTATAAGGAATGTATTTTAAAATAGAAGGTAGTTTATATTACCATTAAGAGAACTGGAGAAACTTATTTCAAGGCTATTTCCCCCAGAATAATAGGCAAAACCTTGCTTCAGAAATGGCCCCATGAGAAATCTGTTGACATTGCTGCCACCGAGGCTAAGCACTAAACCCAAGTGCTTCAACTTGTTGCCACTGCCACTTCTGTGAGCATAGCACATGGATTTCTGCCCAGTGAAATTCAGTCTCCAACACTCCTACCTCAAAGGCCAGACAGCTCTGCTGCCACCTACAGAATGAAAGCTCATCACAGACCCTTTTCCTTGGATCTCTTGAATGAGTCTCCTCCAAGTGCATATGGTAATGTTCATGTCATGTGCCTGCATCTCAGCTGCAAGAAAAGGTAGGAGCTCAACTCTTTGTGGGTGATAAGAATTGCATGTTGTATCAATTTCACTCAATATTGAAAAGCGACTCAAAAAATAATGGCTGGCACAAATACGATTAATGTCCAAGACGGGAATATATGAAGTTCCATTAATCTGTCTCTATTGAGGAAATCTGATGTGAAGAACAGACTCATTGGAAAAGACCCTGATGCTGGAAAAGATTGAAGGTGGGAGGAGAAGGAGACAACAGAGGATGAAATGGTTGGATGGCATCACTGGAGTTTGACAGGAGTTTGAGCAAGCTCCGGGAGTTGGTGATGGACAGGGAAGCCTGGCATGCTACCATCTGTGGGGTCGCAAAGAGTCGGACATGACTGAGCAACTGAACTGATTGAAGAAATCGGCTCCCAGGTGGTCTTTATGTAAACAGGTCCTGAAGAAACCTAGTGTGTGTTGAATGAAACCAACTCCACTCATCTGCCCATACTGGACAAAGAGGTCAGCAACATTTTCCTGGTTTGGAATGAAACTCTGTCCAATGGAAGCACTCCATGATAAATCATCACCATCATCATCGTCACCATCTCTAACTTTTACTGAGTACTAATATTATGGCCTTCCCTTGTGGCTCAGCTGGTAAAGAATCCGCCTGCAGTGCAGGAGAACTAGGTTTGATCCCTGGGTTGGGAAGATCCCCTGGAGAAGGGAAAGGCTACCCACTCCAGTATTCTGGCCTGGAGAATTCCATGGACTGTACAGTCCATAACCATACACGACTGGACTGAGCGACTTTCACTTTCACTTTCAATATTATACACTAGAAACTGTGATATAAATGCTTTACAACAATATTTTGTTTAATTATCTCAAAAATCCTATATAGTAAAAATGATTATCACTATTTTTACAGGTGAAGATTCTGAGATTTATAGAGGTTAACCAATAAACCAAAACCTGCCATATGTAAAAGAAATGCTAGAATTTGAACTCACGTTGACTAGAAAGTCCAAGCTCTTGATCAACACTGCACATCAATTCAACAGAGCCTTGCAGAGGATTCTAAGTTCAGTGTACATGGAGATGGCGCCTGGAGTTGATGGATATACACTGTGTATATGCACCCAGGAACACTGATTCCTTTTTCAGTGTTTCTCCAGCCTCTGCCTCACCTGCCCCTCTTGGGGCGTGTGACGAAGGACTGTCCAATTAGAGAGCTCTCCCAGGAATCTTCTGTTGTTTAGTGCCAAGTTGCCTCAGACTATTTGCAACCCCACAGACTATAGCCTGCCAGGCTCCCCTGTCCACAGGGTTCTCCAAGAATACTGGAGTGGGATGCCACTTCCTTCTCCAAGGGAGCTTCCTGACCCAGGGATCAAACTTGCATCTCTTCTACTGGAGGTATTGGCAAAAAGGTTCTTCTACCCTCTGGAAGCAGCATGTAAGCAGATGTTATAGGAAAGAGGAGTGAGCCTGAGGTAAATGCTTCAGAGAAACAAGATGTTCAATTTCCACATGAAGATGAACCTCCAAGAATTTGGAAAAGATTCTGTTGGGAACCCAAGGTTCTACCACAGAATAAGGAGACTTGGTCATGAGAAAAGATAGAAGTACCAGTGTTAATCAAAAAACTAACTTGATCCTAAAAAGTCCTCAGTGAGTGGAACATTAATGATACCGAGGGCCATGAAGTAAAGGGTATAATTATCAACATGACTAAATCAAACCAAGACACCTCCGAATGATTTTATTATGTTGACTTTTGGGGATAAACATTTGCCTAAAAGAGTGATTATTATTAACTGTAGGTGAGAGGTTTCTTTTTATTTGTTAAATATACATCCCATGAAAGTGAAAGTGAAGTCGCTCAGTCGTGTCCAACTCTTTGCGACCTGTGGACTGTAGCCCACCAAGCTCCTCCATCCATGGGATTCTCCAGGCAAGAATACTGGAGTGGGTTGCCATTTCCCTCTCCAGGGGATCTTCCCGACCCAGGGATCGAACCCAGGTCTCCCACATTGCAGGCAGATGCTTTAACCTTAAGCCAAAAAAAGTCATTTGGATGCTTTTTGTAGCTAACTCATCCAGCTATCTCATCAGGACTCAACTTTACTCATGAGTCATGCCAAGATGGCAGCTGTCTTCAAGAAGGCAGTGCAGTGGAGTCACTGGGGGAAAGTGATGGGACCCCAAAGATTAGAGGAATGCCACCATGATTGCCCACTAACAAGGAACCAGGGGTCTGGAACAAGAAATGCCAGAGTACCACAGAGTATTAGCTCAGATCCCTTTGCCCTAGACCACCCTGAGATCCTATGCCCTCCTCACTGATTCTCAAAGCTCAAGAGTTTGGTGTCAGACCCAACCTTAACCAGCACCAAGGAGCAAAAACTGAAACTCTCTCTTAAGCTATTCTTCTTCGGTCACCATGCCTTCTTTTTATTTTTTAAGTCAAAATTTCCCTGAGTAAAAAGGAAATACATGCTCATGATATAAAATCTGGAACACATTTAAAAAGAGAAGGAAGAAAATCACCATTAACTTTGCCACCCAAAGATGACACTGGTGTCCATTTCGTTCCCTGTCCTTTCTGATGTGCCTCTTCTACTATATAATTGTATCTAGGGATTTGAAGAGTTTGTTTTCAATCCAAGTCCTTCTTTGATTTTGGGAAAGTTACTAATAGAGAAAATCAATGATAATTTTAGACTGTCAACATTACTGCAAAGACAGGCTGAACATGATTTCCTAAGAGGAATGGTGGCTTATCTTTGTCTGTTTTAACTCCATTCACAAGTTACTTCCTGCTTACTCATCGCTCTTCTAAACTGGTGTTTGGAGAAACCAATTCTAATCACAGGCAAAACTAGCAAATCTACATCCATTCAATTGTCTTTTATTAGTCCCTCAAGGAAAAGATTCACATTCAGTGCTCATTAAACATCTGGAATAAAAGAATTTGTGTTTGCAGTCTGAACTTTGTTTGTTATGAGTTGCAAGATTGTTTAGGGGTTATTGCTTTTGAAAAAGTGAGGTAACTAGCTAAAACCCATTATCCAAATAAATAGTATATGTAAACAAAGACTTTAGAACTATGAGACTGAATCATTAAGACATTCTTTAGAGTGCTGTGAATTATGCAGTTTGTTTTCTTTTAAGCATTTCTGTAGAGATATTGCAATTTGAGAATGAATGAAAATTAAACAAAATTAAATTTAAGAATTTCTCTAAAAACTTTATATATAAAGAATTTATTAATATAAAATGATGTTAAAGAATTTATATGCAGTATAGTACATGAATATGTTTATATATAAATATATAAAAATTATGGCTATGAACACAGTTCTAAATCCATGCTATTAATAAAACCAGCTTCAAGTATGTGTCCCAAGGCCTTTGACTTCAGAGTTCTAAAGACATTTTATACTCTTGTAAATGCTTTTGAAATAATCCCAACGAAAACTTCATTTTTCCTAAGAAACGAGTTGAACTCTGAGTACGTATTTTTTCCACTAAGATAATTGCAAAAGAAGATATATGTAAGAAAATATCACTTTGCATAAATTTAAATAAACCCCGAAGGTTTGCAAATTCTTTAGAGTGCTGTGAATTATGCAGTTTGTTTTCTTTTAAGCATTTCTGTAGAGATATTGCAATTTGAGAATGAATGAAAATTAAACAAAATTAAATTTAAGAATTTCTCTAAAAACTTTATATATAAAGAATTTATTAATATAAAATGATGTCAAAGAATTTATATGCAGTATAGTACATGAATATGTTTATATATAAATATATAAAAATTATGGCTAAGAACACAGTTCTAAATCCATGCTATTAATAAAACCAGCTTCAAGTATGTGTCCCAAGGCCTTTCACTTCAGAATTCTAAAGACATTTTATACTCTTGTAAATGCTTTTGAAATAATCCCAACGAAAACTTCATTTTTCCTAAGAAACGAGTTGAACTCTGAGTACGTATTTTTTTCCACTAAGATAATTGCAAAAGAAGATATATGTAAGAAAATATCACTTTGCATAAATTTAAATAAACCCCGAAGGTTTGCACATCAACATATATTTATTGTGGATATTAAGTGGTTATTCATTTTTAAAATTTGCATGAGACTTGTTTGATGGAATTTAATAGGATAACAGCTCTTGACAGAGTCCAGAGCCTCTTCTCAGGGACACTGCAATTGCAACATCCTAACTGAGGGATGTTTGCCAGACGCTAATGACAGGAGTACTCTGGCTCTCTGTATAGAACTAATTGCACAAATGAGAAGTTGTACCAACAGAAGTGCTGTGTCTGTGCCTGGAGCTGGCATTGTCTGTTTTCTCAATTGGTAATGTTTCCATTGGCAGCGTGGAGAGATTTTTTGTTTCATTTTCCTTTGAACTTTGTGCTTTATTTTTGGTAAATATTGAGAATTCTGAACAAAGTAATATATGAACATATATGTCTAATATACCCAGCATTTTCTGCACATTTACTGTTTATGCATATGTAGATAAGGATGCAGCTTTGAATGTGTGTATGCATCGTCCCTAGACAGTGCTGAGAATGCAATAACAAATTTTTACTCTTTGAAGTTCCCTTTTCTAAATGCCAAACTGACTAGCCTCTTCTGACTACATGTTTTTCCTTATAATGCTGATTATAGTTCTGATTCAATGGACATGAATTTGAGCAAACTCTGGGAGATGGTGAAGGACAGGGAAGCCTGGCGTGCTACAGCCCTGGAGTTGCACAGAGTCAAACAAGACTTAGTGACTGACCAATAGTAACACAACGACAAAGTTTAATTAGATTTTTAAATCTCAGGTAATCCAAAAATCTTCCCTTCCTCCCTCCCTCTCTTTTCTTCAAAAGTTTTTGAGAGTCTACTTTATGTCAATTGCTGCACTAAGTCCTGGATATACAGTGTTGAATAGTGCAGACCCAGCTTGTATTCGCACCATTGAGAATGCCCTTCAAGGTTATTTCTCCTTGGTGAGTCAAGGGAACTAATCTCTTTCATTTTGTATGGTGTTGGTTTGGTCCTCTGGGAGGCAAACACTAGTACAGACTTAGGTGTCCAAGAAATGCCTGTGGGAGATAAAGGCAAGAGTAGGTGGGGAGCCTCACACTGCAATGCAGACTGGCACCTGTGAAAGGAGTTAGAGAAAGAGGTGGAGTTGGGTTGGAAGAACTTTGGGTAACAGTGTAGTCCTGAGTAAAAGCTGGGCCGCAGCATCAAGAAGCTCTCACAAGGAGCCTGTTAGAGGAGACCTGGGTTGGGTAGGAAGGGCCTAGCTCTAGTATTTGTGCTATTGACTGGGAATAGCCTGGTGGCCTTGGCATGCATCTTAGATTCCTAAAGTATGGCAGCTGGAGGCTACTAGCTAATAACCGTTCTTAACCCAGGTTCTCTCCTAGGTATGGTATACTCCATGACTGCCATGTAGATAGATTTTAGGGTTTTATCCACAGATTGTACAGTATCTGCATGCTCAGTTGTGTCCAACTCTTTGCGACTCCATGGACTGTAGCTTCCCAGGCTCTTCTGTCCATGGAATTTTCCAGGCAAGAATAATGGGGTGGGCTGCCATTTCCTTCTCCAGGGAATCTCCCTGACCCAGGGATCAAAACCGAGTCACCTGTGTCTCCTGTGTTGGCAGACAGATTCTTTACCATTGAGCCAGCTGGGAGATAATCTTCAGAGGCAACTTTATTTTCAAGTTTTTGGAAGGCATAGGAGGACAGTGAGAGTGGAAGAAACATTTCACTGCTGCCCGCATGTAAAGACTGCTGTATCAAGAATTTAACTGTCTGGCAACAAGGGACACAAGCAAGCACAGGGAACTATATTCAATATCCTGTGATTAAACCATTATGGAAAAGTATATGAAAAAGATTATGTATCTATATATATGTATAACTGAGTCACTTTGCTGCACAGCAGAGATTAACACAATATTGTAAATCAACTATATTCAATAAATTTTTAAAAATAAATAATATGAATAAAAATTTATACTATGAATTCATAGTGATGGTACAAAATTTGAAAGGTGAAATTTAACAAAAATAATTTTGTGTGAAAAAAAATTAATTTTGTAACACCCACACATTACTGTGTTCTTCCGTTTTAGGAGAGAGGTCTAGCGCCCTCCGTGGTCCAACTCCACTGAAAGTGTATATAGGACTATTTGTAATGATGCATTTCTTTGGATGTCTAAGGCTCCAAATCATTTTTTTCACTCTTGCACAAGAGACACTTACCAACAGTAAGGTATAAAATTAGACACACAGCAGGCATCTTATATTGCCTGTCTCTTCTAGACTGCTTGTGCTACCTACAAATCTAGGACGTCCAGCCCTGCAGTTCTAGGACATCTTGGATTGTCTTTCCTCTTCTCTTAACAAAATAAAGCCAAAACCACACCATCCCATGTCACCACCACCACCAAAAGACTTGTAGTTGAGGAAAAGAAAGACCAAGTTTAAAAATGGATTAAAAAATGAAAACTACAAAACCATGTGATTATCTCCAGAATAATTGTACTCTAATGCATTTCCGTTGGACCCTCCTCCAGCTTGCCCTCTCATCACGTAGCTCTAGTGAGTCTGAAAACATAGGCAGCCCAGAGGATTTTAACTGATAGTATAGCAAGCCAACGGAGAAGGCAATGGCCCCCCCACTCCAGCACTCTTGCCTGGAAAATCCCATGGACGGAGGAGTCTGGTGGGCTGCAGTCCATGGGGTCGCTAAGAGTCGGACACGACTGAGCGACTTCACGTTCACCTTTCATTTTCATACATTGGAGAAGGAAATGGCAACCCACTCCAGTATTCTTGCTTGGAGAATCCCAGGGACGGTGGAACCTGGTGGGCTGCTGTCTATGGGGTTGCACAGAGTCAGACACAACTGAAGCGACTTAGCAGCAGCAGCAGCATAGCAAGCCAACAACTCTCCATCTCCAAATTATTATCACCAAGAAAAAACTGAGTACCAGCAGTCAACTGAATTCTTCAGTGCAGGAACAAATAACTGAATACTAAGTGTCCAGATGGGTAGCATTTCAGGTGAAGACATGGTGGTTGGACTTTTTTTTTTAAAAATTCAATTCCACGGTTGTACACTTCACATTTTGAGTATCCAGGAGCCACAGCTATGGGGCAGCACTGATCTAGATGACTGGTTAGATTTTAAATAAATTGGCCTGGTCTACAAGATAGTCAAACAGCTTCTCACTTGCAAGTGTTTAAATAAATAGTGTGTTTGCCTTTAGCAAATGCTTATAACTTATCTCTCTCACTGTGAGAACTCCCCTCCTTGCTTACCTTCCACTCTCTTCTTTCTTGCCCTTCCTTTCATTGATTCTTTTGTTATCTGGTGTGAAGACCAGTTGCTCCCAAACATTCTCAGCAGGTTTAGCCTGCCTCTCCCATCCCTGATGTTTAAAGCCCAGGGGAAAAGATAGACTTTAAATCAGTTAGACTTTAAAAATAACCAACTGGAGATTTGTACCCTTCCTCTTGAAAATGAACTTTATCAACAGGTTAAATTTAAATTGTTAGAATTAAACAAAATCATATTATCTTAATTCTATATATTATTTAGCCAAGTACAGATTTAAAAGAACTTACGATTATATAAAAATGAAAAATATATTTGAAAGCTAGGGCAAACAGCTTTAATTATCTTTTCAGAGGAGTCTTTATTTATTTTCTTAAATTTTACTTTACAATACTGTATTGGTTTTGCCATACATCAACATGAATCTGCCACAGGTGTACACGTGTTCCCAATCCTGAACCCCCCTCCTTCCTCCCTCTCCATACCATCTCTCTGTCTTTAGAAAAATCAGTGGCCTCTCTGAAATTCAAAAAAGTTTTACAATATGTGAAACTTACAGTGTTTCAAAGAAATCAGAAATACTTTTATATTTACTTTGGTCAAATGTCATATATATAATTAGGGACACTAGGTCTATTGTTTAAATCATTAATAAAATCTTGCCAATCAAATCAGACGCTAGTTTTGAATTTAATTGAGCAGCACATATGAATCCTCTAGTGACAGAGCTTGGTGTTATGAAAACGAAACTTTCTCGATTTTTCTAGTGCTGAAATTATACCATCTCTCAAGCCCAGGTGGCACTAGTGGGAAAGAACCTGCCCGCCAGATTCCTCCTGCCTGCAGGATCCTTGAGAGACTTGGATTTGATCCCTGGATTGGGAAGATTCCCTGGAGAAGGGCATGGCAACCCACTCCAGTATTCTTGCCTGGAGAATCCCATGTTCAGAGGAGCCTGGTGGGCTACAATTCATGGGGTCTCAAAGAGTGGGACATGACTGAAGCGACTTAATACACACAAAGCCCTAGAAGGCAGAAAGCCTCATCTTACTTCTTGAGTCTAAACCCAAATCACTGCCAGTTTCTTCTCAGTTTATTTTGGGTAGTTACTCAGCGGTCATCATTCCCCTTCTCTTCCTCTTCTTCAAGGAGTGACCTCATTCATTCCTTCATCAAATATTTATTGAACTACCACTATTCAGCCGAAGAATTGATGCTTTTGAACTGTGGTGTTGGAGAAGACTCTTGAGAGTCCCTTGGACTCCAAGGACATCCAACCAGTCCATTCTGAAGGAGATCAACCCTGGGATTTCTTTGGAAGGAATGATGCTAAAGCTGAAACTCCAGTACTTTGGCCATCTCATGCGAAGAGTTGACTCATTGGAAAAGACTCTGATGCTGGGAGGGATTGGGGGCAGGAGGAGAAGGGGACGACCGAGGATGAGATGGCTGGATGGCATCACTGACTCAATGGACGTGAGTCTGAGTGAGCTCCAAGAGATGGTAATGAACAGGGAGGCCTGGCGTGCTGCGATTCATGGGGTCACAAAGAGTCGGACATGACTGAGCGACTGAGCTGAACTGCACTGAACTATTCAGCAGGAACCAAGCACTGGGGATATGATGGCAAATAAGACAAAATCATAGGACTTCCCGGGTAGTTCAGTGGTTAAGAATCTGCCTTCCAATACTAGGGACATGGGATGGATACCTGGTTGGGAAACTAAGGTCCCACCTGCCCAGGGGCAACTAAGCCCTCACGCCATAACAACTGAGCTCCATGCATGCACCACAACTAGAGAGAAGCCGTGTGTGCACAATAATTTAAAAAAAAAGACAAAGTCCTTCCTCTCAGAGAGCATGTGTTCCAGTGGGGAAGGAGGACAATAAGAAAGCAAACAAATAAATACATGAAAAATATTGATGCTAGTAAAAGCTCTAGAGAAAATTAAAACAGGATGCTGTGGTAGAAAGCCCTGGGTGAACAGGGAATCCTCACTGTGATAATATTTAAGCCGAGACCTGAATAATAAGAAAGAACCAGGCTTGAGAAAGAGAAAAGAGCATTTGGGTGAAGGAAACAGGAGACACCAGCTCAAAGGTGAGAAAGAGATTGGCTTCTAGTCTCCGAAGACTTCTATGAGCTCCAGCAGCGGCAAAGAGGATAGTATATCTCCTCCCTAACCCTGAGCAATGCATTTGGCTACCTCAGTAAGGGAGGGACTTGGGCAACCAGCAGATTTTAGGAAAGAGAAGCTTTCATATTATCTTAGACTTTTACCGCATAAAAGTAAGCATTCTTTAATCAACTTGTGCACTTCTTTCCTTTCATTTTCTATTCCTTGCATAACTTTTTTTTTTTTCACTTTTAGTAGAAAATAGCCCAACTGGTAAAGAATCTGCCTGCACTGCAGGAGACCTGGGTTCAATCCCTGAGTTGGGAAGATCCCCTGGAGGAGGGCATGGCAACCAACTCCAGTATTCTTTCCTAGAGAATCCCCATGGACAGAGGAGTCAGGCAGGCTGCAGTCCATGGGGTTACAAAGTTGGACATGACTGAGCGACAAAGAACAGCACAGTACAGAAATAAAATTAAGGAAGTCTGGAGTTTGGTAAGCAAGAGCCAGGATGATCCTTTTTCTTTCACAGGAGCATCATCTTTCTTGCAGGACCACACTAGCCAGTTGTCACTCTTGCCTCAATTTAGCACCAAAATGAGAAATATGTATGGTGAAGTTCTTGGGAAACTTCTTTATGCCAATGTGATTTTTCAAAACATGTATCATAATTAAAGGCCTTCCCAGGTGGCTCAGTAGTAAAGAACCTGCCTGCCAAGCAGGAGACATAAATGGCTACTCACTCCAGTATTCTTGCCTGGAGAATACCATGGACAGAGGAGTCTGGCAGGCTAAAGTTCATGAGGTTGCAAAGAGTCAGACATGAGTGAGCACACACACGCACACACATACACACACATCTTAATTAATATATGTCTAATATTCTCCCTAAAGTCTTTAAATTATTATTTATTCCTTGAGGCTATGTCATCTGCCCACCTATTTGTATGTCCATACATCTATCCACCTGTTGGGCAGATTTCATCAAATATACAAGGGTCAGGTCCTTCTTGATCCAGTCCTGCTTAAACCCTTTCCTCTCTCCCCTCCCTTGGAATCCCTTTGGCCCTTTTTCCATGCTGTGCAGCTTAGCACTTTATGATGTGTTGAATGCATTATCCATTCTGACCACTGCAATGGTGGCAAGAATTAGGGTAGATATTATTCCCATCTTGCTAATGAGGAAACCAAGGCCTGGAGTATTGACATCTATGAGTGCTCTATTCTCTATTAAATATCCATCTGTCTTTCTTTTTTTAAATTAATTTTTATTGAAGTATAGTTGATATACAGTGTTAGATTTAGATGTATAACATAGCAATTCAATATTTCTATAGATTATATTCCATTCAAAGAAATACTAAATCACTATGTATCAGACACTAGCATAGTATTGTATGTCAATTATACTTCAAAAACATTTTAAAAAAAGATAACATTTGTGGTTAGTGGAAGGCAGCATAGGGAAAAGAATTGGATGAAGGCTGTGAAAAGGTACAAACTTCTAGTTATAAGATAAATGAGTACCAAAGATGCCATGTACAACATGGTAAATATATTAACACTGCTGTATGTTATGTGTGAACATTTCGGAGAGAATGGGTACTGAAAGTTCTCATCACAAGAAAAAAATTTTTATATTTCTTTACTCCTGTACTGTGAAATGGAATATTTCCTGCCATATCAATAAACAAGGATGTCCCAGGCATCCGTGAATCCAGCCCTCCAGATATGAATTTCTGAGCCCAGGAAGAACAATGCCTGCTATCTGACAGCAGGCGAGCTTCCACCACAAGCTGCCACCACTCCCTATGGTGAGCAAGGAACTAAGAATATGAGTAATCACCTGCAGGCTGCTGGCCCCAGATAGCTGAGATGCACATGAAAGCAATGATTTCAGTAAGTCCAGACTCTTGCATCTTCCCGTACATAGAAAAGCACTAAACTCCTTAAACTGAGATATCTGATTTTCCTTAATTAACAATAATCTTTAAGTGTTCAAACTACCTGCCCCTTGCTGCAAACTTTTGTATAAACTGACTCCTCCTCCTTCCTCTTTGGAGCAGCTCTCTCAGGGTCACTTGAGATGCTGTCTCCTAGGCTGAAGTCCTAAAAATTCCCACCAAGTAAAATGTGACTTTGAACTTCTAGGTTATGACTACATTTTAAAGTTTACAATACCTACGAGAGATGGTAACTGGACTTGTGATAATCACTTCATGGTGTATGTGGGTCAAATAATCATGCACTACAGCTTAAGCTTATACAGTACTACTAATCTTATGTAGATTATGTCTCAAAAAAACTGGAAGGAAAAAAAGCAATGAAGTAAATCTCTATGTACTGGTAAGAAACGATGATCAAGTTTTATATGTTTAAAAAGTAAGTTGTTAAATATTGTTATAATAGGATCCCATTTGTGGAATAATATAGATGTCTCTGTGTGCATGTACATGTACATATTTGTATACACACATATATGTTTATATTTATCCATATGTATTTGTATATGCATGAAAAATCTGGAAAGTAAGTGACTGCAAGAGGGACTTCTATGTTTACCTTACACTCTCCTGAATATATGAATTGTTTACAATAAGAATATGGCAATTTTATAATTAAAGTTTTCTTTTACAATTAAAATAAATACTTTGTACTAGGTGGAAAAAGTTATTACAAAATAATGTCTACAATTCTCTGTTCTGTAAATATATCCTTGTTACTTTGCCAGTACTGTGCTCAGTCATGTCTGACTCTTTGAGACTCTATGGACTGTAGCCCACCAGGCTCCTCTGTCCGTGGGATTCTCCAGGCAGCAATGCTAGAGTGGGTTGCTATACTCTGCTCCAGGAGATCTTNATTCTCTGTTCTGTAAATATATCCTTGTTACTTTGCCAGTACTGTGCTCAGTCATGTCTGACTCTTTGAGACTCTATGGACTGTAGCCCACCAGGCTCCTCTGTCCGTGGGATTCTCCAGGCAGCAATGCTAGAGTGGGTTGCTATACCCTGCTCCAGGAGCTCTTCCCTATCCAGTGAGTGAATCCATGTCTCCTGTGTTGTAGGCATATTCTTTACTGCTGAGCCACTGGGGAAGCCAATTGCTTTGCCTGTTTTCCTAAAAAGTTAAACATACACTTTTGACCCAGAAATCCCATTCTTACATCTTTTCTCAAGAGAAATAAAAATGTATGTCTACAAAAAGACTTATACATGAATATTTATTGTCATTTTGTTCATACTAGCTCAAAGGTAAAATAGCCCAGGTGTTTAACAATAGGAATGTAGATAAACAAATTGCAGTACATGCATACAATGGAAAACTACTCAGTCACGAAAAAGGAAGAACGTTTTTTTAACGCCTGCCACAACATGGATGAATCTCAAAAACATAATGCTGAGCAAAAGAGTCCAGCCTAAAAGAGTACACAATACGATTCCATTTATATGAAATTTTGAATCAGGCAAAACTAATCTGGAGCAGCAAAAAGCATATGAGTGGTTTTCTGACAAATATACAAGGGTCAGGTCCTTCTTGATCCAGTCCTGCTTAAACCCTTTCCTCTCTCCCCTCCCTTGGAATCCCTTTGGCCCTTTTTCCATGCTGTGCAGCTTAGCACTTTATGATGTGTTGAATGCATTATCCATTCTGACCACTGCAATGGTGGCAAGAATTAGGGTAGATATTATTCCCATCTTGCTAATGAGGAAACCAAGGCCTGGAGTATTGACATCTATGAGTGCTCTATTCTCTATTAAATATCCATCTGTCTTTCTTTTTTTAAATTAATTTTTATTGAAGTATAGTTGATATACAGTGTTAGATTTAGATGTATAACATAGCAATTCAATATTTCTATAGATTATATTCCATTCAAAGAAATACTAAATCACTATGTATCAGACACTAGCATAGTATTGTATGTCAATTATACTTCAAAAACATTTTAAAAAAAGATAACATTTGTGGTTAGTGGAAGGCAGCATAGGGAAAAGAATTGGATGAAGGCTGTGAAAAGGTACAAACTTCTAGTTATAAGATAAATGAGTACCAAAGATGCCATGTACAACATGGTAAATATATTAACACTGCTGTATGTTATGTGTGAACATTTCGGAGAGAATGGGTACTGAAAGTTCTCATCACAAGAAAAAAATTTTTATATTTCTTTACTCCTGTACTGTGAAATGGAATATTTCCTGCCATATCAATAAACAAGGATGTCCCAGGCATCCGTGAATCCAGCCCTCCAGATATGAATTTCTGAGCCCAGGAAGAACAATGCCTGCTATCTGACAGCAGGCGAGCTTCCACCACAAGCTGCCACCACTCCCTATGGTGAGCAAGGAACTAAGAATATGAGTAATCACCTGCAGGCTGCTGGCCCCAGATAGCTGAGATGCACATGAAAGCAATGATTTCAGTAAGTCCAGACTCTTGCATCTTCCCGTACATAGAAAAGCACTAAACTCCTTAAACTGAGATATCTGATTTTCCTTAATTAACAATAATCTTTAAGTGTTCAAACTACCTGCCCCTTGCTGCAAACTTTTGTATAAACTGACTCCTCCTCCTTCCTCTTTGGAGCAGCTCTCTCAGGGTCACTTGAGATGCTGTCTCCTAGGCTGAAGTCCTAAAAATTCCCACCAAGTAAAATGTGACTTTGAACTTCTAGGTTATGACTACATTTTAAAGTTTACAATACCTACGAGAGATGGTAACTGGACTTGTGATAATCACTTCATGGTGTATGTGGGTCAAATAATCATGCACTACAGCTTAAGCTTATACAGTACTACTAATCTTATGTAGATTATGTCTCAAAAAAACTGGAAGGAAAAAAAGCAATGAAGTAAATCTCTATGTACTGGTAAGAAACGATGATCAAGTTTTATATGTTTAAAAAGTAAGTTGTTAAATATTGTTATAATAGGATCCCATTTGTGGAATAATATAGATGTCTCTGTGTGCATGTACATGTACATATTTGTATACACACATATATGTTTATATTTATCCATATGTATTTGTATATGCATGAAAAATCTGGAAAGTAAGTGACTGCAAGAGGGACTTCTATGTTTACCTTACACTCTCCTGAATATATGAATTGTTTACAATAAGAATATGGCAATTTTATAATTAAAGTTTTCTTTTACAATTAAAATAAATACTTTGTACTAGGTGGAAAAAGTTATTACAAAATAATGTCTACAATTCTCTGTTCTGTAAATATATCCTTGTTACTTTGCCAGTACTGTGCTCAGTCATGTCTGACTCTTTGAGACTCTATGGACTGTAGCCCACCAGGCTCCTCTGTCCGTGGGATTCTCCAGGCAGCAATGCTAGAGTGGGTTGCTATACTCTGCTCCAGGAGATCTTCCCTATCCAGTGACTGAATCCATGTCTCCTGTGTTGTAGGCATATTCTTTACTGCTGAGCCACTGGGGAAGCCCATTGCTGTGCCTGTTTTCCTAAAAAGTTAAGCATACACTTTTGACCCAGGAATCCCATTCTTTTCTCAATCTTTTCTCAAGAGAAATAAAAATATATGTCTACAAAAAGATTTATACATGAATATTTATTGGCATTTTATTCATACTAGCTCAAAGGTAAAATAGCCCAGGTGTTTAACAATTGGAATATAGATAAACAAATTGCAGTACATGCATACAATGGAAAACTACTCAGTCACAAAAAAGGAAGAACCTTTTTATAATGCCTGCCAGAACATGGATGAATCTCAAAAACATTATGCTGAGTGAAAGAGGCCAGCCTAAAAGAATACATAATACGATTCCATTTATATGAAATTTTGAATCAGGCAAAACTAATCTGGAGCAGCAAAAAGCATATGAGTGGTTTTCTGGGGCCAGAAATAGGGGTGGGATGCCAGAACATGGATGAATCTCAAAAACATTATGCTGAGTGAAAGAGGCCAGCCTAAAAGAATACATAATACGATTCCATTTATATGAAATTTTGAATCAGGCAAAACTAATCTGGAGCAGCAAAAAGCATATGAGTGGTTTTCTGGGGCCAGAAATAGGGGTGGGTAGTGGATGAGTATCGGAGAAGGCAATGGCACCCCACTGCAGTACTCTTGCCTGGAAAATCCCATGGGCAGAAGGGCCTGGTAGGCTGCAGTCCATGGGGTCGCAAAGAGTCAGACACGACTGAGCGACTTCACTTTAACTTTTCACTTTCCTGCATTGGAGAAGGAAATGGCAACACACTCCAGTGCCCTTGCCTGGAGAATCCCAGGGACAGGGGAGCCTGGTGGGCTACCGTCTATGGGGTCGCACAGAGTCGGACACGCCTGGAGCGACTTAGCAGCAGCAGCAGCAGCAGCAGTAGATGAGTATAGATTACCAAGGGTGCAAGAGGACTTTTGGGGGAGGTGGAAATGTTCTATAGCTCAATTGTGGTGGTGGTTCCATGGGTATATGCTTTTGTCACAACCCACTGAATTATACACTTAAAATAGTTAGATTTTATTGTATGAAATTTGTATATCAATAAAAACAGTATATTTATCTACCTATAAAATGTATATGTGTGTGTGCATGTTCTTAAATTCCCTTTCTTCTGTATAAGAAGGTCTATGAAGATGTAGGGAACTATATGTAAGCCAGAAAGTTCCAGACAAGGAAGACACAGTACCAAGAATGAGCATGTTTCTGTCCTTCCCCACTCTCAGTCCAAGCTGTCCTGGCGAGGAGGCTCCACCCCGGCTCTCTGGGGAGAACAGTGACTCAGGCAGCAGTAAATCAGAGCTTCCCACTCCCCTGGCCACAGAGAGCACTTCAGGGATGGGCATCTGACTGCTCCCTCCCCAGAGCCCATGGGTTGCCACGAAACATTTTTGGAGAATGAGACATTTCTGTGAAGAGTGGGATGCGGAGTCATTTTTGCTCTGAAGCTAAGAGCTGCGGGGATGTTGGGTCAGATCTGTTGCCACCATCTTGATACTACTGGAGCTATCTCAAAGGAAATCAGATGAGAGATAGAGAGCAGTCCTAAAGACAGTGCTTGGGCCCAGAATCCCGCCACGATTGATGAGTCCATCCTGGGACTTTCTGTTTTCTCACCCAGTTCCCTAGTCAATTCCCATCTTCTTTAAACCCACTGGTGTCAGGTTTTCTGCCTCATGCAACTGAAATGGAAAATTCCTGTTGCTTCCCCTGCGTGGAGTTACCCCACCCCACCCCACCTCCATCAACTGGCAAATATGCCCTTCTCTTTCAAGATTCACTTTATGCACCAATCACCTCTAAGTCTTTTCTGGGTCTCCTGCACAAGGTGGAACTTCCTTCATTTTCCTCCACTGTACTCTGTACACATTTGTATCAAAACACCTAAACTCCTTTAGAACCTTTATTCTTATCATTGGTGGCTTTCTCTCTACTAAGTTGTAAAGTTCTTGAGGACAGGAGCTGTCTATGCGTTGATTTTGTATCCTCAGAGTCTAGTCCAGTGTCTGACACATAGTAGGTATATGACTAGCATTTGTTACATGAATCAGTGAACGGGGCAAGGGTCTGTATCCAAGTTTTCCTATAAGTGATATTCATATCCTAGCAGCTGGACAGAGTGAAGTCATGGAGAATTTTGGGTTGACAGTGGAAAGAACCAATCTGTTCATCAGTCAGTCAGTCAGTCTATCTGAATCTTCTTAGGCATCACTCACAGCTGGAACTCCCAGGCTGAGGAGTGATTCATGCTTGGAAATAGGAAACCCAGGGCTGTTTAAAAGCCCCCTAATGCCCCCCAGAACTGATTTTTGTGGCAACCTTTCCCCAACCCTGCTCTCTCTCAGGAGATCTGGGTGAGCAGCTCTGGAGAGCCAAGGGCAGAAAATCTGAGGGAATGAGGTTGAAAGTCATGGAATAGTTTCTAAGTATTTGATAAATTCTTATTGATCAATTGAGTTTGTTTCCTCCAGGTACTTTTCTTGTCTCCATTAATATGAGAAGCCCACTTAGGGTTATAAATATGACCAAAGGCAAAATAAAATGACATTAGTGGATATAAACAGAAAATGTTTGCAACATCAGATGCTTTCAAAAGTATCCTCACCACAATACTATCAGTAAGTAGGTCTGATCACCTGTCATGTTGCGGACTGATCTTGTTGACTTTTTCTATCTCCCAAATGAGAAGGTCACCAGCTCTAAGTTCCATCATCTATTAATATTAACTAGAAAACCTTGGGCAAGTCATTCAGCATATCAAGGGTATAGCTTTATCACCTCCTCAATGGGACAATAAAATCCTCATCCTTACTTATTAATACATCTTATAGTTGAAATGAGGACTAAATGAAAGGAGAGATGGAAACTGAAGTGAGCTCGCATGTCTTTTAAGTTCTGTATCCTTTAGTGCCCAGGTTACAGACTGCATCTGTCTTTATTTTCTTGGTTGCAAGTGACAGAAAAACAACCCAATCAGCCTTAACTGAAAACAAGATGTTTTGGCCCTGGTAACTGAAAAATCCTGAGACAGATCTGGGATCCAATGGCGTCACTGGAACACAGACACTCTCTCTCATCTCTGGTTATCTTCAGTGTTGGTTCAATTTCCGAATATTATGTGGTTAGAAGATGCTTCCAGGAGCAGCAGACCTCATTCAAGTATATTGGGAAAGATTAATTCCCTAAGACTCCCATTAAAAACTTCATTGAGCTTTATGCCTGGATCATGTGCCCATCCCCAAACCAATCAGTGTGAACAAAAGAAATGTCATATATTTTTTTCTGATTATCAAGGCTGAGACATATGTCCATATGCTGAGACATATGTCCATATGTTGAGCCATATGTTGATTGTTGAGTACAATCAACCCCATATTCATTTTATGAACTGAGAGAAGAAGAGTTGGTGATCCCCTAACTCTTTCAAGAGAAATTTCAAGGGAAATTATACTGTGGTTAGTAGGGAGAATAGAAGCTACATGACAAAACAAATGTCAATTACCTATAAATAACTCTTAAGACCTCAAGACACACAAGAGTGGTGATATTGGCTGGAGGCAGATGGGAGAGTCAAAGAGCATACAAACTAGAATTTCTCTGGGTTCATCCCTCCCTGCTATGTGGGAATTTCAGAACCTCAGCTTCCTCCCAAGTTATTTGGGGAATCCCTGGAGACTTTAGCGAGGAGTCCCGTGTACATGTGTGGAACAGTTCTTCTGGGTATCGCTCAGGACCTGTGACCTCTTCCCCCTTTGCGGTGGCCTCCTGTGGTGTTTCCGTGGCTGCAGAAGCCAAGGTACCCAAAGCACAGTGCTGCCGCTGCAGTGCCCGATGCCTGCAGAGACGGCGGAGGCGGTGCACGTCTTGCTGAAAGGACCAAACCCTTTAAAAAATGGCGTCTCCTCACTTCTCCAACAAGGACTCGGTGTGAAGACAATACCCTCTGCTCTCATTTCTGCCATTCAGGCCCTCTTACCTGACAGACAGGGGTCAGGTGTGCCCAGCCAACAAGTAAGCCAGAAGAAGGGGTTGGGGCACAGCTGTTTGTGGTTACAAAGCCAAGGAAATGAATCCATAGAGTCCAGGGACATTCCTGGATGCAGTGCCTGGTTCAAGTCCCAGTTCAGAGCCCAAGTCCAGGGGAGGGGAACAGATAGTTGAGAAGCAACAAGGGGGAAAAATGAACTTGAGCTTGAGTTGATTGCCTGGTGAGTGTCCTCTCTCTCAGAGCTGCTGGCTGGTGCAGACTGTGCTTACTTGGCCACAGAGATTAGTCAGACCACCACGTGTGTGAGTAGTTAGCCTTTCCTGCAGTCCTCTGCCTCTCTGAGTCCCTGGGGGCTGGGCTGGCCATCAGTCGACAAGGTAAACTACAGAGAACCACGTCTCGCCTGCAGGAGTTGCTCACTGTTGCTCTTGGACCAGTGCCAGAGTTCCAACTCTTTCTCCCTTGGGGGATGACCCATTCTTCATGCAAATTCTTGCCTGGGAAGGATGGCAGTGGTGGAGCTGACTGCCCTGCTGGTCCTCCAGGCAGTGCTCAGATACTGTAGAGTGGACATTGCAGATCATGATAACAACATCAATACAAATCGAGAGCTTGCTATGTACTGGACAGATTTAAGGGTTTTACATGTGCTGTCTTATTCCCTCTTTTTTAAAATAATCTTATTTATTAATTTCTTATTTTTGGCTGTGCTGGATCTTGGTAGCTGTGTGGGCTTTTCTTCAGTTGCAGCAAGTGGAGGCTACTCTTTGCTGTGGTGTGCGGGCTTCTCATTGCTGTGGCTTCTCTTGTGGAGCATGGGTCCTAGGGAGCCGTGGCTCCTGGGCTCTAGAGCTCCGGCTCAGTAGTTGTGGCACAAGGGCTTAGTTGCTCTGTGGCTTGTGGGACCCTCCCACACCAGGAATCGAACCCATGTCTCCTGCACCGGCAGGTGAATTCCTTACCATTGAGCTACTAGGGAAGCATCTCATTCCTTCTTAACAGCAATCTTCTGCGTTAGGAGCTATTATTATCCACTTTATAGATGAGGTCACTGAAGCAAAGAACAGTTTAGTAAATGTAACCATACTTTGAGGCTGAATATTTGTCCATCTCAATCACTGTTGTGTTTTCTTGTGCTCCATATAATGCCTGACTTAGAGAGGTTATCTGAGAAATACTTTTAAAATTGATGGATGTACAGGGTATGCTGTGGTGGGCTTCTTTGATCTCTCATTTGGGACCAAGGCAATCATTGCCCCAACTGCTGGGCTGTCAGCATGCTGGGGTGTCAGATGCTAAGGTCTCCCGATTGGCATATGTCTAGGAATTTCCCACAGGGCAAGATTTACAACTGTTCCCCCAGAATGGCATCCAGTGGTAAGTCTCTGTGAGAGTTAAAAAGACCAGTCCCAGTTTGGGAATATTCTGAGGGGCCATCCCAGTTCCCACTGAGGCTGGAGTCAGCTAGGAAGGCCTCTGTTGCCTCTGCAGTGCAGTTCCGTCCCTCCTCTGCCCAGCCTTGCTTTCCTCACTTCCTTATAGGTGTCACTGCTGACTAAACACCTTGGATCTGCCACCAGGATCTGCCATCTACTTGCAAGTCTCCATCTCAGAGTCTGTCTCTAGGCAATTTGACCCAAGGCAGATGGAACATGCTACTCACTCAGCCTTGTGGCTCTCACCTCAACAATCCTCTCTAGAGGTTGACTCTTTTTCTAGAACTATTTGAGGTGACATGACTATGGGCCGTTGCTGCAAAAACCTTTGCTTTCTTCACTGAAACTTCCAAAATTCAGGAAGATGCCACCCCTCATCACAGCTGCTCTTTCTAAACTGGACCCTCTGTTCAGCCCTGATGGCCAGAGATGGCTCTCTCATTCCAGTGCTCCAGGTCATAGTGATGGCTTAAGATACAAAGAAGAAGGCTTCTTCCCTTCAAGATTCTCTCAGGAGCTCCACCCCAGCTTCACAGTCCTGCCTATGAACCCTCCACGCTGGTGACCCTCTTGGATCAGACCATCTCCCAAGGCTTCAGTGACCAGCACCACTGTTCAAAATCAGTTATAAAACATTTCAATACTAGTGAGTCTAAAAGGGTTCACTAAGGGTTATAACATTATCTTGACCAAAACAGATTCTGTAGGCCTGTCCCAGAATTTTGGGGGGAGAAAAAAAATTCTCAAACCCAGCTATTTTAATTTCATTCTTATTTTTAAAAGTGTTTCATGAAGCACTTTTGGATGGAGGACAAGTGGTCAGAGAGAAGAAAAGGAGTTAGGCCAAAAAAGAAATCTTTCCCATCAAACAAGGGTGGACAGCTTATCTTTAAAAGATGAGGAACCAGCATTCTATTAGACTATCTGGGGAAAAAACACAATGACATTACTGGGAATCCAGCCAAAGTGGGGACTATTACTGGATGTTTCTGACTGTTTAGAATATTCCTGGAACTCAATATCTTTATAATGACATAGAGATAGAAGCTTTTCCTAATATGAAGTATGCCACAGTCCATTAGCAGAAATTGAGCTATGTTTTAATTTTATTATAATGAATATCTGATTAGAATGGTACTCCAAAGAAAAACAAATGAGTTGTTAAGCAATTATTGTCAAGAAATAATGAGTAATGTTATTAGATGAATGGAAAAAGACCGACCCCAACATGTCTGTGAAAACAGAAAATACAGTCCAACTCCTGGATCACTACCCAGGAATGAGGGCAGGGTTCTCATTCCAGGCAGTGATAAGTTATTGGGCTTGATGTTTCTCTACTAGAAAAACAAAGTCGTGTAAGCAAAGAGTCATTTTTACAAGTTTAAAAAACTAAGGACACCTAATTTTGTGTCATCACGAACAAATGTTCCTTGGAAACATAATTTTTGTATAAAAAACGGTTTTCAGAATCAGGCAAGGGAGCTGAACATTCAGAATTTATTAAATATTGAGTGTTGCCAGATAAAAGCCAAGAAAAGTGAACATTTCTGCTATCTAGCTACTTCCTTTCTTTCCACTATTCCAATGTCTTGCTTTCTCAATGACTGACTTCTATTTGGCTATTTCTTGGAGGTTTGTACTATTTATGCTATTTATTCATTACCAAATTTTTAAAAAGGAAAAAAATGGCAGAATCCACCAACTTTTCTGCCAGTCTGAAAGGGCTTTCTAAAGCAGCATATTTTACAATTTTTTGTACAGTTGTTACTGAGGGCACTTTTAGAGTACTTCCTAAAATTGTTTTTCTCCATTCTTCAAGTCATTAAAGATAGCGGAGAGAACACAGCAATGTCAGCGTGCCATTTTGGATAAGATCACAAGCTCCAAGGGCCAAGAGATTTGGATTTGGAGTTTTGGTTCAGCCATTCACTAGCTATGTGACCTTTGTGTAGGTCACTTAACATTTCTGAGCTTTAATTTCCTCGTTTATACAATGGTGTGCTGACAGTAGCCACCTCATAGGACTGATGAGTACAATAGATGGTATGCCTGGCATATCATGAATCCCCGGGGAGTTGCTATTTAATGAAAACTCAGGGACCAAGGACAGGATCTGAATGAGGGATATCTCTTGCCAGGGTATCAACTGTGTATGATGAACACTTGCATAAAGTTCATTGAAGCTTTTACTCATCCATATTTGTTGAACTCCTACTGTATAAAAAGAGCTTACAAAGCTAAGTAACAATCCATGCCTTCTAGAAATTTAGTCAAGTGAAGTCATGAGCTGTTGTTCAGTCACTAAGTGCTGTCCGACTCCTTGCGACCCCATGGACTGCAGCACGCCAGGCTTCCCTGTCCTTCACCATCTCCCTGAGCTTGCTCAAACTCATGTCCATTGAGTCGGTGATGCCATCCAACCATCTCATGCTCTGTCACCCCCTTCTCCTGCAGTCTTTCCCAGCATCAGGGTCTTTTCCAATGAGGCTACTCTCCATATTAGCTGGCCAAAGTTTTGGAGCTTCAGCTTTAGCATCAGTCCTTCCAGCGAATATTCAGGGTTGATTTCCTTTAGAATTGACTAGTTTGATCTCCTTGCTGTCCAAGGGACTCTGAAGAGTCTTTCCAACACCACAAATTGAAAGCATCAATTCTTCAGCGCTCAGCCTTCTTCATGGTCCAACTGTCACATCCATACATGACTACTGGAAAAACCATAGCTTTGATTACATGAACCTCTATTGGCAAAGTGATGTCTCTGCTTTTTAATACACCACCTAGGTTTGTCATAGCTTTTCTCCCAAGGAGCAAGCATCTTTTAATTTCATGGTGTGGTCATCATCTGCAATGATTTTGAAGCATCCCAAATTAAAATCTATCATTGTTTCCACTTTTCCCCGGTCTATTTGCCATTAAGTGATGGAACCGGATGCCATGATGTTAGTTTTTTGAATGTTGAGTTTTAAGCCTGTTTTTTCACTCTCCTCTTTCACCCTCATCGAGAGGCTCTTTAGTCCCTCTTCACTTTCTACCATTAGAGTGGTAACACCTGCATATCTGAGGTTATTGATTTTTCTCACAGCACTCTTGATTTCAGCTTGAGCTTCATCCAGCCCAGCATTTCACATGTTGCACTCTGCATATAAGTTAAAAAAGCAGAGTGACAATATACAGCTTTGACTTACTGCTTTCCCAATTTTGAACCAGTCGTTTGTTCCATATCCAGTTCTGTTGCTTCTTGGCCTGCATACAGGTTTCTCAGGAGGCAGGTAAGGTGGTCTGGTATTCCCATCTCTTTCAGAATTTTCCACAGCTTGTTGTGATCCACACAGTCAAAAGCTTTAGCATAGTCAACGAAGCACAAGGAGATGAGGCATGATGGATATATCCAAATAACTTAGGTACGGAAGAAAGAAGATCCCACTGTGTGGGTCAAGCAGTGAGCTCTGGAGAGTCTCAGGGTGGAGCATTGCGGGGTTCCCAAAAGTGATGCAGGTGGGTTGGATTGGACCAGGGGAGGTGACAGTAACATTTCAAGGGAGGACATAATATAGAGCAAGAAAAAGAGGTGGTGACCTGGGCAGTTTATTCAGGGAACTAACCGTTTGGCTGTAGCACTGGGTGATGGTGAAAGAATAGTAGAAAGTTGGAGCCAACCTTTGAACAGAGTTTTGTGTGTTTATCTGGTTGGTTGGTTTTGGTTTTAAATAGGTGATAATATGTAGCCACTGGTAGAACTCAAACATGCTCAAATATCTTTAACCTTCTTTTTCTCCTTTAGCTGGGTCCTATCACTTTCTTCTCTCTTTCACTCATAGTTCTTGAAAGTCTTGCCTAAATACTTCAAAAACCAGAAGCTTCTGAACCTTTGCAGCCTGACTTCTGTTCATCATTCTGCTTTGAGTGGCCTTTTCGAGCATCTCCTAACATTCCTTTTTTTAAAATATAAATTTATTTATTTTAATTGGAGGCTAATTACTTTACAATATTGTAGTATTTTTCCCATACATTGACATGGATCTGCCACAGGTGTACATGTGTTCCCCATCCTGAACGCCCCCCCTACCTCCCCCCACCAATCCCATCCCTCTGGGTCATCCAGTGTTTATTGAATTATAGCTGATTTACAGTGTTGCATTAATTACTGTTATAAAACAAAGTGATTCAGTTATATATCTGTGTATGTGTGTTCTTACTCACAAACACACTTTGCAGCCAACTCTTTGTGACCCTATGGACTGTAGCCCATCAGGCTCCTTTGTCCATGGGATTCTCCAGGAAAGAATACTGTAGTGGGTTTCCATGCCCTCCTCTAGGGGATCTTCCCAACCCAGGGATTGAACCAGTGTCTCATGTCTCCTGCATTGGCAGGTGGGTTCTTTACCACTAGCGCCACCATATATAATGTTCTTTTTCATATTCTTTTCCATTATCACAAGATACTGAACATAGTTCCCTGTGTTTATTTGTATTTTTGGCTGCACCGGGTCTTTGCTGCTTTTTGAGTCGGCTTCCTCTAGTTTCAGTGAGTGGGGGGCGGTACTCTTTGTTGCAGTGCTTCAGCTTCTCATTGTGGTGGCTTCTTTTGTTGTGGAGCACAGGCTCTAGGGCACCTGGACTTAAGTAGTTGCAGCTCTGGGGCTCTGTAGCTGTGGCTCTCAGGGTTTAGGGTACAGGTTCAATAGTTGTGGCTCACAGTTCTAGTTGCTCTGCATGTGTAATCTCCCCATACCAGAGATCAAACCCCTGTCCCCTGCATTGGCAGGTGGATTCTTATCCACTGCACCACTAGGGAAGTCCCAGTAACATTCTGGATGCCACTTTGTAGTCCCTATCAGGTTGACACACTGGCTCTTCCTCCTGCACTGTCTTTGCTTGGCCTCCATAACACAGATCCTCCCTGATCTTCATCCAGCATCTTGAGCTGCTCTTTCTCAGCTCCTTAGCAAGCTCATCTCCCTCTGCCGATCCTGAATTATTAGGACACCTGGGGATCTGATCACATATCTCTTTCCTTCTTCTCCACATCTCTTCCTGAACCATCTCACTCTCCTCTTCAGTTCCACATCCCTCTCCACTTCCATGCTGAGCATGAAGATCCCCATCTTTGGTCCAGTGCTCTTTCCTGTGCTTCTGAACTGCACTTCCAGTTACCATACCAACGACTCTACTTGGAGTTTCTTCAGGTGCCTTAAGCCCAGTGTGTCCATTAAACTCACTGGCTACCATATCCTGCAGTCTATCTTAATGAATGGTGCCACAACCCACGCATTGCCTAAGCCAGAAACCCAGTGTCATCTGAGCCTCTTTCTTCTCCTTTACTTCCCATTTCCAGCCACCAAGGCTTATTGCTTCTCTCTGAGCCTGTTCCTTGAATCCATCTACTTCCGTTCATCCCCACTGCCATTCTCTTATATTCTCTGCTAGTCCTAAATGGTCTTTCTTTTCCCTCCAACCATTCTCCATGTTGCAATCAGATTGGGAGTTTTGTGGGGGCTTTTTTTTGAGATGCAAATATTGTCCCCTTATTTAATCCCTCAATGGTATCCATTGCTCTTAAGGATAAGTCGCAGACTCATCATAGTTTACAGGCCATATAGTAGGATCTGCAGATATGACCCTGAAATGGCAAGAGTGCTTATGGTTCTCATTACCTTTAGATTGCAGGCCAAATGCAGAAAATCCACCAGATCTTTGACTCCCTGGCTCCCATCTGCCTCTCTGGCTCATCCCTGGACTCATACACACACTGTCCTCCAGTCATCTTGAACCTCTTCCTGGTCCTGGACTATGCCATAGTCTCCTCTGCACCTAGCTGTGCATCTGCTGCTTGCTCTGAGTGGAGCATTTGTCTTCCCTTCTGCACCTGGCACATCCTGCTTACTTTTAAAATGATTTTCCTTGGTCTCTTCCTCCAGGGAGCCTTCCGAGACTTTCAAGTCTAAGTTAGTGGCCCCTACTCAGTGGAGAAGGAAATGGCAACCCACTCCAGTACCCTTGCCTGGAAAATCTCACAGAGGAGCCTGGTGAGCTGCAGTCCATGGGGTCAAAAACAGTCGGGCATGACTGAGTGACCAACACACACTTGCTCAGTGCTCCGATTTTTGTTTCGTCATTTTTGCTTGCTATAGTGTTTATGTTTCTGTATTGTGATTCTCAACTCACTTGCCAGGTTCTTCATTTGGACTACAAGCATGGTGTGGAAAGGACCAGGTCTATCTTACTCACTGCCATATTCTCAGGACCATTCACCAGTGTATGGCACATAGTAGGCATGTTAGGTGAATGAATGTATGACTTCAACACAAGTTATTACTATAATAATAAGAAATTAGAAAGAACAGCTATTGGGAGGTGACAGGATGAATTGGGAGATTGAGATTGACATATATATGCTATTGATACTATGTATAAAATAGATAACTAATGAGAACCTACTGTATAGCTCAGGGAATGCTACGCAATGTCTGTGGTGACCTAAATGAGAAGGAAATCCAAAAAAGAGGGGATATATGTATATGTATAGCTGATTCACTTTGCTGTACAGAAACTGACACAACATTGTAAAGCAATTATACTCCAACAAAAATTAATTTAAAAAAAGAAAAAACAGAAGAAATTTGAAACAGCTATATAAGACATTCAATTTTCTATGTAAAATGACTTTTTAGGTTTAAGGTTGCCTGGTGGGCAGCCGTCTATGGGGTCGCACAGAGTCAGACACGACTAAAGCGACTTAGCAGTAGCAGCAGTAGCATGTACAACATATAAGTTTCACTAGCTTGATAAAGACAAAGTAATTAAAAAAAACCCAAAGCAGCAGCTATTATATCATTCATTCATTCATTCATTCAATCACTGTTTACTAAGGACTTATCATGTGCCAGGCACGGGGTTGAAAAACTGGTAATGAAAAAGCTACAGAAATATGAAAACATGTTTGTAATGCAACATAATGTAAAATAAACAAGCCAAAATACCAAACTGGGTGTACACTATGATTACAGCTCTATAAAATATGTAGGAGGCAGCCTGGTGTTATGCAGTGGTTTTAAAGGTTTTCTATTTTTAGTTAAAGGCTTTCTGTCCAAATGAAATTGGAGAAGCCCCAAAATATAAAGCAGAAAAGAGCAAAGATTTTTCTGCTGGAGATAGGGGATAGGAGCCAGAGCCTTCCCACACTTTCCTCCACCTCTCTCCCCTCTGCCCCCAAGCCCCCACCACCACTCCCAAGCCGGAAGGCAGCCACTGTGGCATGTTCAGAGAGGATTATTTGAAAATCCCCAGAATAGACTTCTGGTTAAACACTGCTGTTTAAAAGCATACACTTTTCTTTGATCCCTTCCCAAACACCACTGAAATGACAACAAACAAGTCAAAATGGCCCAAGGGAAGGAGTGAATAGTTAATGTCAACTTTGTGGGGAATAAGGACAGGGTCTGGCTGAGTGGTAACTAACCTTGCAGAGCTGAGAAGCCAAAACATAGTTTCTGCAGATGGGAAACAGTTAAAAAGGAAGCCAGTTAATGACACCACACTTCAGAAAGGCCCTAGGATTGAGGGGCACAGATTCTTCTGAAGGTAGGAGGTAGGGCTGCAAACAGGAGGTTCACATCATTCATTCATTCATTCATTCAATCACTGTTTACTAAGGACTTATCATGTGCCAGGCACGGGGTTGAAAAACTGGTAATGAAAAAGCTACAGAAATATGAAAACATGTTTGTAATGCAACATAATGTAAAATAAACAAGCCAAAATACCAAACTGGGTGTACACTATGATTACAGCTCTATAAAATATGTAGGAGGCAGCCTGGTGTTATGCAGTGGTTTTAAAGGTTTTCTATTTTTAGTTAAAGGCTTTCTGTCCAAATGAAATTGGAGAAGCCCCAAAATATAAAGCAGAAAAGAGCAAAGATTTTTCTGCTGGAGATAGGGGATAGGAGCCAGAGCCTTTCCACACTTTCCTCCACCTCTCTCCCCTCTGCCCCCAAGCCCCCACCACCACTCCCAAGCCGGAAGGCAGCCACTGTGGCATGTTCAGAGAGGATTATTTGAAAATCCCCAGAATAGACTTCTGGTTAAACACTGCTGTTTAAAAGCATACACTTTTCTTTGATCCCTTCCCAAACACCACTGAAATGACAACAAACAAGTCAAAATGGCCCAAGGGAAGGAGTGAATAGTTAATGTCAACTTTGTGGGGAATAAGGACAGGGTCTGGCTGAGTGGTAACTAACCTTGCAGAGCTGAGAAGCCAAAACATAGTTTCTGCAGATGGGAAACAGTTAAAAAGGAAGCCAGTTAATGACACCACACTTCAGAAAGGCCCTAGGATTGAGGGGCACAGATTCTTCTGAAGGTAGGAGGTAGGGCTGCAAACAGGAGGTTCACGGAAAGTCTTTTGAAGGAACGGTCAGATCCCCAAGTTCCTCCTCTCAGCAGACAAATGAATATCTTTCTCCCAGCCCAGCAACCAGGTTTGCTCTCTGGGTACAGTGACCCAGAGGAGCCTCTAGATTCAGGGATATGGACCAGCCAAGGACATGCAGAGATACCTTGGTGAGAGAAGAGAATGGACTGACTGGTCTAGGGTGGGACATGCAAGTCACATTGGGTCAACCGAGTCCACCCTTGACATTTTTATATTTTGAAGCTGAGTGGGAAAAGCAGAGTTAGAAAAGAAGGATGAAGTCAAACACAGATGAGAGAGATTGTGTGTGTATAAGCTCTATTTCTAGTCCTGGTAGTTACTGGCTTTGACTGGTTCCTGTAACCAACTCTTCCTTCAATTCTGCAAAGTGTCCAGCATCCTTCTATATTATTTTGCTTTTTGTCTTTGTCATTATTGTTAGCTGTTAAGTTGTGGCTGACCTTTTGCGACACCGTGGACTGTAGCCCATCAGGCTCCTCTGTCCATGGAATTCTCCAGGCAAGAATACTGGAGCNCCAGGCAAGAATACTGGAGTGGATTGCCATTTCCTTCTCCAGGGGATCTTCCCGACCCAGGGATCGAACCTGGGTCTCCCGCATCAGAGGCAGACGCTTTAACCTCTGAGCCACCAGGGAAGCCAGTCACTGGGGGTTAAGTCTTCAATAAATGAATTTTGGGGTTTTGGGGTAGAGATACAATTTAGCACATAAAAACAAATATGGGTTGCAAGTAAATAATATTTTCTTTTCTCTCTTCCTTTTTAAAAAAGCTATTTCTTTTTTTAACTGAAGTATAGCTGGTTTACAATGCTGTGTTAATTACTGCTGTCTGGCAAAGTGACTCATATATACCTTCCTTTTGAATGTACATTATGGTTTTACACAGGATATTTTTTGCATTATGGTTTATCACAGGATATTTAATATACTGTAGTTCCCTGTACTATACATTGTTTTTCCATTCTATATATAAAAGTTTACATCTGCTAACCCCTACTTCCCACTCCACCCCTCTCCCAACCCTCTCCCTCTAGCAAGGAGAAGTCTGTTCTCTATGTCCATGAATGTTTATGTTTCATAGATAGGTTCATTTGTGCCATATTTTAAATTCCATTTATAAGTAATATCATATGGTATTTGTCTTTCTGACTTAGAGTATGATAGTCTCTAGTTACATCCACGTTGCTGCAAATGGCATTATTTCATTCTTTAAAAGCTATTTCTAATTTAGTTTCTGCCTCTTGGACTCAAAGAACTCCCTGATTCACCATCCCCTCAGCCCTGTGGACGGCCTGGCGGACATCAGAGTCTTCCTTGCGTGTTCTTTAAATCTGCACTGCACTGCCCTCCACCTTTCCTAATTTATGTTCCTTAAAGCAAGAAGGAGATCATATCCAATAGTTTGTACAGTCTATGTTGCTAGGTGATCAGATTAGTAGAGATCTACTTATTAGCTGCTTGATTTGGTGAAGTTCCCTCTGCCTCAATTTCCTCATCTGTAGAATGGGGATGATGATAATAGAAGGCTGCTGTGAAGATCAATGTGTTAGTGAATGTAAAGAATTTCAGAGCCTGGCATATGGTGAGTGTTCTGCAAGTGTGTCTATTATTTATTCATCCAGTAATCTCTATAGGAAATAACTCTCTGTCACGTATATGGTAGATGTTCAGTAAATATTTCTTAATTCTTTAGTGATTCAGAAGGTAAAGAATATGCCTGTAATGTGGGAGACCCAGGTTCAATCTCTGGGTCAGGAAGATCCCCTGGAGAAAGGAATGGCAACCCACTCCAGTATTCTTGCCTGGAGAATCCCATGGACAGAGGAGCCTGGCAGGCTACAGTTCAAGGGGTCGCAAAAAGTTGGACAGGACTGAGCAATTAACACACAATTCTACTTTATAAATATGTGTGTTGTAATAAGTGGTTCTTAAAGGTAGCTTCAGATCTTCATTAATCAGTATCTTGTTATTTGCCAGTGTAAGGATATCATTTCTTTTTCATTGTTTAGTCAATGGCCAACAGGCTACAGTTCAAGGGGTCGCAAAAAGTTGGACAGGACTGAGCAATTAACGCACAATTCTACTTTATAAATATGTGTGTTGTAATAAGTGGTTCTTAAAGGTAGCTTCAGATCTTCATTAATCAGTATCTTGTTATTTGCCAGTGTAAGGATATCATTTCTTTTTCATTGTTTAGTCAATGGCCATCATAAACAGCTGTAACTCTGGAACACCTCTTAAGTACTTTAAGCAAGTTGATACAATAAACAAGTAAAGAGCCTCTTCTTGTACTTTAGAAGCTCGGTCATCTAGAAAAAGAACCTGGGGTAAGAGTCAAGGTTGCTCTCTATTGGTCCTGGCTCTCCCCCTTCTGTGAGACTGACAGAAGTCTTGTGTTCTCTGGGATCTGGCACCTTTATTTACAAACCAAGGCTGGATTACGTAATCTTTAGGGTCTTTAACATTCTTATTACTTATCTTTTAAAGAACATCTTATCTGAGCTGCTTAGATCTTTAAAAGTTACATTCTCCCTACTTTCCTGCTTTGAATAGAACCTTAGTAATTCTGACACATAGTTAGATGTGTTTTTCCTGGCATCAGTTATATAAATGAGCAATACATTATTAAAATTTGGCAAAGATTAGTATCAGGCATAGTATCTTTTAATATGTTGAGCGTTTTATTTTCTAATGAGTAGCCCTCCCTCCAAAGGAAATCAGTAAGAGGATAAGAAGAGAATAAAAATTGCTATTTTGTTTTATTGAATTTTGCTTCCTTGACCATTTTATTTTTATTTATTTATTTTTATTGGAGTATAGTTGCTTTCTGATGTTGTGTTAATTTCTGCTGTACAAGGAAGTAAATCAACTCTATGTGTACATATATCCCCTCCCTCCTGGGCCTCCTTCCCATCCAATCTCCATCCCACCCCTCTGGGTCACCAGAGCACCAAGCTGAGCTCCCTGTGCTATATAGCAGGTTCCACTAGCCATAGAATTTACACATAGCAATATATATATGGGGCTTCCCAGGTGGCTCAGTGGTAAAGAATCCATCTGCCAAGCAAGAGATGCAGGCTCAATCCTTGGGTTGGGAAGATCCCTTGGATAAGGGAATGGTAACCCACTCCAGTATTCTTGCCTGGAAAATCAGATGGACAGGGGAGCCTGGCAAGCTACAGTACATGGGGGTCACAAAGAATTGGACATGACTTAACTGACTAAACAGCAGTGTATATATTAATATGTCAGTTCCACTCGTCCAGTTCATCCCATCCCTCTCCTTTGCCCACACATCTGTTCTCTACATCTGGGTCTCTATTCCTGCCCTATAAACAGGTCCATTGGAGAAGGCAATGGCAACCCACTCCAGTACTCTTGCCTGGAAAATCCCATGGGCGGAGGAGCCTGGTAGGCTGTAGTCCATGGGGTCGCTAAGAGTCGGACACGACTGAGCGACTTCACTTTACTTTTCACTTTTATGCATTGGAGAAGCAAATGGCAACCCACTCCAGTGTTCTTGCCTGGAGAATCCCAGGGATGGGGGAGCCTGGTGGGGTGCCGTCTATGGGGTCACACAGAGTCGGACACGACTGAAGCGACGCAGCAACAGACAGGTCCATTGGTACCACTTTTCTAGATTCCATATGTTTGTGTTAATATGCAATAACTATTTTCCTCTTTCTGATTTACTTCACTCTGCATGACAGTCTCTAGATCCATCCACATCTCTACAAAAGACTCCTTGGCCATTTTACATTTCATTAGAATAATGTCTTGAGTGTTGACCTTGTAGTCAATTGGTTAGTCAGCCTGCAACCATGGAGTCTCTGGCATTTCGGGGTAGTTGTGGGGAGGTACAAAGGAAGCAAAGCATACAATGTCTGCTCTTGATGGGGTCCCATCCTTTCCTGGGAATGCTCACCCTGAACACGCAGAAACAGGAACACACGCACACTCCCGGGTGTGCAGTGACACGACGCTCCTCCCTTCATTTAATAAGAATGTGTTGATTGCCCTCTCTGTTCTTGAGGATCAGTGCTGACAAGACCAAGTTCGAGTCCTCATGGAGCTGTCATTTCATTAACTATACACCTCTGGGAATTTTTTGGTTTGGCCACGCCACTTGCAGGATCTTATTTCCCTGGCCAGGGATTGAACCTGGGGCCTAAGTAGTGAAACCTCAGAATCATAAGCACTGGACTGCCAGGGAATCCCCCTTAACTACATATCTTGGAATAAAAGAAGACTGAGGGTAAAGTGAGGTTAACTTCTATCACCCTTGTGGGCAGATTCACACTCCAGCAGCAGGGGACAGCCTCCTTAGCTGGGGACAGTTCTCCCATCTTTGGCTCTGTAGGGTGGTCTCACTGTTTAACAGATCTTCTTTTATACATTATTTTCAGTAACAGTAATAAAATGAGAATAATAATATGAACAGGAAAAACCACAATGACATTTTTCTTTTGTTGAACTTTGTATAATCATGCCAGTAAAAATAAATAATTAAGCAATAAAATAATGATTACAGGATCAAAAAAGAGGAAAAAGGAATGGGTTACTCCTTTTTAATTACATTATTATTTTTCAAGCAAATGGGGGGAATATACCTGTATATTAGTCTGCCATAGAAATGAATAACATTGCAGATGAATAGTAATTAAATAACAAATAAGAGAAATGACAACTAAAAATGAATCAATTTCAATTTTAAAGATATTATTCAAATGCTGTTAAATTTCACATATAAGCTAATTTCTGTGTTTATCAGATAAAAATATTCCATCTTGCAGTTTGCCCTGTTTTAAATTTTAATCACACATTAAAGCTCCAAGTGGTCACAGTAAAATGAGAAAATTCAGTTGAATGAGCGAGAACTGAAGTAGCTGTTAGAGTTAAGTTTGCCTTTTCAAATTTAGAATCTTTTGTTTAAATGCAGAAGCAGAGTTCCGCTGGAGTTGGAGACATGAAATGTGTTCAAAGCAAGCCTGAATGATTCTGAACCATTAGGAACCAAACTCTCAAACAAATGCATGTAGATAAATCCAGTTATGCTGGGGATTCTGTGAGTTAACTTCCATGAAGCACACAATGTTTATTGTAGGATAAACAATAAAATGTACTAATTTTATTTATTATAAAACTGAATAGTGGCCAATATCACTGATGAACATAGATGCAAAACTCCTCAACAAAATTTTAGAAAATAAAATTCAACAACACATTGAAAAGCTCATACACCATAATCAAGTTGGGTTTATTCCAGGGATGCAAGGATTCTTCAATATACACAAATCAATCAATGTAATATACCATATTAACAAGTTGAAAGATAAAGATCATATAATAATCTCAATACATGCAGAAAAAGCCTTTGACAAAATTCAGCACCTATTTATGATTAAACCTCTTCAAAAATGGGCATAGATGGAACCTACCTCAACATAGTAAAGGCCATATATGATAAGCCTTTAACAAACATTATTCTCAGTGGTGAAAAACTGAAAGGATTCCCCCTAAGATCAGGAACAAGACAAGGGTGTCCACTTTCACCACTATTATTCAACATATGTCTGGAAGTCCTAGCTACAGCAATTAAAGAAGGAAAATAAATAAAATGAATCCAGATCAGAAAAGAAGAAGTAAAGCTCTCACTGTTTGCAGATGACATGATACTGTACTTAGAAAACCCTAAAGATACTATCAGAAAATTACTAGAGCTAAAATCAGTGAATTTAGCAGTTTCAGGATACTAAATCAATACAGAGATATCACTTGCATTTCTATATATTAATAATGAAAAATCAGAAAGAGAAATTAAGGAATCAATCCCATTCACCACTGCAACAAAAATAAATATCTAGGAATAAACTTAACTAAGGAGACAAAAGAACTGTATACAGAAAATTATAAGACACTGATGAAAGAAATTAAAGATAACATAAACAAATGGAGAGATATTCCAGGTTCCTGGTAGGAAGAATCAATATTGTGAAAATGACAAACACAATTTACAGTTTCAATGTGATTCTTATCAAATTACCAATGACATTTTTCACTGAATTAGAACAAAAAATTTCACAATCCATACAGAAACACAAAAGACCCTGAATAGCCAAAGTAGTCTTGAGAAAGAAGAATGGAGCTGGAGGAATCAACCTTCCTGACTTCAGATTATACTACAAAGCTACAGTCATCGAGAGAGCATGGTACTGGCACAAAAACAGAAATATAGACCCATGGAACAAGATAGAAAGCCCAGAAATAAACCCATGCACATATGGGTACCTTATTTTTGACAAAGGAGGCAAGAATATACAATGGGGCAAAGACAGCCTCTTCAATAATTGGTGCTGGGAAAGCTAGACAGCTACATGTAAAAGAATGAAATTACAACACTTCCTAACACCATACACAGAGATAAACTCAAAATGGATTAAAGACTTAAATGTAAGACCGGAAACTATAAAACTCTTAGAGGAAAACATGGGCAGAACACTTAATGACATAAATCAAAGCAAGGTTCTCTATGACCCACCTCCTAAAGTGATGGAAATAAAAACGAAAGTAAACAAGTGGGAACTGATTAAATTTAAAAGTGTTTGCACAGCAAAGTGAAAAGACAACCTTCAGAATGGGAAAACATAGTAGCAAATGAAACAACTGACAAAGTATTAATAAACTAATGCATATATACGGAATCTAGAAAAATGGTACTGAAGAACTTATTTGCAGGGCAACAGTGGAGAAACGGACATAGAAAACAGACTTATGAACATGGGAGAGGGGAGGAAAGGGTAAGATGTATGGAAACAGTAACATGGAAACTTACATTACCTTATGTAAAACAGATAGCCAATGGGAATTTGCTGTATGGCTCAGGAAACTCAAACAGGGGCTCTGTATCAGCCGAGAGGGGTCGAGTGGGAGGGAAGAGGGAGAGAGGTTCAAAAGGGAGGAGCTATATGTATATCTATGGCTGATTCATGCTGAAGTTTGACAGAAAACAACAAAAGTCTGTAAAGCAATTATCCTTCAATTAAAAAAATAAATTAAAAAACTGAATAGTAACCACAGAACTCTTTCAGAATTTAGACAAAAAAATATTTAGGGGGAGAAAGAGTATTTCACATTGTATCTGACATTGTGTAGAATAGCCAGTATGTGATTATGTATTAATATTATTCATTATTATATATTAATATTAATAAAAGCAGACCAACTTAGTCATTTTTGTTTTAAAACTCTCTACAGACAATCCACTCCTTTATTGCCTGGGACCATTCCCGTGACTACTTTTGGAGCATCAAAGGCACAGGAAATGAGGAAAACTAGTATAGAAACTGTAATTTAAAGCCAAATGTATTTAATTTGTAATAGCTTCCTTATCTCCCATTCCAGGCCAGTTCCCACAGCCATGGGAGTCTCAAGAAGCCCGTGCAGACCGTCTGGGTCTTGCACCAGGGTGAAGAGCCTCCCCAAGGCTGCTATCATCCGATTCTGAAATGATAGCAGAAGCTGTGTGTTTACTGGGTGAGTGTGAAACGGGAGTCGGGGTGTGTATGCATGCAGACAAACAAGTTTGTCTGTGGGGTAAAGTTAGGGAGGCTGGTGAAGAGCACTAAAATAAACATAAAACAAATTTGTGCCCTCTCCTGGAAACAATGGGAAATTTTGGTTTTAAAATTAATGTGAACTTAAGTAGCCTATTTGAGAAGTACAAAATACCTCATCAGTTCAGTTCAGTTCAGCTCAGCCGCTCAGTCGTGTCCGACTCTTTGCAACCCCATGAATCGCAGCACGCCAGGCTTCCCTGTCCATCATTTAATTCACATTTTCAGTTTCCCTATGAGTTTGGCAAAAGATTTCTAAAAACAGGAAGAAATCCTGGAAGATACATTCACTGATCCCTCCCACGCCCAGGTGAATTTATTAAATGATAGATGAGTTTCAGACATATCCGCAGGAAGGAAAAGAAAGAGACTGAATCAATAAGAAGTAATTATTTAGGAGTATAATATGACAATACCTGGTATAGTTGAAGATAGACATTTCAAATGATCCAGCCATTCATTTCTTTCTCTAAAATTATTTGTGTACAAATTTTAAAGGTTACACTCTATTTACAGTTATTACAAAGCATCAGCTATATTCCCCATGTTGAACAATACATCCTTAAGCCTGTCTTACACCCAATATTTTGTGCCTTCTGCTCCCCCACCACTATAGTGTCCCTCCCTTCACTCCCCACTGGTAACCAGTAGTTTGTCCTCTATATATGAATCTGCTTCTTTTATGTTATATTCACCAGTTTGCTGTATTTTTTAGATTTCATATATAAATAAAATACAGTATTTGTCTTTTTGTCTGACTTGTTTTCCTTAGCACAATACCCTCTGAGTCTATCCTGTTGCTGCAAACAGCTAATTTTTTAAAATCATCCATTCACTTCTAAATATATACCCTAGGGAAGTCTCTTGTATGTGCACAAGAAGACATGTGTGAGAATGTTTTGGACAGACTGAGTTTCTTAGGCTCAGCCACGGTTTTCTCAGGGCTTCCCAGGGGGTGCTAGTGGTAATCTAAATGAAATGTTAGTTGCTCAGTCATGTCCGACTCTTTGTGATCCCATGGACTGTAGCCCTCCAGGCTCTTCTGTCCATGGGATTCTCCAGGCAAGAATACTGGAGTGGGTTTCCATTTCCTTCTCCAGGGAATCTTCCTGGCCAGGAATCGAACCCAGGTCTCCCTTATTGCAGGCAGATTCTTTACCATCTGAGCCACCAGGGAAGCCCAAGTAGTAAAGAATCCACCTGCCAATGCAAGAGACATAAGAGACACAGTTTCCATCCCCGGATCAGGAAGATCTCCTGGAGGAGGGCATGGCAACCCATTCCAGCATTCTTGCCTGGAAAATCCCATGGACAGAGGAGCCTGGTGGGCTATGGTCCATAGGGTCACAAAGAGTTGGACACGACTAAAGTGACTTAGCAAGGTTTTCTCAAGATCCTCCAGGAAGATCACCTCCTGTGGGGCCTCTAAGAGGTCGTTTTGACCATTGTTACAGGGAAGCTCATAGAACTCCATCTGTGGAAGCCGTGCTGTTGTGGTGTTTCTCCTGCTCAGTTAGCTGGGCAGCTGGGCCCGTCATATAGCTTCTCTGGGTCACCCATGGTACAGCCCAGGTGTCACCCTGCCTCGAGCCTCACACCTCAGCCCCTTCTTTCCCACCCTGGGCCCTCCCTGTCTCCACAGAGGTACGAGACACAACAGGACCATGGGAACACACTGACTCAATAGGATGCTGCAGGCAGAAAGGGGATGTGCCTGGCTTGTGCCCGCTCATGGGGTGGCAGATGCCACGGCTGTTTCCACATGGCTGCCAGAAGGAGCCCAGAAATGATGCCAGAAGCACAGGATGTTAACACCCAATGAAGCAAATGTTAACTACGGATTCATATCTGTTTTATTTAGTGTTATTACATACCAGTTTCTTTTATTTTTTATATTCCACACATAAGTGCTATCACTTTGTCTCTTTCTCTGTCTGAACCCTCCAAACCATCCATATTGTTGCAAATGGCAAAATTTCATTCTTTTTGATGGTTGAGTAGTATTCCATTGCAACCCACTCCATATCTTATATAGAGAATAACTACTGGTTACCAGTGAGGAGAGGGAAGGTAAGAAGGGCACTATTAGGGTAAGGGATTACGAGGGATAATTATGTATAAAATAATTATATATATAAATATATATGTATATAAATAATTATGTATAAACTAAGCTACAAGGATGTATTGTACAACAGTGATCCCCAACCTTTTTGAAAACAGGGACCAGATTTGCGATTCATTCCAAATTGTTTTGGAATGATTCAAGCTCATAAGATTTATTGAACACTTTATTTTTTTTAATTAATTTATTTTTATTGAAGGATAATTGCTTTACAGAATTTTGCTGTTTTCTGTCAAACCTCAACATGAATCAGCTATAGATATACATATTTCCCCTCCCCTTTGAAACTCCCTCCCATCTTCCTCCGCATCCCATCCCTCTAGGTTGATACAGAGCCCCTGTTTGAATTTCCTGAGCCATACATTTTATTTTTATTATTATTACATCAACTCCACTTCAAATCATTAAGCATTAGATTCTGGAGGTTGGGGGATCTCTGTTATACAATACAGGGAATATAACCAATATTTTATAATAACTATAAATGAAGTATAAACTTTAAAAATTGTGAACCACTATTTTTTACACTTGTACGTTAGATAATATTGTACATCAATTATGTTGTTTTTCAGTTGCTAAGTCATGTCCAACTCTTTGCGACCCCATGGACTGCAGCACTCCAGGCTTCCCTGTCCATCATCGTCTCCCAGAGTTTGCTCAAACTCATGTCCATTGAGTTGGTGATGCTATCTAATCATCTCATCCTCTGTCACTCTCTTCTCCTCTTGCCCTCAGTCTTTCCCAGCATCAGAGTTTTTTCCAGTGAGTTGGCTCTTTGCATCAGGGGGCCAAAATATTGGAGCTTCAGCTTCAGCATCAGACCTTCCAATGAATATTTAAGGTTGATTTCCTTTAGGATTAACTGGTTTGATACCCTTGTAGTCCAAGGGACATCTTTTATATTTCAATTAAAAAAAAAAAAAACACTGAGAGGATGGATGATTTTTCTCCTTCCTCTTCCCAAAGGACTCTTCTAAGAAATGTTTCCATGTGGCCTCTGGAAATTTCCTACACAGCTGAGCAACCAATTGTGCCTTCTAGTGAGGTCGGGGCCAGGTCAGTCGAAACCCACCCTCTGTCTGCTTCCTCTTCCTCTTGTGCTTCCATGAATATGTGTTCTTCTGATAAAGTTTCAGAAAGTAAAATTTGCCTCAGGCTCTAATTTCTAGGGAACTCAGACAAAGAATGTTGACTGCAGCTAAATTGTCACAATGCTCAGACATTGTTTTATGATCACAAAAAGTAATTTAACCATTGGCACAAAGAAAAAGAAGGAAAATAGATGTGGGGAGGGGAATTTCAAAGCTAGAAATGAAAATGAAAACAAACACTGACTCAGTGCAAATAATAGCCTCTGATGTGGAAGAGTTCCCTTCTACTCTTACCTTCCAATGAATATTTAAGGTTGATTTCCTTTAAGATTAACTGGTTTGATATCCTTGTAGTCCAAGGGACATCTTTTATATTTCAATTAAAAAAAAAAAAAACACTGAGAGGATGGATGATTTTTCTCCTTCCTCTCCCCAAAGGACTCTTCTAAGAAATGTTTCCATGTGGCCTCTGGAAATTTCCTACACAGCTGAGCAACCAATTGTGCCTTCTAGTGAGGTCGGGGCCAGGTCAGTCGAAACCCACCCTCTGTCTGCTTCCCCTTCCTCTTGTGCTTCCATGAATATGTGTTCTTCTGATAAAGTTTCAGAAAGTAAAATTTGCCTCAGGCTCTAATTTCTAGGGAACTCAGACAAAGAATGTTGACTGCAGCTAAATTGTCACAATGCTCAGACATTGTTTTATGATCACAAAAAGTAATTTAACCATTGGCACAAAGAAAAAGAAGGAAAATAGATGTGGGGAGGGGAATTTCAAAGCTAGAAATGAAAATGAAAACAAACACTGACTCAGTGCAAATAATAGCCTCTGATGTGGAAGAGTTCCCTTCTACTCTTTCTCTGGTGCTTATGGGCAAGCTGTGCTGAAAACCTTCTACTTTAAATGATTATGATATCGTGAGAGTCCCTTGGACAGCAAGGAGATCCAACCAGTCCATTCTGAAGATCAGCCCTGGGTGTTCTTTGGAAGGAATGATGCTAAAGCTGAAACTCCAGTACTTTGGCCACCTCATGCAAAGAGTTGACTCATTGGAAAAGACTCTGATGCTGGGATGGATTGGGAGCAGGAGGAGAAGGGGACGACAGAGGATGAGATGGCTGGATGGCATCACCGACTCAATGGATGTGAGTCTGAGTGAACTCCGGGAGTTGGTGATGGACAGGGAGGCCTGGCGTGCTGCAATTCATGGGGTCGCAAAGAGTCGGACACAACTGAGTGACTGAACTGAACTGAACTGATGATATGGTGAAAAGCTTTTGGTTCCTAAAATCTGCTTAAGTGCGTGCATGCTAATGATTAGTCTAGAAACAA
>SJYT01012929.1:265759-294364 GCA_006410635.1 Cephalophus harveyi
GCAGGAGCACCCTAACTGATACAGGAGCACTGGTAATGTTTTCTCAGAGCTCTGAGCAATAGCAGATGGGTAGAGTGGGGCAGGTGCAAAGTTAAATTTAGTCCAATGTGTCTACTGCAGGCAAGGAGGTTGTGGCAGGCAATAGTCACGTGGTGACCATAAAGATTGCAGGTCTCAACTTAGCCCTCCAGCCTGCTCCTCCTGGATCTGAGAGTAAGCATCCTATCCTTTCTACTGCTCTCCTCATTGTGGGTAAAGCAGGAAGGAAGAATGACTGGCTTGCTCATTCTTTCCAATTTTGGGGTGTTCTTTTTACCCCAATCCTATTCTATTTTGATATTGTCAGTGGAGGGTTTGCAAGCATATTGTAGCGCTGGTCCAGCAGAGTTGGCTGTCTGTGGTCTACACTTTCAAGGGACAGATCTAATTCTGAGATGCCTAGGAAACCTCTCTCTCTTGACTGGCCCCTTTCCAGATAAGCCTACTTGTTGAGTATCCCCAAGGTGTAGAGGATAGCTATTCAGTGTCGGGTCCTTGTTTGTAGGGTCATCATATGATGTTATGAGACAATGCCCTCACACAAAATAAGAGTACATTTAGGAATTATCTTGAATAAATAAGTACTGGCCTCATAACTGTGTTTATTTTTCTGTGTTTCCTCTTGTACCTAGATTTTGGCTTGATGTTTTCTTATTATTTTGTTAGCTCTTTGATGCCTCGAAGGCATATTTTTTTTCCTAATATAGCCAGTATTTTTTATTATTTCCAGTGGGAGAATGGTCCAAATATCTTGATAACAATATTGCCATATATGGGAATCTTCCACAGAGTTTTTTTTTTTTTTTTTTTTTTTTAATCTATTCAGCTGAGTAGGGTCTTAGTTGTGGCACTCAAGATCTTCATTGTTTCATGTGGGGTCTTTTGTTGGGTCACACGGATTCTCTAGCTGTGGTACAGGCTCAGTAGCTGTGGCGCTTGGGCTTACTTGCCACATGGTGTGTGGGATCTTAGTTTCCCTGACCAGGGATTGTACTCATGTCCCCCTCCTTGCAAGGCAGATTCTTAACCACTGTACCACCAGGGAAGTCCCTCCCATTGAGTTTTTAATTCCATTATTATATTTTTCATTCTTATAAGTTTTAAATGGTCTTTCAGTGTCTATGACGTTTTAAAATTATGTCTTGTTGCCTGTCCATATTTTCATGCTTGCATTTTTTCTAAAATTGTTAAACATAGTTATTTTATATTTTGTGTTTCATATAGCCAGTATAAGGCCTTTGGAGTACTTCAGTGACATCTACTCTTTCTGTTGGATCTTGTTTATGGTGTCTTGTTTCCCAGTATATTTAATATTTTTCCTGAAGACTGTCTGTTTCTTGGAATTTGTGTGCTTGTGTGAAATTCCAGAACTAATGAAAAAAAACCATAGATTGAAAAAATCTTCTCCATTACTATCACCGCTGCCTCCCTGACAAAGAAAAATCCCTAAGAAGACAAATTTTAAACTACTTATAGTAGGGATACAAATTGCTGCAGCCACTATGAAAAACAATACGGAGGTTCCTTAAAAAAGTATAGAGTTACCACGATCCAGCAATCCCAGTCCTGGGCATACATGCAGAGAAAACGAATTTGAAAAGATACATGCATTCTGGTGATCATAGCAGCTCTACTTACAATAGCCAAGACACGGAAGAAATCTAAGCATCCACCAACAGAGGAGTGACTGTGCTGGATCTTTACTGCTGCACATGGGCTTTCTCTAGTTGTGACGAGCAGGGGCTACTCTTCATGGTGGCAAGTGGGCTTCTCATTGTGGTGGCTTCTCTTGTTGCAGAGCACAGGCTCTAGACACATGGACTTCAGTAGTTTCAGGCTTTGGGCTCTAGGGCATGAGCTCAGTCATTGTGGTGCACCGGCTTAGTTGCCCTAAGGCATGGAGAAGCTTCCAGGACCAGGGGTCAAACCCATGACTCCCACGTTCTCAGGCAGACTCCCATCCACTGTACCACCAGGGAAGTCCTACAGTATATTTTTAACCTGAGGCATATGGGCATTGAGGAAAAGGGGAGGGTGGAGAAAGAATGATGTAGGTAATAAGGAGAAGGAGGTGAAGAATAGCAAAGCAAAAAAGGGAACAAGGGATGCAAAAATTTTATTTTTTGAACATTCACATTAGGAATTTTTATAAATGTGTATATGTAGAAAAAAAGTAAAAATAAAATGTATTTACAAAGCAAAGCAATATATCTCTATATAGAGAGATCAAAAATAAAATAATTGGAAATTGAATCTAAAAGTGGGTTGACTATGTCTGATTTGTGTTGATGGTTTACAGAAAACAACAAAATTCTGTAAAGCAATTATCCATCAATTAAAAAAAATAAAAACAATAAAAGTGAGTTGAAAATAATGCCCTATGGTCACATGCAAAGATGACTCAATCTTAGGAAATATATCAACATAATTCAACATATTGCATTAGCTAATTAAATCATGTTATACATCCCTAGAATAGGAATTGATAAGATTCAGAAACCATTCTGAACATAAAAAGAACTTTTAAAGTTCGTAAGGACTTCCCTGGCAGTCCAGTGGTTAAGACTCCAAGCTTCCAAAGCTGGGAGTTCAGGTTTAATCCCCGGTCAGGGTAGATCCTAGGCTCTGCAGCCATCAGTGAAAAAAAAAAGTTTGTGAAAATATATCAGCAACCAATTAAAAAAATAAACCAAGGACCTGAAGAGGTTGGTGAATAAAAATATGAAAAGTTAAATTGTCATTAAACTGTTCAGTTCAGTTCAGTTCAGTCACTCAGTCGTATCTGATTCCTTGCGACCCCATGAATCGCAGCACGCCAGGCCTCCCTGTCCATCTCCAACTCCCGGAGTTCACTCAGACTCACATCCATCGAGTCAGTGATGCCATCCAGCCATCTCATCCTCGGTCGTCCCCTTCTCCTCCTGCCCCCAATCCCTCCCAGCATCAGAGTCTTTTCCAATGAGTCAGGTCTTCGCATGAGGTGGCCAAAGTACTGGAGTTTCAGCTTTAGCATCATTCTTTCCAAAGAAATCCCAGGGCTGATCTCCTTCAGAATGGACTGGTTGGATCTCCTTGCAGTCCAAGGGACTCTCAAGAGTCTTCTCCAACACCACAGTTCAAAAGCATCAGTTCTTCAGTGCTCAGCTTTCTTCACAGTCCAACTCTCACATCCATACATGACCACAGGAAAAACCATAGCCTTGACTAGATGGACCTTTGTTGGCAAAGTAATGTCTCTGCTTTTCAGTATGCTATCTAGGTTGGTCATAACTTTCCTTCCAAGGAGTAAGCGTCTTTTAATTTCATGGCCGGAGTCACCATCTGCAGTGATTTTAAGGAAACACAAATTAGAGACAAACCTTCATTTGTCACATCTGCAGCAAATATTCTCTTATTGTGGTTTTCAACTTTGAGTTGTCTTTCTATTGACAGGCAGATTTTTAACATTTCTCTTGTGTGCAAATTTGTCATTCTTTTTATAAGTGATGTCATTTTTATCTTTGAGATTTGCAAAAACTGAAAGGGTTATAATAGCATATATAATGGAGTTTTGGTGGTGGTTCAGCAGCAAAGAACCCACCTGTCAATACAGGAGACATGTTTGTGATCTCTGGGTTGGGAAGATCCCCTGGAGAAGGAAAGGGCAACCCACTCCAGTATTCTTGTCTGGAAAGTCCCATGGGCAGAGGAGCTTGGTGGGCTATAGTCCATCGGATTGCAAAAGAGTTGGACATGACTTAGCACCTAAACCACAACAAACAAGCAATATAGTTGCCTGAAACTATACATACAGTGAAAAACTATTCCATATAGTTTTGAGATAAATATTAAAATGAACCACACAATCAATACTTAACTTTAATACTCCACATTATTTATCTTGATCACAACGGTGGTAACCTCCTTGTCAACAATCTTGTGGTTTAAGGAATTGATTCTCATTCTCATATCCATCAGGCAAGTATGCTCTCTTCAGTTGGTCTGACTTGAATATGGAGCCTCCATTCTTCACATGGTGAGACAGGAAAGCACGGACCGCTGGGTGATCTGCCTTCTCAAGTGGGATGTTGGCTTCCAGTCACATTAAAAAATTTTTTTTCAAAATCTATTTTATTGCACCCAAAACAGTGGAATTAACTGTACATAATAAGCTATTATATATATATATATAAATCCATATATATATATATATATACATTTTAAGTTATAGGGAATAAAGTGTATTTTGGCAGAGAGTGTTAAACAAAACTCAAGTTGCATACATTAGTAACATAACTCAACATCCTTAATTCAGTATAAGTGTGACACATTTTCTTGCTTTCCTGTGTTCTGCTAAATCATCCCAACCTAAACTATAAAATTGATATGCTGAAATTTAATTTTATTATTTTCACTTATACTCTGTAATAACATTGTCCAAAATGTGAGGAAACCAACATTCCCATCCTATGTTGATGGGAATGCAAACAAGAGATTTTGACATAAAATCAGCTGTATGGCTGTCAGCGTAACGAACGTCTCCTTGGGTCTGTTCATTTCAGCCTGTCCCTCACTGACACTACCTAGGACTATACTGGGTGGCAAATCACTTCTCTGTTGTCAAGGGCTTTGTAATAATCATTAGGACAGATGGGCTCTGCTCCATTAGTTTCCAAACAATAATGAAGACCTTCACTGACATATTCCTGGTCCCCAGACACTAGTTATCCATTCCTAAATCCTGACTTAGGTCCTGTTTGCAAGCACCACCTCCATGCCCTGCTGCTGCTAAGTCGCCTCAGTCGTGTCCGACTCTATGCGATCCCACAGACGGCAGCCCATTGGGCTCTGCCATCCCTGGGATTGTCCAGGCAAGAACACTGGAGTGGGTTGCCATTTCCTTCTCCAATGCATCAAAGTGAAAAGTGAAAGTGAAGTCGCTCAGTCATGTCTGACTCAGCGACCCCATGGACTGCAGCCTACCAGGCTCCTCCGTCCATGGGATTTTCCAGGCAAGAGTACTGGAGTGGGGTGCCATTGCCTTCTCCCCTCCATGCCCTAGGTTAACTATAAAGTTGTCCCAACGGCCCCTTGGTGGTACTGAGCGCAGATGTGAATGCTGGATGGTTTGCCTGCTTGATATGCATCACACCCTGTGAATAAGTTACCTTGTAATAAACTGATTAATTGATTAGATGGAGCTGCCTACTTATTTTTTCAGTCTCAGGATGCCTTTCTAGTTTGGTGGAGGTGGTACTGAGTGCAGATGTGAATGCTGGATGGTTTGCCTGCTTGATATGCATCACACCCTGTGAATAAGTTACCTTGTAATAAACTGATTAATTGATTAGATGGAGCTGCCTACTTATTTTTTCAGTCTCAGGATGCCTTTCTAGTTTGGTGGGTTTTTTTATTCCCTCCATCCTCCAACATCAGGTAATGAATATTAAAATATTATATTTAGAACTTGTAATCCCACTTAGAGGTATCTGTATTGTAGAAATAAATGAACTAGACAATACAAGGATATTTCTTGTGGCACCGGTTATAATATGGGGAAAAAACAACTCTGTGGGAAGTGGGGGAATGCAGACAGCAGAACATCCATCAGTAATGAAATGGTATATTCTATGGGAATTTATAAAAAAGAAGGGGTTTTTTGTTCATTACTGACATTATATCTACACTGATTACTTTATATGGAGGGATGTCCATAATGTACTATTAAGTGGAGAAAGAGAGATACAGAATGTATTGGTAACAGACAATGCGTGGTTTTTGCTGACCCAGAATTCATTAACCTTTTTGGAAAACCAGAACCTGGGTTTTTCTTTTAGGAGTATTTTGAACTGGATGTTTATGTCCACAGCTATCACCCTGCCAAGTTCCTATGTTGAAATAAAAACTACCGATGTGACGACTGAAAGCAGGAGAAGGGGACGACAGAGGATGTGATGGCTGGATGGCATCACTGACTCAATGGACGTTGAGTTTGAGCAAGCTCCGGGAGTTGGTGATGGACAGAGAAGCCTGATGTGCTGCAGTCCGTGGGGTCACAAAATCGGACACAACTAAATGACTGAACTGAACTGAACAAAATGTGATGATATTAGAAGGTGGGATGTTTTGGGTACTTCGGATATTAGTTCATGAGGATGGAGCCTCATGAATGAGATCAGTGTCTTTATAAAAAGAGGCATGAGAGCTTTCTCCATCTCCCCTTCTCTTCCTCCCAGAGTCCTCCTCTTCCTCCTCTTCTTCTTCCTCCTTCATCTCCACTCCTCTCTCTGTCTTTGTCTCTCTTTCTCTCAGGGTCTGCAAATCAGTAAGAATATTCTCACCAGACGCAAGCTCAAATCTAGCTCTTGATTTTGGATTTCCAGTTTCTATAAGTGTGAGAAGTAAATGCTGGTTATTTAAGCCACCCAATCAGTATATTTTTGTTACCGCAGGGAGACTGTTCTCAGTCTATGTGTACCCATGATACATGCCTGGGTGATCACAATGAGAGCATTTCTCTGGCCTCAGGAATGGACATTTCACTAATCCAACCAGAGCCAATTCTGTTGGAAGAGAATAACTCTTTTTTTCCCGTGGGTTTGGAGCTGTGAAGATGTAAGCTTCTCTTGCCATGACAAGGGAAGTTTCACCCAAGAATGAACCAATANCTGGCCTCAGGAATGGACATTTCACTAATCCAACCAGAGCCAATTCTGTTGGAAGAGAATAACTCTTTTTTTCCCGTGGTTTTGGAGCTGTGAAGATGTAAGCTTCTCTTGCCATGACAAGGGAAGTTTCACCCCAAGAATGAACCAATATAGAGGAGAAGAGCATCAGTCAGTTCAGTTCAGTTGCTCAGTCATGTTCGACTCTTTGTGACTCCATGAACCACAATACGCCAGGCCTCCCTGTCCATCACCAACACCCAGAGTCCACCCAAATCCATGTTCATCGAGTCGGTGATGTCATCAAACCATTTCATCCTCTGTTGTCCCCTTCACCTCCCACCTTTAATCCTTCCCAGCATCAGGGTCTTTTCAAATGAGTCAGCTCTTCTCATCAGGTGGCCAAAGTATTGGAGTTTCAGCTTCAACATCAGTCCTTCCAATGAACATCCAGAACTGATCTCCTTTAGGATGGACTGGATGGATCTCCTTGAAGTCCAAGGGACTCTCAAGAGTCCTCCAACACCACAGTTCAAAAGCATCAATTCTTTATAAACACTCAGCTTTCTTTATAGTCCATCTCTCACATCCATACATGACTACTGGAAAAACCATAGCCTTGACTAGACGGACTTTGTTGACAAACTAATGTCTCTACTCTTTAATATGCTGTCTAGGTTGGTCATAACTTTCCTTCCAAGGAGTAAGCGTATTTTAATTTCATGGCTGCAATTACCATCTGCAGTGATTTTGAAGCCCCCCTAAAAAAGTCAGCCATTGTTTCCACTGTTTCCCCATCTATTTGCTATGAAGTTATGGGACTGGATGCCATGATCTTAGTTTTCTGAATGTTGAGCTTTAAGCCAACTTTTTCACTCTCCTCTTTCACTTTCATCAAGAATCTCTTCCTTTTTCAATGATCCAACGAATGTTGGCAATTTGATCTCTGGTTCCTCTGCCTTTTCTAAATCCAGCTTGAACATCTGGAAGTTCATGGTTCATATATTGCTGTAGCCTGGCTTGGAGAATTTTAAGCATTACTTTACTAGCCTCTGAGATGAGTGCAATTGTGCAGTAGTTTGAACATTCTTGGGCATTGCCTTTTTTATGGTCTGGAATGAAAACTGACCTTTTCCAGTCCTGTTGCCACTGCTGAGTTTTCCAAATTTGCTGGCATGTTGAGTGTAGCACTTTCACAGCATCATCTTTCAGGATTTGAAATAGCTCAACTGGAATTCCATCACCTCCACTGGCTTTGTTCGTAGTGATGTTTCCTAAAGCCCACTTGACTTCACATTCCAGAATGTCTGGCTCTAGGTGAGTGATCACACCATCATGATTATCTGAGTTGTGATGATCTTTTTTGTACAGTTCTTCTGTGTATTCTTGCTACCTCTTCTTAATATCTTCTGCTTCTGTTAGGTCCATATTATTTCTGTCATTAATTGAGCTCATCTTTGCATGAAATATCCCCTTGGTATCTCTAATTTTCTTGAAGAGATCTCTAGTCTTTCTCGTTCTATTGTTTTCCTCTACTCCTTTGCATTGATCCCTGAGGAAGAAACACAAGAGAAGACTATACACATGGACATCACCAGTTGGTCGACACTGAAATCAGATTGATTATATTCTTTGCAGCCAAAGATGGAGAAACTCTATATAGTCAGCAAAAACAAGACTGGGAGCTGACTGTGGCTCAGATCACGAACTCCTTATTGCCAAATTCAGATTGAAATTGAACAAAGTGGAGAAAACCACTAGACCATTCAGGTATGACCTAAATCAAATCCCTTATGACTATACAGTAGATGTGAGAAATAGATTTAAGTGATTAGATCTGATAGACAGAGTGCCTGATGAACTATGGACGGAGGTTGGTGACATTGTACAGGAGACAGGAATCAAGACCAACCCCAAGAAAAAAAAAGAAGAGCATCAGGACATATTAAAACCAGGTGCTGGTTTAATTCCCTGATCCAGCTGTGCTTGAAGCCTCAGTTTTGTGAACCAGTAAATCCTACTTATTAGTTAAACTACTTTCTGTTTCTGTTACTTGCTACCCAGAGTAGCAAGTAAGAGTAGCTGATTTAGAAGTAAAATGATGTGAATGACTTGATTATGACTATAAAATGGAGCCTTTATAATTATGCATTTGTGTTTGAATAAGTGGGACTTCCCTGGGGGGTCAGATGGTAAAGAATCTGCCTGCAATGCAGGAGATCCAGGTTTGATCCCTGGCTTGGGCAGATCCCCTGGAGAAGGGAGTGGCTACCCACTCCAGTATTCTTGCCTGGAGAATTCCATGGACAGAGGAGCCTGGCAGGTTGCAGTCCATGGGGTCACAAATAGTTGGACACACTGAGGAACTAACACTTTCATTTTCACTTTGAATAAATGCATATGTAGCTATTTATTTAGTGGGGAGAATATACACTAAAATTTAACATTGTTTTTCTCAGGGGGATGGAACTGGAGAAAGTGAAGAGAAGATTAACAACTTTTTCTTTTTACATATCTGTGATGTTTGACTTTCACATAGGTGTTTGTATCTTTTGTTACTTTCAAAACTCTATAAATGTTTTTAGATGTGTGTCATATATTTTGTGTTTTTTCAAAGATGGGACTATATGGATGCAAATTACTTGGAAAAAGTAAAAAGTTTAAATTTAATACTGTGTTGTCTGTGCTTAGTCATTCAGTCATATCTGACTCTTTGCAACCGCATGGACTGTAGCCTGCCAGGCTCCTCTGTCCATGGGGGTTCTCTAGGGAAGAATACTGGAATGGGTTGCCATACCCTCCTCCAGGGAATCTTCCCAACCCAGGGATCAAACCCAGGTCTCCCGAATTGTAGGCAGACACTACGGTCTGAGTCACCAGGGAAGTCCAAGAGTATTGGAGAGGGTAGCCTACCCCTTCTCCAGGGGATCTTCCCAACCCAGGAATCAAACCAGGGTTTCCTACATTGTGGGTGGATTATTTACCAGCTGAGCTACCAACGAAGCCCAAATTTAATACTAGAAACATTTTAAAACAAATAATCATATTAGCTGATGAAAACCTATAAAAGCCTTTCTGAGTAGGTTCTTGATTTCAGGACTTAAATATAATTGATTATTGATTTTTGTATCTTTATCTTGAATACACATGAGTAACTGTTTAAAAACACCCTTATTCCTAATGCACATGTGACTTTAATCTAATATAGTTAGGAATAAGTAAAAGGATTTCTCCATGATTAAAGTAGACCACGCTTATATTAAGAAAAGAAAATAATGAAGCCACTATTGTCCAGGAAATTTGTCTTTCTCAGATACCAATTCTGAGTTTCAACACTAATTATAACTTTTGATAACTTATTTTGAAATATAGTTTGATCCCTTATGATAATGTCTGAGCCTTTTTTCCATACTGGCATCTGTTATTTTTTTATTATAAATATAACCAAGCATCTGATCAGCCTAAATTATCAAAAACCTTGATCATATAATTTCATGAAAACACAATTGGAGGCATATATTGTTACAGTATTTGCATTATTTAGTAAGATGGTTTCTTCCCTCTTGGAGGTTGGGGAAGAGGGTTCATTGAGAACATTAGTGACAGAGCCTGGAGAAAACACTGCCAGCTCTTATCTTTGAGTGGCACTACATGGGTCTTAACCTCACAGCCCATTTTAAACCTACAGAAGGTCATTTACTTTCTTGCACAAGCCTTTAACCCACTTGAGAAATGTGTTTAGTCAAAGATAAAGCCCCTGTGAATTGGTAACCTGGTTTTAGGAAAGATTTTCATAGTAACTAAGGTGTTGGATAAACAGACACCATTTGTTTACAAAGACACCTCATAGCTATGCTTACTATTTTGATTGTGTCTTCATAGCACAATATAGCTGTCTTGACCTTTTTCCAAGGAGTCAGTTTAAAATATGATTAAAAGTTGGGAATTGTTTCTTTGAATTTGGGTGTTCAGGTTATTACACTGTATCTGCAAACACAGTCTGCCATATTTCTAGGTAGGAACAATCATGTCTATTAGCAATTTACAGGTGAAAAGGGCATTTTTAGCTGAATAGGACTTCTAATGTACCATATATGGAATATTATCCATTAAATCCATCAAAATGAAAATCTTGACAAATAATAGTGAGAGACATGAATAAATAATGTCCTCAGAAAAAAACACACAATGATATGTGAATAATTTTTATCTTATAAAATCAATCCCTTAAGAGAAAATAATTGATTTTATTGATTTATAGTACCGTCAGCATTTTTGTAATGTAAAATTTAGTAGCTAGCCTTGGACATTAAATTTTAAACTCAGAATCACCATCAATCTTTTATTTAGATCAGATAAGCTTCTGGGGTTGCTCTAACGGTGGCATCTTAATATGGATCTCCCACATGGAGCAATTCAGCTTCAGGATATTATGTTTTCTTTTACAAATCTATAAGCAAAAGTATGACCTACTATAATGGAAATAATGTATGACTAAGACTCTTTCACTTGGCATTGGGATGAGGATTATACTGCTTTGACTAACAACTTTTCTTTTTTCTCCTCAATTTTATTAACTCTAGCCAAGTCCTTAATTTTCATGAATGGAATTGAAAATATTGTTCTTTCGATCTTTGGGTTGAGTTCTGGGTCATGTAAAGATTAAGTGAAGTGATTCCAAACCCCAAATCCTATAATTACGAAATGTTTAAGTTGATACTTGGACTTCTTTTTACCCTTTGCTTCTAAGTTGGGAAGAGGACTTTCTGAACTGCAAATTAAGATAGTCTTGACCCCTTCATCCTTGGCAAAGCAAACAGATTTAAAGAGGCCATCTACTTAGTAACCATTTGCTTTGTTTAATCTGAGATTAGGCCTAGGTTGACAAAAATTTTACTGAACTTAGAGTAGACAGGATGCTTTAAAAATTTTTTAAAACTTTCTATTATGATTATTTTTCACTTTTTGGCTATGCCACATGGCATGTAGGATCCTAGTTCCCTGGCCAGGGATCGAACTGGCATCCTCTGCATTGGCAGCTCAAAGTCTCACCCACAGGACCACCAGGGAAGTCTCAGAATGCTTTAAGACAGCATTACTTGTTAGTAATTTCTTCCTGCAGGCTCTTCTGAGTGGTTTGTGAATAGGAACAAAATGTAAATAAGCTCTGACAGGTTAGAAGATGCAGTTTTAGAGGGAATCAAAATATTTATGAATTGATCAAATAACATACTAAAGGATTTCTAAATGGCAGTATATGTTCTTTAACTGATTTTTAAGGGAGCTGGTAATAATTCTTTTAATGATTTACTGCATGTGTTTTTACCACTGACCATCACCTAAGGGAAGAAAGATCATGTGATTCATTACTGTAATGGCCTGGGTAAAGAATCCTCCTGGGGAGGAAAGACTTAGAACTGCAGCTGTGTTTCTAATTGGAGTGTGGTGAAAAAGATACTAATCACAATTGGAACAAGAGGCCAGGACAGCGGCTTGCCTGTCTTGCAACCAGCAGTCAGCAAATCTTTACATCAGCATATGAGGTACTTTTTGAAGCCAGTTTGGGAGTTTAAATTGTAAAAACATTGAAAGGGACCAAATTGAGGACATTTCCTAGATTTAGGATTTGACAATTTGTTTTAAGGACAACTACAAACGGTAATATGACCTTTTACCTTAGAGACAGTATTATTAATTGATAGATGGTATTAGTTTAGTTTTATTTTTATAGTTCTGATGAAAGTAAAGAAATGTCTTAGTGGTCACTCAAAGTGGGAAAACATATTTACGATGCTGTGCTTTTCTGCTTGTTGCTTTCTCTGCTTAGAGAGCCTACCAGGAATAGGATGGTGAAGGAAGGAAAGAGGAAGACTCAGGGCCAGGTAGACAGACAGTCCTGTGTTCGTATTTCAGCTCTATAGTTACTGGCTGGTTGGCTGTAAGTGTGAAACTGATCCTCTTTGTTTCCCCAGGTGTTCAATGGAATCGATGATAATTATACTGAGGGGATGTGGTGATAATGGAGTAACATATGCAAAGTACCCAGCACAAGGCAGGTGCTCCAGAATGTTGCTTTCCTTCCTCTTGCCCTGTGTCCACCTGGTAAATCACTCACCCTTCAGACTGACTCAACAAATCTCTTACCTTCCAGTTCTCAAGACCCTTCTCTTATCAAGAAAATACAGAAGTTGGACTGCAGTGGGGAAAGGTGGTGGAAAAAGGTACTTCATCAAGGTTTCTAAAGTAGCAACCAGGTTTCTAAAGTAGCAACCAGGACACTAAATGGACTTTGACATAAATAAGTCAATACAACTGAGTTATTCACTTTAATATCAAGTAGGATAATTCCAATTTTTTCACCTTGTAGGTAGTAGCTTAAAAAATTTACTTTGATAAACTGTATCTTTATGGGTCATCAAAAAGAAAATTTTTCTGTTATTTTATGTGTAGGTCAACTAAATCTCAGTGAAAGTGAAGTCGCTCAGTTGTGTCCGACTCTTTGTGACCCTGTGGACTGTAGCCCACCAGGCTCCTCCATCCATGGGATTCTCCAGGCAAGAATACTGGAGTGGGTTGCCATTTCCTTCTCCAGAGGATCTTCCGACCCAGGGATCAAACTCAGGACTCCTGTATTGCAGGCAGCCGCTTTAACCTCTGAGCAAATCTCAGTGAAGATACACTCTTATCTCATACCACGTTTTCAATGGAAGAATAAGAAACTTTTTCCAGACAAAGAAAGGTGAAACATTTTGCTTTTTAAAAAACCTATTTCTGAGGCTGTGGTTCATTTAATTCTGTAATTTGGAATAAATATCACTTCTGCTTCTAAAAAAAGTTGGACTGCAGTTGGGAGCTTATTCCCAGGAATGTTACTGAAAGTGGGGATCTGGTTGCAGTGGGGGTCTTGTCACTCGCTGCTCCAAAGCCATTAAAGAGGCTAGGTTGGTAGAAAGGAAAATCTATTTTCTTTTGGATGCAGGCAACTGGTGCGGGAGGAGAGTGGACTCTGTCCAAAGGCCAATTCCCAACCTTTGACAATCAGGGGCAAGACATTTTATAGGCTGAGGGAGGGGGCTACGTGCAGAAACAGTGGTTAGCTTAGGCAGTCCTCTTGAAATTGGTCACTGGCAGTCCAACCAGTGTCATCTTGACTGCTTTCAGTTCAGTTCAGTTCAGTTGCTCAGTCGTGTCTGACTCTTTGCAACCCTGTGGACTGCAGCACACCAGGCTTCCCTGTCCATCACCAACTCCCGGAGCCTACTCAAACTCATGTCCATCGAGTCGATGATGCCATCCAAGCATCTAATCCTCGGTCATCCCCTTCTCCTCCTGCCCCCCATCCCTCCCAGCATGAGTCTTTTCCAATGAGTCAACTCTTCGCATGAGGTGGCCAAAGTACTGGAGTTTCACCTTTAGCATCATTCCTTCCAAAGAAATCCCAGGGTTGATCTCCTTCAGAATGGACTGGTTGGATCTCCTTGCAGTCCAAGGGACTCTCAAGAGTCTTCTTCAACACCACAGTTCAAAAGCATCAATTCTTCTTTATAGTCCAACTCTCTATATAGAGTCCAACTCTCTCACTTTCTCTCTCTGTATACATATAGTCCAACTCTATATATAGTCCAACTATATAGCTTTCTTTATAGTCCATCCCTCACATCCATACATGACTACTGGAAAAACCATAGCTTTGACTAGATGGACCTTTGTTGACAAAGTAATGTCTCTGCTTTTTAATATGCTGTCTAGGTTGGTCATAGCCTATCTTCTAAGGAGCATGCATCTTTTCATTTCAAGGCTGCAGTAACCATCTGCAGTGATTTTGGAGCCCCCCAAACTAGTCTCTCACTATTTCCATTGTTTCCCCATCTATTTACCATGAAGTGATGGGACTGGATGCCATGATCTTAATTTTCTGAATGTTTTGCTTTAAGCTAACTTTTCACTCTCCTCAAGAGGCTCTTTTAGTTCTTCTTCCCTTTCTGCCATAAGGGTGGTGTCATCTGTATGCTGCTGCTAAGTTGCTTCAGTCGTGTCCGACTCTGTGCGACCCCATAGACGGCAGCCCATGAGGCTCCTCGGTCCCTGGGATTCTCCAGGCAAGAACCCTGGAGTGGGTTGCCATTTCCTTCTCCAATGCATGAAAGTGAAAAGTGAAAGTGAAAAGTGAAAGTGAAGTCGCTCAGCTGTGTCCGACTCTTAGCGACCCCATGGACTGCGGCTCACCAGGCTCCTCCGTCCATGGGATTTTCCAGGCAAGAATGCTGGAGTGGGGTATATCTGAGGTTATTGATATTTCTCCCGGCAATCTTGATTCCAGCTTGTGCTTCATCCAGCCTGGCATTTTGCATGATGTACTCTGCACATAAGTTAAATACCCAGGGTGACAATAGACAGCCTTGACGTACTCCTTTTCCTATTTGGAACCAGTCTGTTGTTCCATGTCCAGTTCTAACTCTTGCTTCCTGACCTGCATACAGATTTCTCAAGAGGCAGGTTAGGTGGTCTGGTATTCCCGTCTCTTTCAGAATTTTCCACAGTTTATTGTGATCCACACAGTCAAAGGCTTTGGCATAGTCAATAAAGCAGAAATAGATGTTTTTCTGGAACTCTCTTGCTTTTTCGATGATCCAATGGATGTTGGCAATTTGATCTTGACTGCTTTAAGTACAGTTAATCTTTAGTTCGAGGGCTTCCCTGGTGGCTCAGGTGGTGAAGAATCCACCTGCAATGCAAAAACCCAGGTTTGACCCCTGGGTCAGGACAATCCCTGGAGAAAGGAATGGCAACCCACGCCAATATTCTTGCCTGGAGAATCCCATGGACAGAGGAACTGCTGGGCTGCCATTCATGTGGTCGCAAACAGTCAGACATGACTGAGCAACTAAGACCCTTTGACTGTTTTCCTTTGTTTGCGCATTTTCTCACTTCTCTGATTAAACTTATTCTTTGGCTAAGGTTTTTCACAGACAAAAGGCAGGCAGAGGACACAGGGTCCTTTGAAACACAGAGGACTATGCTCCTTTCAAAAGTCATAGAAGCAGTTGTCTTCAAACAACCAAGATTCTGTCAGAAGATAGAGTAGCAAATCACTTGAATCTTCAAAGTATCAGGTCCTTGAGTCAGTTGAAGATCTCTGTTCTCTTTTGTACAATCTAATCATAAATTCTGTAAAGTCAATCGACTGATAAAAACAAGCTCTGTCTTTATCATTGAACTCTCACCCTAGTGACATTTCACAGACTGATCTTGCCAATTGATTTGCCCTTTGGTCTAGTTTTCCACCTGTTGTTTGTCTGACTGGGGTTTCGTCTATAGGACCTGTCCAAGCAGCATTCACACCAGCTCAGGTGGCTATACTGACTGTCCTTTGAGAGATTACCTCCTCCATCTTCAGAGCTGTCCTTACCACTTTGCCTAGGTTTCCATCAGGTGTTTATGAAGAGGGACACCCAAATCAGTATTTTTGCTCTGCTTTGCTGCCAGAATTCTGTGATCTGTCAGAGTTCTTGCCCAGTTCGTCTAGCCATTATTGTTCAAATGTTTTTAGCTTTGTTGGCAGTACTGGGCTAACTGATTTTATATCCTACCTCTGAGCTAAACTTTGGAGTATAACTTTAGCAACATTATACTATACTTTCCCACAACCCAGAGCATAATGTTTTATGCTTACTGGTTAATCATTCATTGCACACATGTTTGGCAACGATCTTCCCAGATTTTTGCAGAATTTTCTACCTGAGAAGGTTTTACTGATAACCATCCTATCCTGAAGCATCTCACAAACTCTTCTGTTTTATATTACATGGCTCCCAACCTATGGACCAAGCACAGCTTACTATAAATGATGCTGAATAAGACACTATGGTTCTATAAAGTCTTTGCTATTCACATCTGAATGCAATCATTTGTGTTGTTCATTTGCCAAGTCATGTCCGGCTCTTTGCGACCCCATGGACTGAAGAACGCCTGGCTTCCCTGTCCTTCACCATCTCCTGGAATTTGCTCAAACTCATGTATGTTGAGTTGGTGATGCCATTCAACCATCTCATCCTCTGTCATCCCCTTCTCCTCCTGCCTTCGATCTCTCTCAGCATCAGGGCCTTTCCTAATGAGTTGGCTCTTTGCATCAGGTGACCAAAGTATTTTAGCTTCAGCACCAGATCTTCCAATGAATATTCAGGATTGAGTTCCTTTAGGATTGACTGGTTTGATCTCCTTGCAGAAAGGGATTCTCAAGAGTCTTCTCCAACACCACAGTTTGAAAGCATCAATTCTTTGGTGCTCAACCTTGTAGATTTTCAAAAATAAATCTTTCAACAATCAGGAGTGTTTATATGTTAGACAATTCCCCTATCATGTTTTTGACATTAAATAGTTAACTGTTTCAAATCAATTTTCTGTTGTATCTATGATGTAATCATTCAATGGTATAAGATCAGTGTTAGCCAACATTTTCTGGAGGATTACATAGCAAACATTTTAAGCTTTGCAGGCCACACAATCTGTTGCAACTACTCAACTCTACTGTGTAGCAGTCACAAACAATTTATAAATGGATGAGCATGGCTGTGAACAATATAACTTTACCTATAGATACTAGAATTTGAATTTCATGTACTTTTCACATGACATATCATAAAGTATTATTTTTCTTTACATTATTCTCAGCTTTTAAAGATGTAATAGCTGTTCTTATGGACTGTTAACCACCAATCCCCACTTCAAATGTATTCAACTGTGTCAATAATGTCCTGCATAAAACTGTTTTCAGTATAGGATCCCATTCAGGTTACATAATAAATAAAATTTGTACATCTTTTTAGCTTAAAGGGACCTTGTTTTTTTTTTAAAAAAAAATGTAAAATTACGAATAAGAAATTAGATACAAAGCTTTGGGAGGGACCCGTGCAGATGAAGGGGCTTCCTAGGTGGCTCAGTGTCAAAGAATTCCATGGCAAATGCAGGAGACACAGGAAATGCGAGTTCGATCCCTGGGTTGGAATATCTTCCCCTGAGAAGGAAATGGCAACCTACTTCAGTATTCTTGCCTAAAGAATTCCACGGACAGAGTAGCCTGGTCGGCTGCAATTCATGGGTCATGAAGAGCTGGACATGACTGAACGACTGAGCACACACACCTCCAGATGGAGCCTCCTCGGTGTCCTGGTTAATCTGCTTTTGGTGACATTTGGACAGTTCTTCTGCAGAGGTTCCCAGACCTGGCTGATGATTGAAGACACCAAGAGAATTTTCTAATGACAGGTTGCGAAGGTCCAACAGAATGCCTGAATTAGAATCTCTGCTGTGAAACTCCATAGGCAGTTCTACCGTGCAGTTAGGTTTAGAGACCACTGTTTAACCAGTTTATAACAGTGAATGAGTTCATTAGAACTGGTACCACACACACACTTATTACCTTAATTGGGTTGCCTATCCAGAAATAGGTTTTAACCATTGTTATTGACCCATGACCCAAATGGTTAGTTTTATCAAGAAAGTTCTCATGTTGAACAGTTTCAGCAGAGTAGACATGCATACTCTTAAGCCATCTACTCTCTTTTTAGTGAAAGTTAACCAAAAGCCTCTTGATGAAAGTGAAAGAGGGGAGTGAAAAAGTTGGTTTAAAGCTCAACATTCAGAAAACGAAGATCACGACATCTGGTCCCATCACTTCATGGGAAATAGACGGGGAAACAATGGAAACAGTGTCAGATTTTATTTTCTTGGTCTCCAAAATCACTGCAGATGGTGACTGCAGCTGTGAAATTAAAAGACGCTTACTCCTTGGAAGAAAAGTTATGGCCAACCTAGATAGCATATTGAAAAGCAGAGACATTACTTTGCCAACAAAGGTCCATCTAGTCAAGGCTATGGTTTTTCCAGTGGTCATGTATGGATGTAAGAGTTGGACTGTGAAGAAAGCTGAGCACCGAAGAACTGATGCTTTTGAACTGTGGTGTTGGAGAAGACTCATGATAGTCCTTTGGACTGCAAGGAGATCCAACCAGTCCATTCTGAAGGAGATCAGCCCTGGGATTTCTTTGCAAGGAATGATGCTAAAGCTGAAACTCCAATACTTTGGCCACCTCATGCGAAGAGTTGATTCATTGGAAAAGACTCTGATGCTGGGAGGGATTGGGGGCAGGAGGAAAAGGGGACGACAGAGGATGAGATGGCTGGATGGCATCACCGACTCGATGGATGTGAGTTTGAGTGAACTCCAGGAGATGGTGATGGACAGGGAGGCCTGGCTGTGATTCATAGGGTTGCAAAGAGTTGGACATGACTGAGCAACTGAACGGAACCCTTCCATAGTGGACTGGCTTTTCACCATTTAGATTCAGTGTAATATTTTTATATATTAATCTTTATTTTTAAAATTTCTTAAAAATCCTATATCTTTGAGTTGGCATTACTTTTCAGATAATTTATAAAGCAAATAAATGGCAGCTGAAGAACATCTGAAATGTACGTCACCACAGTTGGGAGAGTTAGTTTATAAACTTAGGCACATGGTGGTGGCTAAGTCACTTGTCATTGCCCGATTAATTATCAAACTTAGAGAAGCCTGTTTTCACATTCCTGTAAGTACTATGCAGCCTATATTCTTCAAATAGAAGGTAATTTCCATGATGCCAAGAGATCTTCTCAGTCAAAATTAGGTAGTTCTGTCTGTAGAGTAGGTAGATACTACCACATCCAGTCATTTAACTCATTAGCTCATACATTCAGCAAGTATTAAACAAGTGCCTGCAACATGCTAGGCACTGTACTGAGTGCTGAGGATCCAATACTGCAGAGCTTAATTCTGATGGGGAGATGAAAACAGTAAACAAGTTAATTTCACACGGTGATAAATAATGTGTAGAAAATAAAACAAGGTAAAGCCATGGTGAACGTGTGTTTATGCCCAAGGAGGAGACAGGGATCACTAATTACATAGTCTAAGGTCGTGGTGACATCTGAACTGAGACCCAAGTAGTGACAAAGAGTCAGAGCTCTGCTTTCCAGCACAGGAGAAACTGAAGCTCTTGAAATGTGGCTGATGCCACAGGTTGAAATGATAATATTTTGGATATAGTGGGTTAAACCAAACATATCACTAAATTTAATTTCACCTGATTTTTTTTAACCGTTTTAAGTGGCTATTAGAAACTTACCTATATGGTTTGTGTTATATCTCTGTTAGCACTGATCTAGAAAGTTAATTCAGTTTCAGTTTTTTCCAGAGTACACATGTACCCCGCAAGGATCCTAATGGATCGGAGATGTTATAAGTTCTTAAGAGTTTGAGCTAATATAACCTTAGCTAAAATGTACTGAATTCTCACACTGCTGTGAAATAAGGAATATTCCCAACTCGATTTTATAGATGGGGAAATGGAGGTCTACAGGGGCCAAGTATCGTCCTAAGATGACAAGACAAGGAAATCACGGCGCAAGAAGTCAGACCAGTCTGGTCTGAAGATGCCAGAGGCCAGGAGCTGCAGTGAGAGGAGGCAGGAGTTTAGAGCAGGCTCCGGGCAGGGACCATCGCGGGCTCTTCGGCGGCCTCCCGGGTCCTGAAGTGTGGGTCCCCAGCACCCCATCGCCATTCCACGGTCCTGCCTGCTCCCCTCCAGGCCCAGGCCGAGGCACCAACCTCCCGGATCCTCAGGCCAGCACCACCGCCAGAGCCTGCGTCCTCGCAGGACCCACTTGCCCCGCGTCCCCCAGCTCCCGGGCTTCCCCTGGCGCAGATGCCCCTCGCCCGACGCCCGGCGGCTGCCCCTTCCCTAGCCTCCTGGCGACCACTCCCCGCGCACACTCGGAGAGCACCCTGCATCCCTGCGGCTGCTCGGAATGTATTTCAGATCCCGCGTCGGCCCTGCAGGAATTCCTGCAAAAAATGCAGCGAGAGCCGATCCCGCCTCCTCCCCCTCCTTGTCTCCCGGGTCCATTCCGCCTGCTGTGGTTCTGAGAGTGGCCTTTCTGGGCACCTTTACCGCTCGGGGGCCATCTCGCCATCTGGAGTGACCAGCGTGTCTGAGTTTGGTATATGTATATGCGTCTAGAGCTCTTTAGATACCAGTCTCTGGAAGGGCAGGATGCCCACTCCCCCACCCCCAACTAGGGGGGCGGGGCGGGGGCCCGGCCATTTCGTCCCGGTTGTCAGGAACTTCAGGCTGCGACAGCACAAGGCCGCCTGAATGTGCAGCCACTCTGCTCCCTGGCCGCAGCGGGGACAGTGGGGCAAGCGTTCCAGACCTCCAGCCATCAGGCTGGGAGCTAAGATGCCCCAAACACCGGGGTAGCGATTCCAGGTGCGGCCTCCTCATTTTACTGCAGGGCACTTGTTTCCTCTTGGGGGTCTCTTAGGAGGGGCTGTGAATAGTCACCGGCACTTGGGGTGGGGGTGGGATGGAGAGGTGGGGCCAAGCACCTCTGCGGCTTGACAGGTGTCAGAACTATTTATGGCATTAAACAGCGAGGACGGGGAGGAAAAGGTTTAATTTTTAAAGTACCCTGCTATTCATAGGACGAGTCCCCGGGTTGTTATATGGTCAGGAAGAAAGCAAGAACTTCATCATCACCAGACCTGAGTCTGACTCACAGGATAGCTGTGACTCATCCTTCCAAGACTACTCCCGCAGCCACCAAGGAGCAAGTGATGGCCCTGGGGCCGAAATGATTCTGTGAACCCGTCAGATGGAGAGAGTTTGGAACTGCCACCGGTGCTAAGAAGCGCCCTCAACTTTTCCTTTTTAAGTACTCTCTTTACATTCATTTTAGAGGGATGCCAGCTGTATAAAAACATTGAAGGCGGGTGCCATGATTTATACCACTTGCCCTGGATTTCCTGTGTTCCTGTGATAAGTGCTGCTGCCGCTGCTAAGCCGCTCCAGTCGTGTCCGACTCAGTGCGACCCCAGAGAAGGCAGCCCACCAGGCTCCCCCGTCCCTGGGATTCTCCAGGCAAGAGAATCTCCTTTCCTTCTCCAATGCAAGAAAGTGAAAAGTGAAAGCGAAGTCGCTCAGTCGTGTCCAACTCTTCGCGACCCCATGGACTGCAGCCTACCAGGCTCCTGCGTCCATGGGAGTTTCCAGGCAAGAGTACTGGAGTGGGGTGCCATTGCCATCTCCGCCATAGACTGCAGTCCATGGAATTCTCCAGGCCAGAACACTGGAGTGGGTAGCTGTTCCCTTCTCCAGGGGATCTTCCCCACCCAGGGATCGAACCCAGGTCTCCCACATTGCAGGCAGATTCTTCAGCAGCTGAGCCACCAGGGAAACCCAAGAATACTGGAGTGGGTAGTCTTTCCCTTCTCCAGGGGATCTTCCTGGCCCAGGAATTGAACTAGAGTTTCCTGCATTGCAGGTGGATTCTTTGCCAGCTGAGCTACCAGGGAAGGACGGAAAAAGAGAGGATATATGTATATGTATAAAAGATTCCAAGGGCCTACTGTACAGCACAGGGAATGACACTCAAGATTTTATAATAACTTATAAGGAAAAAGAACCTGAATATATATATATATTCACACACATACATATATAAATATAAACCATACTCCTGAAACTAACATAGCACTATAAATCAACTATATTCCAAAAAAAAATTTTTTTAAGTCTTGTCATATCTATGTGCAGAATTCCCTTTGCACAGATTTTGAGTAGGTGTTGTATCAGTTACTATGCTCTGTTACTTTTCGCTCTGGTCTTCTGACTGAGCATGTTACACCTTTTGTAATTGTCTCACCGTTCTTGTTTATTCTGTTCCATTCTTTCCCCAGTCTTTTTTCTCTTTACTTTTCAATTTGGGAAGTTTCTTCTGATGTGTCCTCAAGTTCCTTGATTCTTTCTTGAACAGTGTCTAGTCTACTAATGAGTCCATCGAGGGCATTCTTCATTTCTATCACCCTGTTTTTGATTTTTAGCATTTATTTTTGATTCTTTTTTATAATTTCCATCTCTTTGTTTGCAATCTCTTTGTTTCTGCATGATGGTGTTGGTTTAGTCGCTAAGTCATGTCCGACTCTTGCGATCCCAGAGAGATATCTTTAGATACCAGTCTCTGGAAGGGCAGGATGCCCACTCCCCCACCCCCAACTAGGGGGGCGGGGCGGGGGCCCGGCCATTTCGTCCCGGTTGTCAGGAACTTCAGGCTGCGACAGCACAAGGCCGCCTGAATGTGCAGCCACTCTGCTCCCTGGCCGCAGCGGGGACAGTGGGGCAAGCGTTCCAGACCTCCAGCCATCAGGCTGGGAGCTAAGATGCCCCAAACACCGGGGTAGCGATTCCAGGTGCGGCCTCCTCATTTTACTGCAGGGCACTTGTTTCCTCTTGGGGGTCTCTTAGGAGGGGCTGTGAATAGTCACCGGCACTTGGGGTGGGGGTGGGATGGAGAGGTGGGGCCAAGCACCTCTGCGGCTTGACAGGTGTCAGAACTATTTATGGCATTAAACAGCGAGGACGGGGAGGAAAAGGTTTAATTTTTAAAGTACCCTGCTATTCATAGGACGAGTCCCCGGGTTGTTATATGGTCAGGAAGAAAGCAAGAACTTCATCATCACCAGACCTGAGTCTGACTCACAGGATAGCTGTGACTCATCCTTCCAAGACTACTCCCGCAGCCACCAAGGAGCAAGTGATGGCCCTGGGGCCGAAATGATTCTGTGAACCCGTCAGATGGAGAGAGTTTGGAACTGCCACCGGTGCTAAGAAGCGCCCTCAACTTTTCCTTTTTAAGTACTCTCTTTACATTCATTTTAGAGGGATGCCAGCTGTATAAAAACATTGAAGGCGGGTGCCATGATTTATACCACTTGCCCTGGATTTCCTGTGTTCCTGTGATAAGTGCTGCTGCCGCTGCTAAGCCGCTCCAGTCGTGTCCGACTCAGTGCGACCCCAGAGAAGGCAGCCCACCAGGCTCCCCCGTCCCTGGGATTCTCCAGGCAAGAGAATCTCCTTTCCTTCTCCAATGCAAGAAAGTGAAAAGTGAAAGCGAAGTCGCTCAGTCGTGTCCAACTCTTCGCGACCCCATGGACTGCAGCCTACCAGGCTCCTGCGTCCATGGGAGTTTCCAGGCAAGAGTACTGGAGTGGGGTGCCATTGCCATCTCCGCCATAGACTGCAGTCCATGGAATTCTCCAGGCCAGAACACTGGAGTGGGTAGCTGTTCCCTTCTCCAGGGGATCTTCCCCACCCAGGGATCGAACCCAGGTCTCCCACATTGCAGGCAGATTCTTCAGCAGCTGAGCCACCAGGGAAACCCAAGAATACTGGAGTGGGTAGTCTTTCCCTTCTCCAGGGGATCTTCCTGGCCCAGGAATTGAACTAGAGTTTCCTGCATTGCAGGTGGATTCTTTGCCAGCTGAGCTACCAGGGAAGGACGGAAAAAGAGAGGATATATGTATATGTATAAAAGATTCCAAGGGCCTACTGTACAGCACAGGGAATGACACTCAAGATTTTATAATAACTTATAAGGAAAAAGAACCTGAATATATATATATATTCACACACATACATATATAAATATAAACCATACTCCTGAAACTAACATAGCACTATAAATCAACTATATTCCAAAAAAAAATTTTTTTAAGTCTTGTCATATCTATGTGCAGAATTCCCTTTGCACAGATTTTGAGTAGGTGTTGTATCAGTTACTATGCTCTGTTACTTTTCGCTCTGGTCTTCTGACTGAGCATGTTACACCTTTTGTAATTGTCTCACCGTTCTTGTTTATTCTGTTCCATTCTTTCCCCAGTCTTTTTTCTCTTTACTTTTCAATTTGGGAAGTTTCTTCTGATGTGTCCTCAAGTTCCTTGATTCTTTCTTGAACAGTGTCTAGTCTACTAATGAGTCCATCGAGGGCATTCTTCATTTCTATCACCCTGTTTTTGATTTTTAGCATTTATTTTTGATTCTTTTTTATAATTTCCATCTCTTTGTTTGCAATCTCTTTGTTTCTGCATGATGGTGTTGGTTTAGTCACTAAGTCATGTCCGACTCTTGCGATCCCAGAGAGATTGCACTGTAGTGATCTATCCTGGACTGTAGCCCACGAGGTTCTCCTATCCATGGGATTCTCCAGGCAAGAATACTGGAGTGGCTTGCCATTTCCTTCTCCAGGGGATCTTCCGACCAAGGAATTGAACCCAGCGTCTCCTGCATTGCAGGCAGATGATTTATCAACTGAGCTATGAGGGAAGCTCTCTGTTCTTGCACGTTGTCTACTTATTCCATTAGAGTCACTGGCATTGTTGTTCTAAATTCTTAGTCTGATAATCTCAGTGGCCCTGCCCTGAATCTAGTTCTGTTGCTTGCTCTGTCTCTTCAAAATATGGTTTGACCTTTTAGTAGCCTTGTAGTTTTTAATTTAAAGCTAGACATGATATGTGTCAGGAAAAGGAACCCAGTATTTCTTCCCATAGAGGTTTTTGCTGGATTTCTGGGGATTCCTAACATGGCAAGTTGTAATTCTTTGCATCTACCTGTCTGGGTGTCTAATTTTGAGGACAGTGGTTTGCTCTGTGATCTCACTTCTCTAGGTGATCCAAGAAGAACTGGTGATCTACTGGGTGTCTTCTGAGTTTTAGTTGCTGTTAGGATGGAGTGACCGGAGAAGGCAATGGCACCCTACTCTAGTATTCTTGCCTGGAAAATCCCATGGATGGAGGAGCCTGGTGGGCTGCAGTCCATGGGGTCGAGAAGAGTTGGACACGACTTAATGACTTCACTTTCACCTTTCACTTGCATACACTGGAGAAGGAAAGGGCAACCCACTCCAGTGTTCTTGCCTGGAGAATCCCAGGGATGAGGGAGCCTGGTGGACTGCCTTCTCTGGGGTCGCACAGAGTCGGACACGACTGAAATGATGCAGTAGCAGCAGCAGCAGGATGGAGTGACAGTTTGTAAGCTTCTTATATGCCAGACCAGAAACTGAAGTCCTCAGTCAATATTCTTTAGTTGCAGGAAATGGAAACTTTCTGGCTAACTTAAGGAGGAAAAAAATAAGAAGAATAAAAGAAGTAATTTACTGAAGGCTCTGAGTGGCTCACAGAATCACACGAAGTCATATGCAGACAAGTTATGACAAGTACAGAGTCCAGAGATGCTCTGGGCTTTCAGGCCTGCCTTAGGTCATATGGCCCACACTTCACAGTCAGGGAGAGCACTCCCCCCAAAGTGAGTGGGATGGATTCTTCCTGAAAGGAAATTTAGGGTTAAAGGAGCAGGGGGTGCATTACACGGATAGAAGGAAACCGAGAAAAAGAGAAAACCAAGCAACTGCTCAAGTTCTGGTTCACTTCTGATGGCCTTCCACTGGGACTCTTGTTTTTAGTGCTAAGTTGTGTCCGACTCTTTTGTGTCCCCCGCTGGTGGACTGTAGTCCCCCAGGCTTCTTTGTCTGTGGGATTTCCCAGGCAAGACTACTAGAGTAGTTGCCATTTCCTTCTCCTGGGTATCTTCTCAATCGAGGAGTCGAACCCAAGTGTCCTGCATTGCAAGCGGATTTTTTTTTTTTAACTACTGAGCCACCAAGAAAGCCCCTTCCACTGTGTAGGAGGACCACAGTTAACTTTTTAGATTTGAGACTCTTGAAATTCCTTTCCAATGTTATAATTTTGTACATTATTTGTACGTAATGGATTTTTGGTTCTTAGGGGCTGGTTTTCAGTATGAAAATATATAAAGTCTGCTGATAGATAGGAATGTCACATTATTCATTAGTTGTGCTGTTTTAGATTTCTTTCACTTGATGTTGTGTTCTAAGTATCCATGTTATATCTCCCTTCATCTATTTAGAGTCAACATTGGAGGAAAGAAATCATAGGTAATTCTCTTCCTAATGTTCCTTTTTTCCTTTGAAACAGAACCAAACTCTTTGAAGAGATTTCTGTCTCATGCCTGATTCAGAATCTGCTTTGCCCTCCAAAGAGAATTAAAGGTGAAAAATCAGGGGCCTAATTCAATTTGTGATCCCATGGACAGCAAGATTGCTGGGAGAAATATCAATAACCAGGCTTCCCTGCCTATCACCAACTCGAGTCGGTGATGCCATCCAACCATCTCAGCCTCTGTCGTCCCCTTCTCCTCCCACCTTCAATCTTTCCCAGCATAAGGGCCTTTTCCAATGAGTCAGTTCTCTGCATCAGGTGGCCAAAGTATTGGAGTTTCAGCTTCAACATCAGTCCTTCCAATGAATATTCAGGACTGATTTCCTTTAGGATGGACTGGATTGATCTCAAGAGTCTTCCCCAACACCACAGTTCAAAAGTACCAGTTCTTTGGCACTCAGCTTTCTTTATAGTCCAACTCTCACATCTACACATGACTACTGGAAAAACTGTAGCTTTGACCAGATGGACCTTTGTTGGCAAAGTAGTGTCTATGCTTTTGAATACACTGTCTAGGTTGGTCATAGCTTATCTTCCAAGGAACAAGCATCTTTTAATTTCAGGGCTGCAGTCACCATCTGCAGTGATTTTGGAGCCCCCCAAAATAAAGTCTTTCACTGTTTCTATTGTTTCCTCATCTATTTGCCATGAAGTGATGGGACTGGATGCCATGGTCTTAGTTTTCTGAATGTTGAGATTTAAGCCAACTTTTTCACTCTCCTCTTTCACTTTCATCAAGAGGCTCTTTAGTTCTTCTTCCCTTTCTGCCATAAGGGTGGTGTCATCTGCATATCTGAGGTGATTGATATTTCTCCCGGCAATCTTGATTCCAGCTTGTGCTTCATCCAGTGTGGCATTTGCATGATGTACTGTGCATATAAGTTAAATAAGCAGGGTGACAATATACAGCCTTGACGTACTCCTTTCCCGATATGGAACCAGTCTGTTGTTCCATGTCCAGTTCTAACTGTTGCTTATTACCTTGGTATCTCTAATTTTCTTGAAGAGATCTCTAGTCTTTCCCATTCTGTTATTTTCCTCTATTTGTTTGCACTGATCACTGAGGAAAGCTTTCTTATCTCTCCTTGCTATTCTTTGAAACTCTGCATTCAGATGGGTATATCTTCCCTTTTCTCCTTTGCCTTTAGTTTCTCTTCTTTTCTCAGCTATTTGTAAGTCCTCCTCAACCATTTTGCCTTTTTGCATTTCTCTTTCTTGGGGATGGTCTTGATCACTGCCTCCTTTACAAAGTCACGAAACTCCTTCCATAGCTCTTCAGGCACTCTGTCTATCAGATTTAATTCCTTGAATCTATTTGTCATTTCCACTGTATAATTGTAAGGGATTTGATTTAGGTCATACCTGAATTGTCTAATGGTTTTCCCTACTTTCTTCAATTTAACTCTGACTTTGACAATAAGGAGTTCATAATCTGAGCCACAGTCAGCCCCTGGACTTGTTTTTGCTGACTGTATAGAGAAGAGAGGCGGAAAGCAAAGGAGAAAAGGAAAGATATAAGCACCTGAATGCAGAGTTCCAAAGAATAGCAAGAAGAGATAAGAAAGCCTTCTTCAGCGATCAATGCAAAGAAATAGAGGAAAAGAACAGAATGGGAAAGACTAGAGATCTCTTCAAGAAAATTAGAGATACCAAGGGAACATTTCATGCAAGGATGGGCTCGATAAAGGACAGAAATGGTATGGACCTAACAGAAGCAGAAGATATTAAGAAGAGGTGGCAAGAATACACGGAAGAACTGTACAAAAAAGATCTTCACGACCCAGATAATCATGATGATGTGATCACTAATCTAGAGCCAGACATCTTGGAATGTGAAGTCAAGTGGGCCTTAGAAAGCATCACTACGAACAAAGCTAGTGGAGGTGATGGAATTCCAGTTGAGCTGTTTCAAATCCTGAAAGATGATGCTGTGAAAGTGCTGCACTCAATCTGCCAGCAAATTTGGAAAACTCAGCAGTGGCCACAGGACTGGAAAAGGTCAGTTTTCATTCCAATTCCAAAGAAAGGCAATGC
>SJYT01012929.1:295577-346853 GCA_006410635.1 Cephalophus harveyi
GGAGATCAGCCCTGGGATTTCTTTGGAAGGAATGATGCTAAAGCTGAAACTCCAGTACTTTGGCCACCTCATGCGAAGAGTTGACTCATTGGAAAGGACTTTGATGCTGGGAGGGATTGGGGGCAGGAGGAGAAGGGGACGACCGAGGATGAGATGGCTGGATGGCATCACGGACTCGATGGACGTGAGTCTGAGTGAACTCTGAGAGATGGTAATGAACAGGGAGGCCTGGCGTGCTGCGATTCATGGGGTCGCAAAGAGTCAGACACGACTGAGCGACTGAACTGAACTGAATAGAGCTTCTCCATCTTTGGCTGAAAAGATATAATCAATCTGATTTCGGTATTGACCATCTGGTGATGGTCAACTGGAGGGGCCTAGTTGGCTACTTGCTAATGAATGGTTTGGGGAATAAAGAGCTGTGATTTCCTGTTTACAGCAGCCCTGATCACCATCTTTTTCTGCATAGCTAGTTTATCAGTTTGGAATCAGTTTCAGACAACAGAATCCACTGAGTAGTTGGGGCTGAAGGGGATTTGTTACCAGGCATTGGTTGTCTTAGTCACCCACTGGAAGGATTGGAGGAGTAGGCTCAAAGTTGAGCTTTCTGGAATAAGAATTACAATGCCTCTGCTGTGAGTCAAAGAGTTCACAGGAAGTGGCTGCTAAACAGTATACCATAAAGTATACTGCTGAGGATGGCCTGCAGTGACACTTTGAGGAAACTGACATCAGAGAGCAATAGGGGAAGAAAAGTAGCAAAGGAGATTGTGAAAGAGTAGCAGAGAGGTCGGAGGACATCCAGGGAGTACGGGTCACAGAGGCTGAGGGAAAAGTTTCAGCAGAAGAAAGTGGAAAACAGGATCTAAGAAATGTCCCGTCTAAGAAGAGGCAATAAAGGGGTGGTTGGAAATCTTGGAAGAACCATTCTAGTGAGATTAATGAAACCAGAATGCAGTGGGTGAAGGAGCGAGTGGGAGGTATGAAAACAAAGACAAGTGTATACCACTCTTGCAGAAAGCCTGACGTTGAAGGAGAAGAAAGAGTAGGGTGGCTGTCAGAGTGGAACACAGTGGGAAGAGGGTGACTCCTTTTTGAGAAGATGGGAGAAACTAGTAGCACATTTTAAAATGTTTATGAGGAGAATCCTATCGAGTAGAAGTAGTTGAACACAGAGAATAATGTGCAATATATGGCGTGTGGTTCTTCGAGAGATGGGAAGGGGTAGGATGAGAGATCTGAGGAGACAGTGGAAGTAGGAGGATCAAAGAAATGAATACCTGCAATGGAGAACAGGAGAGTCACTGGGCAGCCCTGAGTCCTTATATGGAAATCTATATATTAAGAACGACAAATTTCAAATATCTAAGATACAGGTGTATCTTAGAGGCGGTGAAGGACTCCAGGAGATGGTGAAGGACAGAGAAGCCTGGCATGCTGCAGTTCATGGATCATAAAGAGTCAGACATGACTGAGCAACTGAACACAATAAAAAGATGCAGATCCTAAAATGCTGGACCGGCTGAGTGAAGGTGGGATGGGAGCTGTGCAGATCCTATCCGTACATAACTGGGACACCAGAAGACCTTATGGATCAGTTGTTTCTGATTACATACAGTGAATATAACTTTAACTGGTTTGTAAAATGAAGGGACTGTATTAGCTTAAAAGGAAAAGTTAAAAATTGTGTAGACTTCAGGCATAGGTTGATCAAGGCTCCCTTTGTGATTTACTCTATTCAGGCCCACTCCATGTGCTGGCTTTGTTCTTATTCTGGCTTCCCTCAGGGTTACACTGGGACTGCTAGCAGCAGTCAGGGTTGAGGATTCCAGAAAAAATTGAAACCATGAAGAAAGAGTGGAGAGGGAAGAGGAAAAATACCTGCCTTCTTCCTTCTATCCAATCTCCCACCATTTCTTCTTCTCTTGGCAGAACCTAACAAAAGCCAGAGGGAAGGGGGCATAGAATCACAGAACAAACAAGCAGAAGAATAGGGAAATGGGTCTGTAGGCAAACAGGCAGATATCTGGCACAGGCCCAAGAGATGCATGCATGCATGCTGTCATTTCAGTCATGCCTGACTCTTTGCAGCCCTGTGAACTGTAGCCTGCCAGGCTCCTCTGTCCATGGGATTCTCCAGGCAAGAAATACTGGAATGGGTTGCCATGCCCTCCTCCAGGGGATCTTCCCAACCCAGGGATCAAACCCATGTCTCTTGCATCTCCTGCCTTGGCAGCCAGGTTCTTTACCACTAGTGCCACCTGGGAAGCCCTGGCCCAAGAGGTATTGAACAGCAAAAAAGAGTGACCTTGGAGCAAGGCATTCAGAGCTCCTCCCAGCACACAGAACCTGAGGAACCCACAACCAGTTCATGGAGGACCTGGCCTTCCTACATCCTTGGAGGTGATGACTGTCAGGTATTGCTGGGACAGTATGTTATTAGAAGTGGTATGGCACTGTGAGTGCGAGCTTGCCTCTCAGTGATCCAATTCTTCTCTGCCTACAGTGAGTCAGGGCGTAGCTGAATGAATCACTGAGAGGCACTCATATCACATGGAGATCCTGGGTGCTGGAAGCCAGCTGCAGTTCTAAGCCAGGACTTGGGGCTGATTTTAGGAAAGGGGGCAAGCACACTTAGATTATGCAGTTGTATTACATGAGCCAAGCATGTAATGGAAAGAAGAGGGTAGGCTAACCAGCCGTATGCTGGGCTATGGTTGCTATCATTTGGGGCTGCTGGCATATATTTTCCTCCTTCCTTCTGTAACCAGCTGCTTCAGAACTTGGATAGGAACCCTGCACGGGTGAGACACTCAGCTTGGACAAGTGCTTTACACACACAGTGCCCATCAGCTCAAACCTTCAGTCTCCCATTGTCCTTGTCCTCATGCTCCCTATGAGTTAGGATTACAGAGGTATGCCTGTGCACCAGATGGCCAAGGGGATGGACGATGAGGTGGACAGCTGTTGTTTTTATCTGCCCATCACCCCTCCCTTTGGGGAACTAAACTTTCCCCTCCTTGTAGTTCTGGAAAGGGTTGTAAATCACAAGTGCCTGTACCCTATTACCTTAGAAGAGTCCATGTGACCTGGGCTAGGTTAAGCCAATCAGATACTCCCTCCCAGCAATGTGAGTTGGGAACAGATACAACAGGGCCAGAAAGCAGCTGAAGTTGGCTCTCTCTCCCTGGAGAGCCGCTGGCCAGGGGCAGGAGTTCCCAGCTGGGATCTTGAGCTCTGTCCTGTTCTTTGTCCTTCTTGAGGTCTGGCTGGTCAGCTTTGTGCATTCTGGGAATCCCTCAGTACTGAGAGGAGACTTTCCTGTTCCTAATAACCACAAACCCCCACCTGAAACAAGAGTCAACATGATTTAAGGACTTTGCAGTCTCAGAGCTTGAGAACTGAAGTTGGGTCTCCCTTGTTAGTATTATTTGGGATGGAGATGATGCAAAGTCAGACACGTCACAGGGTTCTGGGACAGGTTGTACTGGCACAGAAATCCATGGACTACATGTGCCCTTGAAAAATAGTGAGGTGTAAGGAAAAGCTTCATTACTTGGATTATGTATTTTCTTAGACAATATGGCTTCAAAATAACTCGTGAATTTTTTCATCTAACTCAAATTGTAATACACTAAAGGTGACATCCCGGGTAGTCCAGTGACATCTGTGTTTCCAATGCAGGGGGCCCGGGTTCAATCCCTGGTCAGGGAACTAGACACCACATGCTGCAGTGAAGACTTCAAATGCCACAACTAAAAGATACCACATGCTGCAACTAAGACCGGGTGCAGCCAAAATAAATAAATAAACATCTTTTACTTATAAAAAAAGTAATATACTAAGAGTGCTTCTTCAGGACAAACTTCCATTTTCCCATTCTGCCTATTCATTTCTATAAAAAGGATAATGTCTTTTCTTATGTTTATTAGCGTCATTGTCGTTGTTTAGTTGCTAAGTTGTGGCCGACTCTTTGCGACCCCATGGACTATATAGCCCCCAGGCTCCTGCATCCATGGGATTTTCCAGGCAAGAATCCTGGAGTGGGTTACCATTTCCTTCTCCTTATTAGTGTCATACATGCTATGAATTTAGGAATGTTTGCTGAAGGTTATCTTCTGAACATACAGAAAATGTACAAATGCAGTCCTAAACATGATGCTTACAAATAATTTATTCTTAATTCATACATTTGTTTTTCAGCAAAAAATGCATAGTTATTTATACAGATTTTCATATTCAAGATCATAGGGAACAAAGGTCTCAAGAAACCGAAATCATGGCGAATTATACAACAGACATGACTCATTTTTGTTCAGCTACATGCACAGAACTGACCAAGTGATAGCTATTTCTATGGACTATTTTTGCTTAATATATCAGGTTATATGGGATTATGATTAAATAATGCTTTTCTGGGAGAATTCACCAACGATTTGAAACCATATTGTAGTACCTGTTCACACACCCTGAGAAAGCCTCGCCAGCTAGCTAAACACAGCTGTTTAGGACTGGAGTTAAGGTCGCTTAAGAAGAACTAATTTAACAAGCAGTGGAAAAACACTATTCGGTGTCTTTTTTCATGCCTGCATTTTCCTTTACTCTCCCCTTCCTCCATTAACACCATTAAACGAACTTAAAAAATACTGACACAAGGAGGTCTCTGTTCGGTCACTGGTAAGTCCTCTCTTTGCCTCTGACCTGAGCGGGGAAAATGTGTACGGCCCTTCAATTAATGACTGCAAATGGGGACCTGCTGGTTGTGCATCCTTGTAAATTTGAGTGCAGTCATTGTACTTAAAGCCTTACTTTAGAAATGGATGAACCTCCTAAGGCAGATGGTTTGAGAAGGCCTAAATACACATGGAATCCTTTTAGAAACCTTTTGTCTTCAAGGCTGAGTTTGTGGCAAGTGAAGGCTTTGAGGGTGGTGGATACAGTCTAGGAGAAGGCTGAAATGGACAGAGCTCAGAGCTAGCACGTGCTTTATTTAGAGAGAAGAGTGGGCATGGTATCCTCCCCTATCCCTGAAATAGAGCCTTTTCCTGGATGGCATGAGGCTTTATTCTTCTTTCTGCTCCAGAGAAACCAAGAGTGGAGCGTCTAGGGCTGCACATTTTCCTGGCTATGTTATCCACAAGCCAATTACGTTTGATGATTGAACCCTCATCAAAGTGAACTGGACCTCATTTCTGTATTGCCTTGGTACTCAGTTGCTTAGTTTTGCTCATAGCCTCCATAAAAGGAAACAAACCTGGTAGAAAAGTGGACCGTCTGTGCTCAGCCTTGTTGGAAGAGTGCATTTGATGACATTTCTAATTATAATAGAATTTTGAAAAGACTTTTAAATGCAGCCTAGTGACACACCTATAACATAGCTGACGTGCTTTCTTCTTTTTTAGAAAATGATTTTTATCCATCTTTAAACTATACACTATTTACATGTTTCAAGACCTCCTAGGTCTTTATCATTTGGGTAAGAGCTCCAGGTGATTAAATTCCCAGGACAAAGATGAGGCTTTCCAAAAAGCGCTGGTTCTCATCTGTGTGCTAAGGCCAGTTTTTACAAACAAATTGGTATTATAAACATTTAAATATAAAATTAGAATACTTCTCTAAAATTTTTGCCTATTAATTTTCATTTTTGCATCCAGCATACTACAAACAGATCATGCTATCTAACTAGAGATTGACCTAAAAGAAATAAAATCAATGTGTCCCTGTTCTTCATCTGGAAACAAGGGTTATTTACACGGGGTCCTTTCTCAAGGTTGTGGTGAGCTGTGAGGAGAAGGGCCATTTCTTCAGGATGGTTTAAAAACCATCCAAAGATACCCCCACCCTCGACTCCTGCTTGAGTGCTTATTGCATATTTTAGGTGGAGTATAAGGCATGAGAAAGGTGGCCAGCCACTTTTACACATTCGAGAATAATGTTACACATTCAAGAAATGCCACATTTGGAACAGCTTTCAGAGATTGTTCAAGAAAAAAAAATATTAAAGTTCGTGCATTTAGAAACTTTAGAAGCTTCTGCATTTAGAAGCATAGTACATTGGAAACATTTTCAAAAGCTCAAACCCAAAGCTGTGTTTCACTGAGTTAAATAGTCAATATGTGAGCATTTCTGCTGAATCTAGGTATGTGTTCAGAGCTTTAAAAAAGTCACATCCTGCCACAATTAACAGCCAAATAAGCATTCTTGGCCTCTGACCTATAAATAAGCACTCGAATTCTGCAACTCACTGACAGACTCTGAAGAAGCTGTTTGGGAACAAAAAGTCCACAAACTGGTTAGAAATATGCAAACCAGAAATGCAATCCGTTTGTCCTTTTTCTAATGACGACAAAATTTGCATTGGCTTTTGGAATAGTGACTAAGAGTGGACATCTATTTTCACAAGTAAGAAGTAGTTATTTATAATATTGAAGGAATAAACTCTTCAGTAGGAAGACATGCAGACTCACAACACGGTACAGCAGCACTCAGCTTCCACCAATGATTGTTTCCTTTTTCCGTGTGTCTAGACTCATTCGCTTTCTATTAGATATATGTCAGAGAGTATTGGCAGTCCTTCAAGAAAATGATTCAAAAGGTGATTAAAAATTGGCTGGTGCTATCCCCTCATGCCTTTCTGCCTTATGTCCTAATTTTATGGAGACAAATTAAAGACGTGAAGCCACGGGTACATGTGCTACTCAAAATATACCAAGGTGCTTGTGCTCAGGTCAAAACCTACAGGATGTGGTCAGACTGACAAACAGAATTCTTCATCTGCCTATATAAGCACAAACGCCCTGGGAATGCACATGCTTTTCTAGGGACAAAATGTAAAACTCAGGCAAAACTGTCCGTAATTAAACTTGTCCCATTCTGACTGTGTGAATCGAATCCTCCTCATTCGTCCTTTCCCATGCTTCTTTCCTAGCTTTTTCACATCTGATATTTTTTTCTAGATAACTTTCTCCAGGTTAATTTTTTTTTCTGAAACAAGGTACATAGGTTACAACACACCTAAAGGAGGGGAAAAGCTAAAGAATGTTAGTTAATCTTAGCTAATCTTTGGAGATATAAGCATTTAAGTTCACATTTAAAAAAATGAATTACACTATCTATGAAATGCACACTTAATAATATCACAGTCTAGGCACTTTGGATGAATCTTACTTCATAGTGATATGAACACTATGAACCTTCCAAAAGTGACTGTTATTTATTAATTAGCAGTGATGCCAAATTTTTCAATTCTTTGTGCATATGCCTTCTCTCCCTTCACCTGGATTATTCATTAAACTTTCTAGTTATTTTTACCTATAATATTCACACAGACCTAGAATCAGAAAGAAAGAAAAGGAGGGAAGGAAGGAAGAAAACTAAAGAAAGAAAAAAGAAAGAAATCAATTGTGGGTAAATTAAGATGTTAATTGAAATAAGATGCTATGCATTGTTCTTAGACTAACAGGAGAAAAGAAAGAAACTCAGTGGCTTAGGACATTGTGCTTATGGGCAAGGTTAGAGTTGGATCCCTGGTCAGAGGGTTTTTTCCCAGTGTTCCTACCTCTGTTCCACCAGCAGAGGGTAACGGCTGTAATGATACGGATTGTTCCTGGCCCACCCAGCATCTTACATGCAGAAAGTGCTCAATGATCACTAAAGGCATTACATGAACAAAAAAATGAAAATCGGCTCACAAGACTCTTACAGAGTGAAGTTACCAATGGCAGACTTCAACAGGTGAACTTCAACAACTTCAACTCAAGAGGATAAAAAGTACTTAAGTGGTTAATAATAACATTTTGTTTACAACATTATAATCTAAATTCAAGGATGTGTGCGTGTGAAGTCGCTTCAGTCATGTGCGACTCTGCGCCCTTATGGACTGTACTCAGCCAGGCTCCTCTGTCCGTGGGATTCTCCAGGCAAGAATACTGGTGTGGGTTGCCCGCCCCTCCTTCAGGGGATCTTCCTGACCCAGGGATTGTACTTGCGTCTCCTATGTCCCCTGTATTGGTAGGCAAGTTCTTTACCACTAGTGCCACCTGGGAAGCCCAAATTCAAGGACAATCATCTCTAACCTTGCTGTTTTGTAATTATAAGGTAACCAATTAAAGGAGGAAAAAAAATATATATCTAGTTACTGTCAAATGCTTGGCCAGGCATCATAGCCATATGAATCAGTAAACATAATTGAGCACACAACCATCCCCACATTCTGTCACCTTGGGGGACCAATGGTATAACCCTGAAATGGAGATAACCCCTACAGTATCTTTCTCCTACTAGAGTTTTGTGCATATTAAATCAAGTTGTGAAGAGATCTGAAGATTAAAATCCCTGCTTATTATTGCTGTTAGCTCTCAGATTCAGCACCAAATCAGAAAAAGTGAGAAAAATCATCTCCATCCCCAGATTTTGCATTCTTCAGAATGAGTCCCCTGAAGCAGTAAGATGAATTAGGTGAAATGGGTTTTGACTGCAATCACTTACAGGCAGGATTTATGAATGGAAACATGGGAAGGCCACTGTGGCCAGCTGTGAAGCCCCACACTTTCTTCCTGGGCTATTTATAGAAAGTATATGGCCAGGGGGAAAGATCACGTTTATTTTTACAAGCCACTCATGACATGACTGAAGAACTCACTTCCTCTCTCTGGGAAGGTCACCCTCTTCACCTGAAGGTGCAGATACAAGAGTGACAGGAAAGAAGGGGACCCCCTCCACCCTGGCCAATTAAGTCAGCCTGAGTCAGTTCCAGAGACCAACCCACAGGATGACAGGCATGCAAGTCAAACACCCTCATTTCCCAGGCATGACTGCTCCTTGAGATGTCACCTAGATCATGACTAACAAGTAAAAATAAAATGCATTACATAATAGGGTTCAAAATTCTACTGCTGAAATAGGTTGCACAGAGATAAGGGAGTGCATTTTGACTTATTATTTGTGCTATATTTTGAACAGCTGAACACTATAAACTAAGACTGAATTTTAAAGGATGTAGCAACATGGAGAGTGTGAAAAAACATTTTACGTGAAGAAATATTTTACAAGCAATTATATTGTGATTGCCATATTATCCCTGAAATATGTAATACACCTGGAGAGTTCCATGCAAATGTGGAGACTGAGTAAATATTTGCTGATTCTCAAAAATCATCTTTTACCTTGACTGAAATCTGATATCATTTAGCAAATAACATACACAGTTTCACAAATTATCCCTTGGTCTTATGTAGTGTATAGGGTACCTATCGGAACACAAAGTAAAGCCAAACCACTGTTCTCCACCAGAATGTCCTTTGTCAACGCTGTCTGTGGTACATAAAAAACCAACATGGAGTAGGAAAGGGAAAGTGCAGGAAGGAAGAGACAAAGGGAATGAAAGTGAGACTTTACCCTGCAGAAACCTTCCAGGGGAAAAGTGTGTCATCTTACTGAGCTCATGCATCATAATCACTTGAAAACGATATGGGTATAATTTTATCCTTAAGTGGCCTCTGCTTAAGGACAAAGACACAGGGCAAGAAGAGAATTTCGTTTGAGAACCTGGAAGATCGCCAACAAAAATTTAAAACAACAGATACGGGCTTAATTTCTCAAACTCATCGACATTTTTTAGAAGTCTGTCTCTAGAAAGTTTCTTCTGAAAAAGGAGATCGCTATTTTACCAGGAAGACCCAAAATACTTCTCAACCTGTTCATCTAGCTTCCAAACCAACATTCTTTGGGGTTCTAGAAGAGACAGCAATGATATTCAAATGAGTTTGTCTGCAGAAATAGCCTGATTTCCACAACTGTCCTTGAACACACATTCCGAATGAAGTTACAGCTGAGTATTAACATCCGTGGCAGGCACAACTCTCAGTCTCTGTAACATAACCTAACAGGAATCTCCTAGCACTTTGCCAAAGATGAGACACTGACACCTATCAGCAGACTTGCAAAGTGTATTCATGGTCCCATTAAGAGGTCCTAAGTCAAATACAGACATATATAAAGTTTACTTCTGTGTGCAGTTAACACACAAGGATATTGGTTCCTCCAGGGAGCTGTGCTGAACCTCTCTGATTACAAATACAGTAGCGATTAAAAGCATAAACAAAAACAGCAGTCTTGGCAGGAGCACCAGCCTACCAGTGCTGAGGTAAGTGTTCATCTACCTTCTGTGCTTGATCTAAATTATACCGTAAAGGCAACACTTCCCCGTTCAATGACTTATTTGGCTCTTCACCAAAAGGAATTGTCAGGAAGTGTGATAAGCATTTAAATCACCTCACTAGTTTGTGTTAATCTAGAGTTGCCATCTCAGGACCAGGATAGCATTTATGAGAACTATCTTAAGTAACACTGGCCAATGTGGTTGTCAGATAGGATGTCAGGAATGTATTTCCCAAATTTTTCAATGACTTAGGGTGACTGCCGTTCACTTCCATCGTCTGGACCCAAATGAGACTTCAGTGCTTAATTAGGGAAAGGTCATCTTATTTAGCTTAAACTACAGCTCAAGCAACACACTCCTGACTTTTCATAACACAACTGCCACATTTATTCCTGAATACTATGATTTTAATTTTAAGCAAGGATAGATGAGCACAGTCACGTTCTCCAGCGACTACATTAGGAACCATAGCTACAGTAGTGGATTGGTTTCTTCTCCTTATAGAGAAGGCAAATGTTCTGCATGTCCTGGTGAGCAACTTTCGGTCCTAGCAAAAACAACCAGCACCACCTTCCTTCCCTCCTGAGCGGAATGTTAAACCTTGATTTGTAATCAAGTAAGAAAAGCTTACGCCTACTGCTCTCCCCATATAAGAAACCATTGATATTTTTGAGGACCAGTCATTTGGGCATTGCTTCAAAAGGCACATTTATTCCAGTGGCAATTTAAATCAGTAGAGAAGGAGAGAATAACATTAAAAACAAAGCAAAAAAAAAAAATTTAGATGGGTTTTATGGAAGACATTAAAGTAAATAGGAATCTGGGATCTATACAAACCATTTAGCTCCTTCTCAATAGTTTAACCAGAGTCCCTACAGTAGAATAATTCACAGTTGTATCATGACACACATAGGCCTCCAAAAAAATACTGTGTAAAAAAAGTAGCTGAGAACTCTCAAGCAGCTTGCCCTGATGTCCAGTTCAAGTGTACGCAATACAGAAGGGCTGCAAAATTCAAAACTACATGACAAAGAAAATTCAGTGCAGATCACAGGCTTTGATAAATTATGAAAAACCATTGTATATATTACTACTTAAATAACATCTGAGAAAACATTTTGAAATAATTAACATGTGTTCACAGTCCATGCATTTTCTAGCAGGTTAAACCCTGGGTTTGTGTCTCCTTGCTGATTTTCTACAAAGGTCTATTCCTCAACAAATCCAAGCATTCCTCAGAACCAAATGGAAGTACCCAGGGATTTTGTCTACTTACCCTCTTTACTCCATGCCTGACCTCACAAGGGTCACTTGCTATTACCTCTGGCGGAGAAGACGACTGGAAAATCGAACCATTCGGGTTTTAGTGGGAGTTTTATTCGCTGCCTTAGAAGAATCCCTGATGCCACAGACACCATCTGAATTTTCTCCAAGGACAAGAACCAGCTGCCTTATCCCTCCCATTTGCCCCACCTCCCTCTTCCAAAGCCCCAGGTGCGCTGATACCCTCCTGCCTTGCTGGATTTTTCCCCTGTGGTTTCACAGCACCCTCCTCAAGCAAAGAAGGAAACACGACAAAACTTCAAAACAAACCAACAGAAACTCCCAACAAACTGGTGGGCGAGCCGGCAGCCTCCCCCAAGGAGGAGGCTCACTTTTTACTGCAGAATTCGGCGTTGCTGAGGAACTTCTTGATGACCAGCCCCAGGCAGACGACCAGCAGCAGCATGTAGCCCACGGTGCCCAGGAAGGTGGGCGCGTCCGGTGGCTCCTTGAGAAACTGGCGCAGGCCCTCCTCCACGTAGTACACCTGATCGTAGATGCTGAGAAAAGTGAAAATGTGGAAGAGCTGGTGGCTGTGGCCGATGATGTCGAAGAGGCCCGGCTGGATGCGCTCGGGGATCTTGCTCACGTTGAAGAAGGCAGCCACCACCAGCCAGAAGTAGCGGCGGTAGAAGTGCACGAAGAGCGTGGGGTTCTCCCCGCGCAGGTCAAAGAGCCAGCTCTCCAGCATGATGGGGCAGGCCATGCTCAGCGGCATGACGAAGACGAAGGTGCGCAGTGCGAAGGGGTAAGAGCACCAGTCGGTGCGGCTCTTGCAGCAGGCCACGGTGCAGGCCACTGCCAGCACGAAGGCCACGGGCAGCACGAGCGCGCGGTAGGCGGCGATGAGGCCCGTGCAGTCCACGTGCCAGCCCAGGCGCTGCTGCACGTACGGGGTCATCACCCGGGCGTCCAACAAGCTCAGGCCTGGCAACAGGTAGTAGTAGTAGGCCACGGTGCTCCCGAAGCCGTAGTAGCTGATGGACGCGTAGTCTAGGTAGAAGAAGGCGGCGCGCAGGCGCAGCGACAGGCAGCTGAACACGTGCGCCGTGCAGCTCATGGCGAAGGTCAGCAGCACGCCCGACGCGTAGCACCACAGCGGCAGCAGCCACGGATGGTGGAAGGGCACGTCGCGGCCGCTCAGGAAAAAGAGGCGGCAGAACTTGCTCAGGAACAGCAGCAGCGGGATGAAGTGCGTCCAGAAGTTGAGCGTCTCATTGGTGGGCTTCAGCACCGAGGCCAGGCACTCCTGCGCCGTGCACGGCAGCCGCCGGTAGCCCGACAGGATGAAGCACTCCACGAAGTCGTCGGGCACCTCGTCCCAGCGCAGCAGCGGCTTGGCGGATGCCGGAGAGTCCCCGGAGGCCAAGGCGTGGGGACGCGAGGCGGCCTCCGAAGCCGCCGCGGTCGTGCCAGGCGGGCCCTTTGTGCCCGCGCTCCGGGGCTGCAGGCGCCGCGGCATGGTGCCCAGGGCTTGGCTAGGACGCGCACCGGCGACCTCTGGCGCCGGCTCCCGCGCGCTCGCCAGTCCCCGCCGGCCGCCGTCGGAGCCTTTGTGCGCGCGCCGGGCGCGTCGCTGCAGGTTCAGAAGACCAGAGCCTCTGAACAACCGTTCCTAAAAAATAAAGAAATAAATACAAATAATCATCGATCTCAAGCCGCGTATCAACCGGCAGGAGCCCGCGGGGCACGGCGGCCCCTTCGCCAGGCTCCCCGCTACCGGCTCGCGGCCGCCCGCGCTGCGGCAGCGGCGGCGGCGCGACTGACTGCGGCGGCGGCGGCGCTGCTGCGGTGACTGGGCATCGCGCGGTGCGGGCGCAGCCGCCGCCGCCCCCGGCTCGGGAGGCGGGGATGGGGGGAGCGGAGGCGCTGGAGGGAGGGAGGGACGGGCGCACCGAGGGAGGGCGGGGGCCTCCCCGGCTAGTATTTCGCGGCCGCCTCGGGGGATAGAGTTTTCCTCGGTCTCGAGTTCCGTACCATCCCTCCCCTGCTCCCCGCTTCGGGTCGCCGAAGCCCGAGCTGGCCCGTTAATGATTGATGCTGGGGCCAAAGGCTGCGCCAGCGACTCGGCGGCCCGCTCCGAGGGCGAGGGTCGGCTTCGGGATTCGAAACCCGACAGCCACGCGGGCGTTCGAGAGGACACTGGGGAGCCGCGTTCGCAGGGGGGCGGGGAGCTGCGGCCGCAGAAGCGGGGGAAGTGGGTGAGGGAAGAGCGGCGGGCTAGTCCGAGCCGGCGCAGGGCTCAGGGATGCGCCGACCGTAATACCGGGAGCGGGCGGGGGCGCTCCGGCAATCTGGGGGCTTTGAGGCCGCGTCTGGATCAGGCCGTGTCGTTGTCAGATACCTGGTACTGCTCCTCTCTTTGCGCGCGTGTGTGTGTGTGTGCGTGCGCGCGCGCGCGCGGTTCTCACTCTCAGCACCATGTCAAGCGTTAGTTTATCTCCTTTCGTCTAGCTGACTTATTCAGGTGCGTCACCAACCTCCTTTCGTCCTTGTCCGATTCAAACGAACGGCTCTCTAAACTGGCCTGTGGTCGTGATCACCAGCCCTCGGGGGTCGCAGCCCACCCGTGCTCCTGTGTCTTTAACTAGGAATCTTGTTTGGAGCCGAGAGTCCTACAACTCAGGGCGGGCTGCTCAAACTCAGCATTTTAATGAAAAATTTCAGATGAAGACCAGGGGATTCGGAAAGCCTGTAATGATCTGAGAAATTTATTAAGAAGGGATTCCCAAGCAGAGCTGTGCCCGAGTCAAGGGCTGATTATAAGTGGGGGATGTTGATGACGGAAGACCTCAGGGAGGAGGTGCGTTCTAGCCCGAATTGAAATGAGAACGGAGACGAATTCGTAGAGATTGGGAGGGGTGGCTTGGAAAAAGCTTTATGCATAATTTAGCAGAAGTACCTGGCAGGCTAGGTTGAGTGGCTGGAGGCCAGAAGAAAGGAAAACTGAAGAATGGAAAACGGTTGTGATGCACTGCGCTGTGAAAATATGCCCTTGAGCCTTGTGAATAGACGGGCTAAAAAACCTGCCTCCTGTAAAATGTTTTGTCATTTCGCGGAAGTTTCTTTTAGCAATGCCCTGAGGGTGTGACTGAGTCTGACTTGCATCACTGACCTGCTGTATAGTGTTATGACAATAGAGGCTAACATTTAAGGAGCCAGGCATTGTTCTAAGTGCTTTACAGTTTTAAAAATCATTTAGGCATTATTATTTTTCCCATTTTGCAGATAAGGAAGTCTAAGCACCACAATGGTAAATAACGGGCCTAGTTGGCAGAAGGAGGTTATGAATCCTGCAAACTGCTTTTGGACCTTATGTACTTAAAGCAGAACATCCAACAACCTGATTTGCTTAAAGGAAACTATTTTCATTTCATAAATGAAAGGCCGCTTTCATCACTATAACAAATCCTTTAAGTAGGTCAAGGAAGGTTTACTTAGTGGTGGCTCAGGGGACTTAAGTTATGGATAAGAATTATTTATAACTAGGAAATCATTCAGTATTGTAAACGTCTAAAATTACTTAAAGGTATCAGAAACAAGTTTCAGCCTTCTCTTTCAAAAAAAAAAAAAAGTTTTCTATTAGTAACTGCTTTAGCAAGCTCTTACATAATTAGGCCAAATGTGCACTTGGGTCTCGTGCCTCTCTGGACTAACCCTTATTGATGGGTTTTAAGTAAATTATATTTTGCTATAGTTAACTGTATCTTGTTTTAGTATTTTGTTTTGCTACTGTCTATAGCCTTGTTTTAAAGCAAAACCTAATTTCCTTTCACATTTGGACTAAGGATCCAGGCTAATTTGTAAAAGAGATTAGGATTCAGACATTTATGAATCTAACCTAGAAATGATAAAACTGAATCCAGGGCAGACTGGAAAACAAAGATTTTTTTTCTCTTCTTTGTTATTCCACAAACAACCTGAGCTGTAAAAAATGTTGATCTTATAATAATAATTCCCATATTTACCGACCTCTTGGTTGCATAATCAGCTCACTTACATAATAGAGGAGAATATAATAGAAAGTTCACATCAAGTGAAATAATGGAATTGATTGTAAATAAATGTGAAAGAAACTCTGATTAGATGAAATAACATTTATCTTTATGTGGGTGGGATGAGACTGGAGATGATAAAACATGACGTTCTTTAAAGCACTCTATTTTATAAAGTCAAAAAATCCATCATAACATTCTTATAAATCTTTCAGAAACTCTTTGCAATTTCTGCTTTTCTCTTTTTTCGTGTAACTGTCCTCCCGCACGAGGCACAGACTCTGCTGCAGTTTTGAAGTGGTTTTCCTGAAAATTCTCCGATGCCAGCCAAGACAGGTGTCCTGGCTATTCCCTGACAAAGCCAAGTCAAAGGGAACTAGGGAAACACCACAATTCACCTAACTTATTAAAAAAAAAAAAAGAACCAGCAATATGATTTTTTTCTTTATTACTACCAATCTATAGAATTAATTTTTCTTAAGGTTTTTGAGCTATAAAACCTTGTTTCCCAAACCCTACAAAGGCTGGCTTTTGTAGTTTATTTTAACTCCAGTAAAATAACTGCCTCTTGGCAGTGAGAACCACAGTCCCATCCCCTGGGCTTGGCTAAACAGAGAGAAACAGTGGGCTGCCTGCCATTCCCAGAAGGTGATAAGGGAGATAAGGCATCTCTCAGGTAATTAGAACTGACTACGGAGTTCCTGATAGAGAAAAGTTACCCGTATTACATTGGAAAGTCAGTGCCATCGTTTAGAGGCAGAAACCGGCTAGTTCTTCCCATCGAAATCTTGTCAAACCAAAGTTATAAGTGTGTTTTTCACAGTTCTGTGCCGACTGTGTACCTTTGGATACTAATGCGTCCTGGCTGCCAGATGCAGTCATTTGTAGAAATTATAGCAAGTAGGACAAATGGATTTTGACCTTGTTGTTTGCTTTGATGTTCTTATAGATCAACTGTAGGTTTATTTGTGTTCTCTCCATGACAATAAGAAGTTCAGTTGAGTTCAGTCACTCAGTTGTGTCCAACTCTTTGTGACCCCATGGACAGCAGCATACCACGGTTCCCTGTCCATCACCAACACCCATCAAGTTGGTGATGCCATCCAACCATCTCATCCTCTGATGTCCGCTTCTCCTTCCACCTTCTATCTTTCCCACCTTAAGGGTCTTATCCAATGAGTCAGTTCTTCGCATCAGGTGGCCAAAGTATTGGAGTTTCAGCTTCAGCATCAGTCCTTACAAAGAATATTCAGGACTGATTTCTTTTAGGATGGACTGGTTGGATCTCCTTGCAGTCCAAGGGACTCTCAAGAGTCTTCTCCAACACCACAGTTCAAAAGCATCAGTTCTTCACTGCTCAGCTTTCTTTATAGTCCAACTCTCACATCCATACATGACCACTGGAAAAACCATAGCCTTGACTAGACGGACCTTTGCTGGCAAAGTAATGTCTTTGCTTTTTAATATACTGTCTAGGTTGGTCATAACTTCTCTTCCAAGGAGTAAGTGTCTTTTAACAATAAGATGAAGCATATATAAAACTTCCACAGCAAATATGATGTTTTCTAATAAAAATGATGAGATATTTGTAAAATCCGAAGAAAAAAATATGCTATGATATTTGGTAATACTGCACCTGTTTTGGAGGAGGTAATTTTTTTTTCTAGTCTCATTTTTAGCCAAAGCCAATCAAGCAAGCAAACAAAACCCATTGTGAACACTGTTTAATTGCATTGGTGACTGTATGCAGAGAACTCTATAAGGTTTAGTCCTTCCTTAAAATATACAGTCTAAACAAAGTGCTTCCCTTCCCTCGAGTTGAAAACAGTCGTAATGTTATCTTCCAAACTCTTCTATGTTGTTTGGGATTAAAATATATGTCCTATGGGGTTCCCAGGTGGTGCTAGTGGTAAAGAACCCACCTGCCAGTGCAGGAGACTGAAAGATGTGGGTTTGATCCCTGGGTCAGGAAGATCCCCTGGATAGGGGAATGGCACCCCCACGTCAGTATACTTGCCTGGAGAATTCCATGGACAGAGGAGCCTAGTGGGCTATAGTCACAAATATAGCTGAGTGATTAACACTTTTCACTACCTTATATAAAATAGATAACCAGCAAGGACCTACTGTATAGCACAGGGAACTATATTAAATACCTTATGATTTATTGTATCTTCCAATGTACCTATAATTGAGAAGAATCTTGAAAAGGTGTATATGTATTATATATATATATATGTATGTATAACTGAATCACTTTACTGTACACTTGGAACTCCCACAACATTGTGAATCAACTATATTTCCATAAAAAATTTTAAAAAGCAAAAATGAAACAAACACTTCCATGTCAGATGTGATCATTACCAGATTATAGAATCAGATTCTTGATGATGGAAAAGCTTCTGGGAGTGGCATCAGGTGTAACTATGGCAACTTTCAGGGCAAAGTGCAATCCAAATGCTGGGTGGAGGGCTGGAAATGATAAAGTGGTGGGAGACTGAGTTCTTATCTGGCATGGTTCCTGCCTGGTAACTGACATGGTGGCAGGATTCTGTCCCTCTTTTTTTTTTTAGCCACACCACAAGACTTGTGGGGTCTTAGCTCCCCGACAGTGATTGAACCTGCACTCTTGAAAGTGAAAGTATGGAGTTCTAATCACTGGACCATCAGGGAAGTCCCAACGGGTTCCTTTTTGAATAAAAGCTAAGGGAGCCTTGTTGAAGGTGTTTTTGCCTTTTGAGATTCTTTGCTGGGAGGGACAGCTCCAGACTCCCCTCTGTCCTACAGGTTCACCTGTTCTCTACCAGTGGTCTCCAAAGTGGGCTGCATAAAAAGACTAAGAAGAAGAATGAAATGCCACAACTTCTCTTTCAATAGATCTCATCCTCCTAATTACGTTGGGGGATGGGGAGCATCCAAGCACTGGCTGATAAAGGGCATGCAATCAAAACTGTTTGTCCACTTCTGCCCCATAGTCCATTGCTCTTGTTTGTCCCATCTGCTTCCATCCCCTCTCCCGATCATGATAGACTACCCTTTCCTGCCTCTCAGGTCCTGCCTCTCAGAGTCCACCAACAGTTCCTAGGCTCTGATTAGCCCTGTCCAAAGCCTTGAGCCCTTCCCAAAGTCTTCCTGAGCTTTTACAGTCTCCATTCTGGAGTTATTTCTCCCAGTTCTGCTCTTTCTCTTTCTTGTCTAGAGCCTGTATTGTCTTCCTACATAGACTTTGTATTTTGTGTTTTTGTTGTTTAGTCCCTAAGTTGTATCTGACTTTTTTCGACCTGAGAGACTGTAGCCCGCCAGCCTCCTCTGTCCATGGAGTTTCCCAGGGAAAAATACTGGAGTGGGTTGCCACTTCCTTCTGCAGGGGATCTTCCCAACCCAGGGATCAAAGTTGCATCTCCTGCATTACCAGGAGGATTCTTTACCACTGAGTCATCAAGGAAGCCCATTTACATGTTATATTCACCCTGATTCAGATTTACCCTTTGGGAAGAGACTTTTTTGGTAGAGCCTTTTAGGTGGCTTCCATTAATTTAGCTTTAGAAACTGATACTAGTGTGTGAGATAGATGTCTGAGTGCCTGCTCCTCATTATTTATTGACAATTTTCCTTGAGACACAGTGCTTTGCACATAGTAAGGATGCACATATTTGTGACTGGGGTAATTCTCTTTAGTACTGTAAATCTTTGAATGGTTAGAATCTCAGACTAGTGATGTGGTGTAATTCTTTGGTCATCTCGAGAGTTGGTCATCTAGTCCAACTCTTCCCATTTATGATAGTCATTTCAGTTTACTGATCATACACTGTATTCAGGTATTGAAATGACACTTTACCTATATTATCTCTAATTCTCAGAATATTCTTTGTAAGGTAAATCCAGTCTCCCTGTTTTCAGACAAGAAATCAGAGGCTCAGAGATGTGATGCACTTGGGTGGCAGATCAGAAGTCAAACCATTAATTCCAAAACTCTTTCCTTTTGGGGATGCTACCTCCTGCAAGGCTATTGTGCAGCCAGCCTTGAACATCTCAAGTAAAGACACCTATTACCTCATAAGTTATCCCCTTCCATTTTAAGCTTTTAAAATGGTTGTTTTTGGAGAACTTTGTAAATAAATGAGCACAACTGATGAGGAAAAAAAAACAAAACACTGTTGCATCTTGGTCTAAAGCTCAACTGTAAGTGTTATTGAATGTGGTCACCAGTTGGATCTGGTTAGAAAGTCCCTGCAAAGAATGATGCCAAATAAGGCATGTGTGCATGCAGTATGTGACAGCTGCATATTGATTAGCTGTGGCTGGAAGGTACATTTCATATAAAGAGCATTTTCCTGTTAACAGTTAACATCTGTTATTACCAGGGGGCTTGCCATAGTCTCAGTCTCTACAAAGATGCAGATAGCAGATTCTATGATTTCATAGGTGATCCTTGCATTTAGTACAATATTACTGATTACAGTGGTTGATTAATACAGAAAGGAAAATATTCTGCTAATTCTTGATTGTTCTTTCCTCATAGAGAGCTCCTAACACTCCGCCCACACAGACGATGTGAGCTGACTGACTTCCCCTGTCCAAATCCAGCTAGACCAGCCCTGTTGCCTCTCCGCGGACGAAGCCAGGGCTCAGCTCTCACAGATGGATCAGGAGGCACATCCTTAACCCGGGCCTCTCCTTAGAATCCCCTGGAGCACTTCCTGGACACCACAGTGATGCTCCCACAAGACCAACATAGAACTCTGTTGGGAGGGCATCAGTGAGGTCATTTCCTGACACTGGTCACGTGATCCTGATGGGAAACCAGATGGAAGCCACTTGGCTAAAGATTCTTTCTGAACCATTTCAATAAATACAAATCCCAGGTGGTCAGGTCCCCACTCCAAGAAGTTATCAATCTGCAGGTCTACAGTGTGGCCGTTAATGGAGTCATCAGCAAATCCCATTTTTTTCTGATGTTTCTTTCCCCAAACCAACATTCAAGAGTCCTGAGCTCAAAGCCTCACACTCACCACACCCAAGACCTCTCTGTAGGGGAGGATTTAGGGCAGGATTTCTGAGAGAGGTCAAAGCTAGAATCAGGCAGAGGAAACACCAGTTCTTGCAGTTTAGTCTTTAGAAGTTACGCTGGGTGAGGTGGTCTGCTAGGCTGAGTGTGAATTAATCCATTCAAACCAAAACAATGAATCCGGTGAGCACTGTGAGGGTATCATTGAAGGGGGGCTTGTAAAGTAGACCCTGGGGTTCAGGAAGACTGTTGATCTCAAGGAAGGGCTCAGATGGTAAAGCATCTGCATGCAATGCGGGAGACCCGGGTTCGATCCCTGGGTTGGGAAGATCTCCTGGAGGAGGGAATGGCAACCCACTCCAGTATTCTTGCCTGGAGAATCCCATGGACAGAGGAGCCTGGTAGGCTACAGTCCATGGGATCGCAAAGAGTCGGACGCGACTGAACGACTTCACTTCACTTCACCTCTTCAAGGTTTCGTTTAGTTTTCTTTTTCTTTTTAAAAATTAAAAAAAATTCACTGAGGCATAATGGACTTGCAGCATTATATTAGTTTCAGGTGCATAATGATTTGATATTTGTGTGTATTGTGAAATGATCACCACAATTAGTCAACATCCACATCCACACCATACATAGTTACAAGAGTTTTTTTCCCTTGTGTTAAGGAATTTTAAGATTTACTCTCTTGACAACTTTCAGATGTGCAATACAGTATTATTAATTATAGTCACCATGCTGTACCTTACATCCCCAGGACTTATTTTATAACTGAAATCCATACTTTTTTGACCCCTTTCACCTCCACCTCCCATATGGTATTTGTCTTCCTTTTCTGACTTATTTTACTAGCATAATGTCCTCAAGGTCCATCCGTGTTGTCACAAATGGCAAGATTTCATTCTTTTTTTAATGGCAGAATGAGTCTGAGCAAGCTCTGCGAGATGGTGAAGGACAGGGAAGCCTGGCATGCTGCAGTCCATGGGGTCACAAAGAGTTGGACCTGACTGAGCAACTGAACAACAGCAACAATATTCCATTATATATATATATATATATATTTATATATATATACACATATACACATGGGTTTCCCTGGTGGCTCAGATGGTAAAGAATCAGCCTGCAATGTGGGAGACCTGGGCTTAATCCCTGGGTTGGAAAGATCCCCTGGAGGAGGGAATGGCAACCCACTCCAGTATTCTTGCCTGGAGAATCCCATGGACAGAGGAGCCTGGTGGGCTGCAGTCCATGGGTGCAGAGAGTCAGACACCACTAAGTGACTAAGCGCCGCACATCCACACATAAACCACATCTTCTTTATCCATTCATCCATGGATGGCCACAGGTTGTTTCCATATCGTGGCTATTGTTAACAATGCTGGATTGAACAAGGGGGTGCAGCTATCTTTTTGATTTAGCATTGCCATTTTCTTTGGATAAATACTCTGAAGTAGAGTTGGTGGGTTGTATAGTAATTGTATTTTAATGTTTTGAGAAATCTCCATACTGTTGCCACAGTGGCTGTACCGATTTACATTCCAATCAACAGTGCACAAGAGTTTTCTTTTCTTTCCTTTTTTTCAAACTTCTCCAAAATTACTCCTTTTTTAAATATAATATTCATTTTAGCAGGTGAGAGGTGTTATCTCACTGTGGTTTTGAGTTACCCTTATGGTTAGTAGTAATGTTGAGCATCTTTGGATATACCTGTACATCTCATTTTTTAATGTAAAGATTTTCCTTTTCTTTCAGGTACAATGTCTATTTGTTGAAAGAATTTATCAACATAATTGTCTTGGCGCCAATCATGAAACTAATTGAAGATATCACATCTTATATATTTAATATATTGATTTTTAAAGAAGGAGCATTTTTTAAGGAACTTATGTAGTCCCTTGGTCACCCATAGGCACATTTCTTTGAGCTGTGTGTTATGGGAATTCTACAGTTAAAATGGTTTGCTGCTGCTGCTGCTAAGTCGCTTCAGTCGTGTCCGACTCTGTGCGACCCCATAGACAGGAGCCCAACAGGCTCCCCTGTCCCTGGGATTCTCCAGGCAAGAACACTGGAGTGGGTTGCCATTTCCTTCTCCATTGTGTGAAAGCGAAAAGTGAAAGTGAAGTCGCTCAGTCGCATCCGACTCCTAGCGACCCATGGACTGCAGCCTACCAGGCTCCTCCATCCATGGGATTTTCTAGGCAAGAGTACTGGAGTGGCTTGCTATTGCCTTCTCCGTACTGCTGCTGCTGCTGCTAAGTCGCTTCAGTCGTGTCCGACTCTGTGCGACCCCATAGACAGGAGCCCAACAGGCTCCCCTGTCCCTGGGATTCTCCAGGCAAGAACACTGGAGTGGGTTGCCATTTCCTTCTCCATTGTGTGAAAGCGAAAAGTGAAAGTGAAGTCGCTCAGTCGCATCCGACTCCTAGCGACCCATGGACTGCAGCCTACCAGGCTCCTCCATCCATGGGATTTTCTAGGCAAGAGTACTGGAGTGGCTTGCTATTGCCTTCTCCGTAAAATGGTTTAGTTCTTTTTTAAAGTAAATATTTAATAAGAGAAAGTGTTTTACTTTTATGCTTTCTTAATTTCAACCACTGTATGATTTTGAAAAATATCAAATGGCTGAATATATGAATTTTGTGACATAAAAGTTATTTCCTTCTATATTCACTAAAAATATTCCCTTTATTTAGAAATTGGCAGATTGTAATGTTTTAGCTTTTATTCTTGGTCTTTACCCTGCTCCTCTAAACTTCTTTCCACCTATTTCAACTTTAGATACCTCATTCTCATACATACTTAATTCACTGATTAGAGATATCCCAGTGCTGAGTAGGAATTATTGAATAAATCTATAGCAAGCGTTCAGGAGATAGGCCAGTTGTTTATTTAACAAGCAATGATAAACCCCAATTAGGCTTATAGCTGGCACCAGATGCTCAGGGCATGAAAGGGCAGAGGAGCAAGTTGGAGCACAATCAAGAGAAGTTAGAATCATTCCTCTTCTCAGTTGCAGGGGAAATGGGCCCACAATGTTTCAATGCAACCACTTTGTGATTACTTATTTAATGCAGCCATTTTGAAACAAGCAGTATTTCAATGCTGCTTCAAACACCATTAAGTTTCCAATGTTTTTACTTCTCAGTAATTTGCTAGACAGACACCTGCACCCCATCCACAGAGGTCAGGGCTGGGGTGAGGGTTAGGCACCATCTGGCAAGAAAACCATGGAAAACTGGAGTTACGAGTCATCCACACTTGTTCATCTCAGAGAGAACTGTCAATCCTGGGTCATTTGTTTCTCTCTCCCTCGGCTTTTATTTTAGTTCTCTGATTTCTCCTTCGCCATAACAGTGCCTGGTCTCACTTACTTCTAATAAACAAATAGATTTGAATGCAGCAGGATGGAATTTATTAATACTTTGTTTTCCACTTTAAACTGCATGAATGGTCTCTCATGTTTTGGAAGCTTTCTGATTATATTAACTTTATTTAATTGGATGAGTGTTGGAAGGGAAGGGGTTGGGAATGGAGTGACTCTGTGGGCTACAGTTCTCATATTGCCAGCTCCAGACTGCGCCGGAAATCCTCAACATTTCTAACAGGCTCTTCAGTGATTTATGTATATTCTGTCTACTGGCACCAAACTCCTTTATAATAACTTAGGGGAGACAGGCTAAGCCAGGTCTGGTAGATGTCAACACAAGATACCACAACACTTTGTTTTCTCATATTGTGTAAACAAAACTAAAACATATACCAAGTAATTGGGTGTGGGCTTGTCAAAGCAATAAATTTGTAAGACATTATAAACAATTCAGAAATAAAGTAGAAAATGAAAGTCTCATAAAGAAAGGGATTAGAGATGGAAGAAGGGTGATGAAAGGCTAGTTTTCTTGTTTTATTCTATAATTTAAAAAGCAGTAGTGGTTTTACACTTGCACCAAAAATCTTTTGACTTTGCTGTGACACAGAACATTGTAACTCAGGAGAGACAAGCATTGTACAAATCTTATATGAGAAGAAATAAAATGGGGAAGGAAGAGAGAATTTCTCTTTGTGAGAGAGGCATGGAAATAACCTACCTTAGTTTCCAAACTGGAATGGTGTTGTCATTAGGGCTGATGTGGTTCTTAAATTTTACATCAGCCTCATGGCTGATGGCAGAAAATCATCACCCCAGTGAGGGATGGAGGCGAGTCCATTGTGAGGGGGAGGGGGGCTCCTAAATCCTGTCCCATGTGGTTGGTGGTTTTCTTATATTCACTTAAGAAAAGGATGTTTATGGACTTCCCTGGTGATCCAGGACTTACCTCGTAGCTCAGATGGTGAAGAATCTGCCTGCAAAGCAATCCCTGGGTCAGGAAGATCCCCTGGAGAAGGGAATGGCAACTCACTCCAGTATTCTTGCCTGGAGAATTCCATGGACAGAGGAGCCTGGCAGGCTATACCCCGTGGGGTCACAAAGAGTTGGACCTGACTGAATGACTAAGACTTTTACTTCTTTCACTGGTGATCCAGTGGTTAAAAATCCACCTTGCAACGCAGGGGACACTGGTTTGATCCCTGGTCCTGGAAGATCCCACATGCCTCAGAGCAACTAAGCCTGTGTGCCACAGCTACTGAGCCTGTGCTCTAGAGCCCACGTTCCACAACAAGAGAAGCCACCACAATGAGAACCCCAAACACCACAACTAGAGTGTAGCTCCTGCCCTCTGTAACTTGAGAAAGACCATGTACAGTTGAATATCTAGCACAGTCAAATAAATATTTTTTTAAAGTGACTTTATTTTTGGGGGCTCCAAAATCACTGCAGATGGTGATTGCAGCCATGAAATTAAAAGACGCTTACTCCTTGGAAGGAAAGTTATGACCAACCTAGATAGCATATTCAAAAGCAGAGACATTACTTTGTCAACAAAGGTCCATCTAGTCAAGGCTATGGTTTTTCCAGTAGTCATGTATGGATGTGAGAGTTGGACTATAAAGAAAGCTGAGTGGTGAAGAATTGATGCTTTTGAACTGTGGTGTTGGAGAAGACTCTTGAGAGTCCCTTGGACTGCAAAGAGATCCAGCCAGTCTATCCTAAAGGAAATCAGTCCTGGGTGTCCATTGGAAGGACTGATGTTGAAGCTGAAACTCCAATACTTTGGCCACCTGATGCGAAGAGCTGACTCATTTGAAAAGACCCTGATGCTGGGAAAGATTGAGGGCAGGAGGAGAAGGGGACCACAGAAGATGAGATGGTTGGATGGCATCACCGACTCAATGGACATAAGTTTGAGTAAACTCCAGGAGTTGGTGATGGACAGGAAGGGCTGGTGTGCTGCAGTTCATGGAGTTGCAAAGAGTCGGACATGACTGAGTGACTGAACTGAACTGAACTGAAAGTATTTTTAGGGACTTTCCTGGTGGTCCAGTGGTTAAGAATCCCCATTTCCAGTGGATGGGGCAGGGGCTCAATCCCTGGTTGGGGAACTAAGATCCTGCATGCTGCATGGTGGCACAATCAAAAAATAATTTTAAAAATTTAAAAATAAATAAAAATAAATAATTTTCAAAGAAAAGGATTTTTAATCTACATCCCTCATCTTTTAAGACAGAGGTCGCTAGTTCCCATGCTCCCTCATTCTATGCACTTTCTCATCCACTGCATCATCCTTCCAGCTGTTCCTCTAAAGCCTGTACCACCAGGAGAGGCTTCATGTGGCTGCGTACATGCTCTGCCCTGCACAACAGCCTGGTGATGGGGCAGGGATGTCTGCTAGGCAGCCTGTAATCTGCCGGCCACACTCTGGGCCCACACGTGGGCTGTCTGCCCAGAAGAAGGAAGCCTTTCCCTGAGTCACAACTGGGCTGATAGCTGCCCCTGGGCCCTTGCACATGCTCTTTCTCTGTGCCTCACTCTGCCTCAAATGCTTTCTGCCCTGACATTCTCCCTTCGTTCAGTTTTCTGATCAGCAACACCATCTCTCAGAAAACTCTGCCACCCACCCAAATGGCAAAATGGCAGCCCCCTCACTCTCTGCCTCCTAGCCTGCTTTGTTTTCTTCCTGTTTTACTAGCAGACAGACACTGTAATATATGATATCATATATACTTATTCGTTCTGTCTCCCTACTAAAATAGAAGCTCTTTGAGGGCCAGAACTTTGCTCTCTGCTGTATCCCCAGCACCTATCAAAGGCCCTGGCACACAGTAGGCACTTAACATTTGTGAAAGGTTTAAAAGACACCATTCCTAAGGCTTTCTAAGTCCAGAGTTAGGCTCAATTCAGAACATTTGTATTGACCCTGCTCAAGCAGACGCTTCTCTTGATGAACTGATCTCCAAAGCCCAGAAAAGCTAAACCAAAAATAGAAAACACAAAAGCTGTTGGCTGTGAACCTCAGTGACAATGGCAGTCGTGCCTGCACTTCAGAATCAATCATTTAGGGATCTTAACAACAAACCAAGCCCCTAAAAGATGCCTGTCACCCCATCTTCACCCCTCCCTTCCCCTCAGTGAAACCTGTGGAAAGAGGCCTGTTCACTTTGTGGACAAGTCATTTATCTGGAAAGAAAGAACATATAACATGAGCCATCATGATAGGAAGACTTAGCAGTGCTTTGATTTGAATTTTAAAGGTCAATTCTAAAGTAGTTTGTATCAAAGAGAATTTCTCAAATCTCTTCTATTAATAGCATCGTTTCACACCCCGGCAGCTCTGCGGAGGCTATTTAGGATTCTGTCTCACCATGGTTTCACCTAAACTGAGATAATAAAGAAGCAAATGTCAGTGAGGATATAGTGCCACTGAGACATAAAAAATTTACACCCTCTTTCCCTAGGGCCTGAGCTTTTAGAACTTAACAGATCCTTTTCCTGAAAGTCTGGTTTAAAATGCTTGGAGATTTGCAAATGTCTCAGCGCTTTTAAGACCACAGCACAAATTAAAAAAAAAAAATTAACTGAAGTGTAGTTTATTTACAATATTATATTAGTTTCAGGTATACAGTGTAGTGATTAATATTTTTGTAGATTATACTCCATTTAAAGTTATTATAAAATATTGGCTATTTTCCCTGTGTTTTACAATATATCCTTGTAATTTATTTATTTTATGCATAGTACTTGGTACCTGTTAATCCCCTACCCTTATTTTGTCCCTCCTCCCATCCCTCTGCCCTCTAGTAACCACTAGTTTGTTCTCTACATCTGTGAGTCTGTTCTGTTACATTCATTCACTTGTTTTATTTTTCAGATTCTACATACAAGTGATAATATATGGTATTTGTTTTCTCTCTCTGACTTATTTCATTAAGCATAATACCCTCCAGGTCCATCCATGTTTGCAAATAGCAAAATTTTGTTCTCTTTTATGGTTAACAGTCCACTGTGTATATATAGCACATCTTCTTAAGCCATTCATCTGCTGATGGTCACTTGCTTGTTTCCATGTCCGGGCTATTGTAAATAGTGCTGCTGTGAACATTGGAGCACATGTATCTCTTTGAGTTAAAGTTTTTAATCTTTTCTGGATATCTATCCAGGAGTGGGACTGCTGGATCATACGGAAACTCTATATTTAGTTTTTTTTTTTAAGGAACCTCCATACTGTTTTCTTGGTAAGCCCTGACTTTGAGTCAGATAAGCCTGGGCTTGAAACATGACTTTGTTTGTCATCCAACTGAATGGGCAAGTTGCTTCACCTCTGTTCTGCAAAGGGAACCTGTAAGTAATGCTGTCTTGCAATTTTGTTGTGAAGATTGAATATAAAAGTGCTAGACACAGACTAGATATCAATAAAGGGTAGATATTACTGTTCTTCCTACAACCTCTCCCACAACTTTGTTGTTTTTCAGTGACTAAGTTGTGTCTGACTCTTTGCGACACCATAGACTGCAGCACGCCAGGCTTCCCTGTCCTTCACTATCTTCCGGAGTTTGCCCAAACTCATGTCCATTGAGTCAGTGATGCCATCCAACCGTTTCATCTTCCTTCTCCTGTTACCTTTAATCTTTCCCAGCATCAAGGTTTTTCCAGCTCTTTGCATCAGGTGACAAAAGTGTTGGAGCTTCAGCTTCAGCATCAGTCCTTCCAATGAATATTCAAGGTTGATTTCCTTTATGATTGGCTGCGGTTTGATCTCCCACAACCTTACCTGAGGAAAAACAAACCAATCAATGGATATTACAAAACACTAGTTTAAGATGGTACAACTTTCAAAAGTGTTTACTAATTTATTTCAGTTTTTTACTGGAGTATAATCACTTTACAATGTTTTTGTTAGTTTCTGCTGAAAAGTCACATGAATAGGCTATATGAACACATATATTCCCTCCCTCTTGAGCCTCCCTCCCCAACTCCATCCTACCCCTCTAGGCCATCACAGAGCATGAGCTCATTTTTGGTAGAGATCCTTGAAAAGAGCCATTGAGATCTAAAGAGATGAACTTCAGTGACGGCCCTTCCTGGTGGCTCAGATGGTAAAGAATCTGCCTGCCGTGCAGGAGACTTGGGTTCAGTCCCTGGGTTGAGAAGATCCCCTGGAGAAGGGAATGGCTACCCCCTCCAATATTCTTGCCTGGAGAATTCCATAGACAGAGGAGCCAGGTGGGCTGCAGTCCATGGGGTCTCATAGAGTTGGACACGACTGACTAACAACTTCAGTAATGGGATGGACATCTGGGCAATGAGGTTACATGCAGAGAGATAGTTTAGGTGTTAGGGCAACAGCTTCCCCTGATGGTGCCTGAAAGAAGCCTGTGTGAGGAGGACATGTAAAGGCATGAAGACAGATAAAGAGGCGTCCAGGCAGGCAGGGACCTGGACAGGGCAGGTGGCCGCAGTCAGGTCACACCATCTAGTTAGCCTGAAGGAGGGACATGGCACAAAACCCAGAAACCCAGAGGAATTGAAAAGGCATGCTTATAGGTCTAAGTAGCTGACAACAGGGTGATCTCTTGGGAGGTGAAGGGGACCATAGAACCTGATCTCACGTTCAGTCCTGGAGAGGTTGGTGGTGGGCAGACTGTCCCATCCCAGCATGCAAACAACTGCTTCTGGGCTTCCCTCTTTTAAGTCTGGTTAAGAGTAGCTTCTATGTGTTGATGTCTCAGTTGCCATTTATTTTCATTTTCATAAGAATAATTTTTTTAAAATAGAGAATTCTGGGGAAAAAAACAATAGTCTAAATACTCTTCTAATCTTTCTCAATATTCATACAGATGTTTCATATAATTATAATCCACGTGTGAATTCTGTCCTCTGTTCTAAATGTAGATATTTCCATGAATTAACATAGTACACGTCCTTTCCATTTTTAATACCTCTGTAATCCTTCATCCAGATTATATCAAAATTCTCCATTGGAAGTATTTGGGATGCTAAGAATTTATCATAATACCAATTGCACTGTTAAGAGAATATCTTTGGACACTTTTTTTTCTTTTATGTTGTTTTCTTGCCATAAATTCCCCAAAATAGAATTAGGAGATAAAATATATGAACACTTGGGTGGCTTCTGACATGACTAACATGTTTCTTTTGCAAAAAAAACCCCTGAGATCTCTCTCTGTGTGTCTGCCATGTCAACCCAGAGCACACATAGGTCTCAGATCCCATTTTCCACAGGGACATGTCCCTACCTTTGCCCAGGACCCTGGATAGACACTCTTCATTTGTTCATCAAGATTTTAGCAAGATTGGCCTCGAGGCAGAGGTGAGAGTCAGTACTGGGCAAACTGACTAATGTTGACCTTGTTCTGAGGCTGACCTCAGCCTGGAAGAGAGAAGGCAGAGAAGAAATACTGTTTCTCTTTCTGCTTAGAAAACATGTGGTAGAGGGGAGAAGGAAACAAAATGAACTGGAAAAGGACTTTCTTATGTGCAGTAATGGGCTTCTCTGGTGGCTCAGATGGTAAAGAATCTGTCTGTAATGCAGGAGACCCAGGTTCGATCCCTGGATTGGGAAGATCTCCTGGAGAAGGGCACAGCAATCCACTCCAGTATTCTTCCCTGGAGATTCTTTGCCATGGACAGAAGGACATGATGGGCTACAGTCCCTGGGGTGCAGAATTTACAGGACTATACTGTTATCAGTTTCCCAGGTGGTGCTAGTGGTAAAGAACACCTCTGCCAGGACAGGAAATGCAAGAGATGCGGGTTCAATCCCTGGGTCAGGAAGATGCCCTGGAGGAAGACATGGCAGCCCACTCCAGTATTCTTGCTGGAGAATCCCATGGACAGAGGAGCCTGGTGGGCTACAGTCCATGGAGGTTGCAAAGAGTCGAACACGACTTAGTGATTAAACAACAAATAACAACATACTGTAAAGACCCTTGGAGAAGGAAATGGCAACCCACTCCAGTATTCTTGCCTGGAGAATCCCAGGGATGGGGGAGGCCTGTGGGCTGCCGTCTATGGGGTCGCACAGAGTCGGACACAACTGAAGCGACTTAGCAGCAGCAGCAGCAGCAAAGACCCTATTTGTCCATTTAGGAGTGAGATAACCAGTTCTTCATTCATCAGTTGCTTCCCAGTTGTTTGCTCCAAACGCAAATGAACAGTGCATCGTAATTTCATCACAAACATGTAGTACTGCCCTCAGCCCACTCCTCTGTAAGTTCTCAGAGGGTGGGTCCCTGTCCAGCTGTGCTTCCTCTCTTTCTGTAGGACCTGGTACAGCACGCGAAGTGCAAGAAATACTTGTTAAATTCATGAATGAATGAGTTTATTCCCAGAAACAGAAACTCAATGAGACAACAAAGTCCTTTCTCTCCAGGGGACTTTCTATTCCAGGTGCCTATGGAGTTTTCTTTCTTTAGCAGTGACAACATAACACTTAGTAGATGTAAAGTGAACATCAGCTCTGCCCTGATGTAAAGACCAGCCCAAACAAAAAGAAATCCTTCCCAGAAATACTCCGGTGAAGTGCTATTTAATCCATGCTTTTTAGGGAACCTGCAGAATTATTTTGAATTCACCTGGTGCAGTGGTTCTGGTTGGGGGAGTGAAGATCTGATGAGTCAGTCATGCGGCCAGTGTCCTATCTCTAAATGGTCTTTTGTGAATGAATCATTAAACCACACGCAGGGCTCCACCCGTGTTTATTTTCCATTTTCAAGATTATGTTTCACAAATACCCAAATAACACAGAAAACAATTTTTCTTCCAAAAAAAACTATCAAAAACAAAAAACTATGGCATGAATAGGATTTCCTTACATTTCCAATTCCAAATGCTGTGGTTATGTACAGAACAACTATTGATTTTTATATTATTCATTTTTTATATCTAGACTTTTTTCAAAATTCTTTAGTATGTTTTTATTGTTATTGAGCTTATGTCTTCTAATTATACTCTCACATCATTTGCTATCATTCTTCTAACACATTGCTAGATTTAATTTGATATTTCATTTAGAGTAGTTTATCCCCCTCACCATCTGACCTGTCTCTTGAGAAACCTGTATGCAGGTCAGGAAGCAACAGTTAGAACTGGACATGGAACAACAGACTGGTTCCAAATAGGAAGAAGAGTACGTCAAGGCTGTATATTGTCACCCTGCTTATTTAACTTATATGCAGAACACATCATGAGAAACACTGGGCTGGAAGAAGCACAAGCTGGAATTAAGATTGCCAGGAGAAATATCAATAACCTCAGATATGCAGATGACACCACCCTTATGGCAGAAAGTGAAGAAGAACTAAAGAGCCTCTTGATGAAAGTGAAAGAGGAGAGTGAAAAAGTTGGCTTAAAGCTCAACATTCAGAAGACGAAGATCATGGCATCTGGTCCCATCACTTCATGGGAAATAGATGGGCAAACAGTGGAAACAGTGCCAGACTTTATTTTTCTGGGCTCCAAAATCACTGCAGATGGTGATTGCAGCCATGAAATTAAAAGATGCTTACACCTTGGAAGGAAAGTTATGACCAACCTAGATAGCATATTAAAAAGCAGAGACATTACTTTGCCAACAAATGTCCGTCTAGTCAAGGCTATGGTTTTTCCAGTGGTCATGTATGGATGTGAGAGTTAGACAGTGAAGAAAGCTGAGCGCCGAAGAATTGATGCTTTTGAACTGTGGTGTTGGAGAAGACTCTTGAGAGTCCCTTGGACTGCAAGGAGATCCAACTAATCCATCCTAAAGGAGATCAGTCCTGGGTATTCATTGGAAGGACTGATGTTGAAGCTGAAACTCTAGTACTTTGGCCACCTCATGCGAAGAGTTGACTTGTTGGAAAAGACCCTAATGCTGGGAAGAATTGGGAGCAGGAGGAGAAGGGGATGACAGTGGATGAGATGGCTGAATGGCATTGCCGACTCAATGGACATGGGTTTGGGTGGACTCCAGGAGTTGGTGATGGACAGGGAGGCCTGGTGTGCTGCGATTCATGGGGTCGCAAAGAGTTGGACACGACTGAGCGACTGAACTGATCCCCCTCTTCAGGGTTTCCCCGGTGGCTCAGTGGTAAAGAATCTCCTGCAATGCAGGAGACCTGGGTTCGATTTTTGGGTCAGAAAGATTCTCTGGAAAAGAGCTTGACAACCCACTCTATTATTTTAGCCTGGAGAATCCCATAGACAGAGGAGCATGGCAGGCTACACACCTATAAGGTCTCAAAGAGCTGGACATGACTGAAGCTATTTAGCATGCATGCATCCCTCTTTTCATAAGTAAAATTGTTCCATCATTCTTGTGTTTTGTATTTTGAAGTAGGTTTTTGTATTAAAGGATATGATAAAATCATTCAATGAACCAAAGTGCTTTCCATTTGTTTTCATGATCTGGGACAGTTTGGGAAGTGTAGGGATATTCATGTAAGTACTTATTTCAGAATTATATCATTTTATAATGTTAGGAAATATATCAACATAATTTAGAATATTATCACATTAAAGGTTAAAAATTATGTGATGATGGCAATCCAGATGAAAAAATTGGACAAAGTAGGTTTTCTAATAAAAATTCCAAATATGATAGGAACAAAAGGAAGCTACTTAAACTTGCTAAAAACTATGAATTACAATTGGCAACATCATATTATCATGTGAAAAATTAAAGCTACTGTCATTAAAATCAGGGCCAAAGCTGGGATAGGCACATTTACCACTATTCAACACTTTTTGAAAATTTTAAGTAATGTATTGGGACTCCTCCATTAAATTAAACAAGTGGTATAAATATTGGAAAAGAGGATAAATTTTTGGCAGTAGGGTGACTATATAGCTAGAAAATTCAAGACTCCACTAAGAAAACAATTAGAGGTTTTATTTAACTCAATTGCTGAATGCCAGAAATATGCCCAATCATTGTTTCTTCTATATTAGCAATTGCCTATTAGATACGGTGGGGGGGGGGAGGAATCCCACTCAAAATGGTGACAAAAAGAGCCAGATTCAATGATAAAACCACAAGAATTATATTTTAAAAACTCTAACATTTTCTTGATTAACCTAAATAAATGAGGCATTACACCATTTTCATGGATAGAGAGATTTAATATAATGTCAATTTTTAAAGGAATTAATAGGCAAATTTAATATAATCTGAATAAAATGTGAAAATATATTTTCTTTGAAATTGAACAAATGGTTTAAACATTTGTATGGAACAAGAATATTTAAATTTTATTGGATAAATTTAGAAGAGTCGTGAGAGAGCATTTGCCTCACCAGAGAGAAACAGTACTATAAAACTACTAAAACTGGAACAATATAGTTGTGACACAACCACAATAGAATCCAGAGATAGACTGGCTATATTTGAGAATTTGTACTGTGAAATGTGTGTTTCAGCTAAATGGGAAAGATGTTTCTTAAATGGGGTTAGCATAATTAACTGTTCATCTGGTTATTTGAAAGGATAAGGTCCTGAGTGAGAATGCTTGGAATAAAATTTCATTTTTGTGTCTTAGTAGCTGTATAAACTTGGATGGTTCCTTAAATTCTCTAATCTTTAATTTTCTTATCCAGTGAACTAAATCAAGGGCTTTCAGAGCTCTTGGCATATGGAAATTGTTCAGTAAATTTTACCTGTTATTGTTGCTCATTACTATTATTTCTTCTCACTATATAAAAGTAAATCCCAGATGGGGCCATATATCTTGAAAAGACAAAAACTCTAACTCAAAAAGATGCATGAACCCCAATGTTCATTGCAGCACTATTTACAATAGCCAAGACATGGAAGCAACCTAAATGTCCATTAACAGATGAATGGATAAAAAAGGTGTGGCACATATATACAATGGAATACTGCTGAGCCATAAAAAAGAATAAAGTAATGGCCTTTGCAGCAACATGGATGGACTCAGAGATTATCGTACTAAGTGAAGTAAGCCAGACAAAGGCAAGTGTTATATGCTATCATTTATATGTGGAATCTAAAAATGTGATACAAATGAAGTTACTTGAGAAACAGAAACAGACTCACAGATATAGCAAAGAAACTTATAGCTACCAAAATTGAAAGTGTGTGTGTGTATGCGTGTGTGTGTGATCAATTAGGAGTTTGAGATTAACAGATATACAATATTGTATAATGAAATAAACAATGACCTACTGTATAGCACAGAGAACTATATTCAATATCTTATAATAATCTATAATGGAAAAGAATCTAAATATATATATATGTTTAACTGAATCACTTTGCTATGTATCTGAAACTAACACAACATTGTAAATTAACAATACTTCAATAAAAAAAGATATCGTGGACTTGCCTGGTGGTCCAGTGCTTAAGAATCTACCTGCCAATGCAAGGCACACAGGTTCAATCCTCGGTCCAGGAAGATTCTACATGTCTTAGGGCAATTAAGCCCACACACCACAACTACTGAAGCCCATGTGCCTAGAGGCTGTGCTCTGCAAAAAGAGAAGCCACAGCAATGAGAAGTCCATGCACCGCAACAAAGACCTAGCACAGCCGGGGAAAAAACAAAACAAAAAAACTCCCTCTTCAAAATAAATAAATAACAAAAAAATCCCAGGTGGATTAAAGATCTAAGTTTAAAACATATAAAAATAAAGATAGCAGGAGGAAATATAGGAGAATATTTGTATAATCTTGGTTTGAGAGAGACAGCCTCTAGGAAGACAGAAAATGAAGAGTCAAAAAGAAAAATCTGATGAGTTCAACAATGTAAAAATTAGAAACTTCTGCCTAGCGAAAAATGGTAATCAAAGTCAATACAGGACAGACAAATTAATGTTTTAAAAATACAAAACCCCCCTACAATCTTATAAAAAACAACACGCACAAAAAAAGAAAAAAAATGGGCAAAGGATATGAATTATCAACTCACCAGTTAAGAACTTTGTATAGATGGTAAGTGTCTGAAAAGATGCTCAACTACACTAGGCTAGTGACATACAAATTATAATAGTAATGGCAGCCGTGAAATTAAAAGACACTTGCTCCTTGGAAGAAAAACTATGAGAAACCTAGATAGCATACTAAAAAGCAGAGAAATTACTTTGCTAACAAAGGTCCATCTAGTCAAAGCTGTAGTTTTTTCAGTTCATGTATGGATGTGTGAGTTGAACCATAAGGAAAGCTGAGCGCCGAAGAATTGATGCTTTTGAAATGTGGTGTTGGAGAAGACTCTTGAGAATCCTTTGGACTGCAAGGAGATCAAACCAGTCCATCCTAAATGAAATCAGTCCTGAATATTATTCATTGGAAGGAGTGTTGCTGAAGCTGAAGCTCCAATAATTTGGCCACCTGATGTAAAAACTGACTCATTAGAAAAGACCCTGATGCTGGGAAAGATTGAAGGCAGGAGAAGGGGACGACAGAGGATGAGATGGTTGGATGGCATCGCTGACTCAATGGACATGAGTTTGAGCAAGCTCCGGGAGTTGGTGATGGACAGGGAAGACTGGCATGCTGCAGTCCATGGGGTCGCAAAGAGTCGGACATGACTGAGTGACTGAACTGTCTTTTTTTTAATTCAACAGAATGACAAAAATCTGTAAATTTATGATTTATAATACTGACAACATCCAGCTTCGGCTGGAGGATACAGAAACAGGTGGTCCTCAGTGTTGCTGGCCAGAGTGTGTCTGCTACAATTTGTGACAAAATTTAATCAGTTGTCTAATTAGTTAAAATTAAGCTTGTGTATATCTTTTGACCTAGCCTATAGAAAATCTAGCCTATAGAAATGACAGCACAAATTATTAAATGATAGGTATATAAGTGAGTTTGTTGCACCAATTTTTTTAGACTATCCCCTTAAAAACAAAAAACAATAATCTGAAGTTTTCTCAAATAGGGAAATGGATGAACATGTTATGGACTATTATGTCTATAAAAGAATACATTACATGTTATGTATTGATCTGGAGTAACAAAAGTAAGTTCCGAGTTATGACATAATGGCTGACATTTTTTGAGCACTTAACACTGTGCCAGGCCATTTAAATATGGTCTCTATATTAAACATCGTTGCCAGGGTTCTCTCTCACCGGATCTGCATCCTCCTCCCCAGGATATTCTGGAGTTTGGCTTTCTCTGCCCCACTTTATCTGAATTGTCTTCTAGAAATTATTGTCCATTGGTGACTTCCTCACCTGTTCTCTTTGTTGTTTTAATTTTATCCCTCCTCATCCCCACCATAATTATTTATACAGTGATTGTCTCGGTAATGACAGAAGGAAAATATATGGTCCACTCAAAGCAAGATCTTTTAATTTCATGTTGTTTAAAAAAAATACATTGATTTATATAGATTTTTATGAGGGCAGATGAAAGTAGGAAAGGGTACACAATGAACCTTAACATTTGAATGGACACATTGGCAATCTATTGTCCTTGAGTGGAAAGCTCTCATGATTTTTTTAAATAACAGTATTTCGCTTTCAACTATGGCTATGACCTGAATCAACAAGAAGCAATGTCTATTATCATCATATTGTCAGTTTTGAGTTATATACTCACAAAGAAGGCAAAACCTCATAACTGCAAAAATCATGTTAATTAAGGCCTCCAAGCCAAAGAAAGTCTTTTAAAATCCTGACAGCTAGAAATAACTCATCTTGTTTTAGAATTTAAGAGCACCACTTCTCAGATTTCTAGTTTAAATTTTAAAAAGATATATAGAAAAAAACCTATAGGAAATAGAAATTATAAATAAGAACACCTTTGTGACATGTTTTGAGAGCATATGGACTTTTAAAAACTACCTTATTCTTCTTAGTGTATATATGTCCATAAAATCATTTTCTTTGCTTTTCTGCTAGTCAGTGGAGCATACTCATTAAAAGTCAAGGGAAGAGCATGTTCCATTATCAGTGCACTAAACCACAGGATTAACAAATATTCTAGCAAAAGCAATCACATTTATTAATGTCCCAGTGGAGCTGTGGTCTGAAACAATAAACTTAACCATAATAATTTGGTATCCATTAATCAAATAAATTAATTCCTCCATCCACTGTTACTAGGATATTTACAATTTCCTGATAATAAAAGGGGAGAAAGAGAAGAATATTCATTTACTTTTTAAAAGGATAACTTTGGGGAAAGAATAGACCCAAAGGAGTATAAACAGTTAATTTCCATTTACTTGGCAACCCCTGCTTCTGGCAAACCATGTGCAAAGAGTTAATGAGCTGGATTGACTTCAGTGGTAACCACATTCTGTGGTTGAAGGGGGTGGCAAGAGTTTAGAACCAAAATGATTGCCTGGAAGGAAAGGCAGCAGGGGCACAAGAAGACAGATGGCAGAGAAAAGGGAATGTGTTTTTCTACATTTACCAAATGTAATTAAGTACCTCCTTTTTTTTAACCAGTGTTAGGTGCTTTTCAAAAAGAATCTCGTTTAAACTTCTCACCAACTGTTGCAGACGAAGAAATCAGATATGAGAGAGAGAGAGAGAGGAACTTGACGAATGTAACACAGCCAGTAAGTGGGAGAGTAGACTTTTTTTAATAAAAAATTGTGTTCTAATACAATTGTATGCTAATAAAATTTTAATAAAAATCACTATACAATTAACATATTATTAGCATACAGTCGCTACATAATGTTGTATTGGTTTCTGCTATACAGCAAAGTGAATCAGCTATAAGTGTTAGTGAAAGTGTTAGTTGCCCTGCTGCTGGTGCTGCTAAGTGGCTTCAGTCGTGTCCAACTCTGTATGACCCCATAGACAGCAGCCCACCAGGTTCCCCTGCCTCTGGGATTCTCCAGGCAAGAACACTGGAGTGGGTTGCCATTTCCTTCTCTGTGTTAGTTGCCTAGTCCTGGCCAACTCTTTGGGACCCATGGGCTGTAACCCACCAGGCTCCTCTGTCTAAAGAATTGCCCAAGCAAGAATGCTGGAGTGGGTAGCCATTCTCTTCTCTGGGGTATCTTCCTGACCCAGGGATCGAATCCAGGTCTGCATTGCAGGCAGATTTTTACCATCTGAGCCATAGGCTTGATCAGCTATGTGTATACATATATCCCCTCCCTCCTGAAGTTCCTTCCCACCCCACCCCTCGTCCCACCCGTCTAGGTCACCGTAGAGCACAGAGCTGAGCTCCCTGTGCTAGGCAGCAGATTCCCACTATCTATCTTACGCAGGGTGGTATATATACGGAGCTTCCCAGGTACTGCTAGTGGTAAAGAACCCGCCTGCCAAGGCAGGAGACATGAGACATGGGTTCGATCCTGGGTCGGGAAGCTCCCCCAGAGGAGGGAATGGCAACCCACTTCAGTATTCTTGCCAGGAGAACCCCATGGACAGAGGAGTCTGGTGGGCTACAGTCCATAGGGTGGCAAAGAGTCAGACACGACTGAATTGACTTAGCACCCACAGGGTATCTATGTCGATGCCAATCTCCCAATGCATCCCACTCTCCTTTCCCCTCTATGTCTACATGTTTGTTCTCTACACCTGTGCCTCCCTTCCTGCCTTGGAAATTAGGTTCATCTGCACCATTTTTCTAGATTAAACATACATGCGTTACTACACAATATTTGTTTTTCTCTTTCTGACATTTCACTCTGTATGACAGTCTCTAGGCCCATCCAAGTTTCTACAAATGGCCCTATTTCATTCTAAGGTCAAAGCCACTTCTCTATTCCCCATCACACTGTGTGAGGACTTGTCTACACTTGAAATGATTTGCTTAACCTCCAAATGCCTTGCTAGAGAGGAAGTTCCTTGCTGGCAGAGGCTCCGTCTGCCTGAGGCTCCAGGTGTCCCTCAGTGCTCTCTACGGTGTCTATTGGGAGCAGAGCCCTTCTGTTCCACTGACTTCTCATTTGGGCAACCTTCTAGGAATCTGATCTTTCACTTTAGCCAGGCCTCTGGTGCCCCTTCTGGCATTCATCCTTACCTGGTCTGCTTCCACTATTTTTTATCCAGCTGCACTGGTCTTCCTTGTAGTGCTCTGGCCTTCTCGAGCTGTGGAGCCAGGGATCTAGAATGGGAGGGCTTAGTAGCTACCCCGCCAGGACGTGCAGGATCCTAGTTTCCCCACCAGGGATTGAACCACTCCCCATTCCCTGCATTGGAAGGTGGATTCTTAACTACTGGACTGCCGGGCAAGTCCCTGTGCTTCCACTCTTTCCCTTGAAACCATTTTTCACTGCAGCAGCCAGAGTGATCTTTGAAATGTAAATCAGGTAATCTTGATCTTAGAATAAAATGCAAAACCTTCCCCATGGCTTTCTGGCCCAGCTGTGGCCCCTGTGCACATTTGCCCTCATGTCTCCAGCGTCATGCCTGAGCTCCAGCCGCCACACTGGCTCTCTCTCCATTTCTTATCACTCTGAGCTCTCTTCCACCCTGGAGCCTTTGCACAGCTGCTTCCTTTGCTCTTTGTTTACTTTAATTATTCTGGAAAAATACATGTACAAGGAAGCACAGACAAGCATGTTTATTACAGCATCATTGTAATACAACAATTGAAAACAACCCAACATCCTTCATCAGTAGGAGGTGCCTACCCAGTGCAATCTATATTCTCAGTACAGTCGGTCCTCCATACCCAACAAGAGGAAGGGCGATAGTCTCCAGAGTATTATGCAGTGGTTGGAAACACTGAGATACATGCTGATAGGGGTATAAATTGGTACCGTACCTGCAGAAGGCAATGTGGCAATATCTATCAAAATTAGCTATCAAAAACCCTTTGTGCAGTTTCCCTTTGGGGAATTCATCTTACAAGTATACTTCCGGACAGAAAGTAATATAGGTACAAAGTTCTTAATTGTAGCACTCATTGTAATAGTGAACACTGAAAACAATTGCCCAAGCAAGAATGCTGGAGTGGGTAGCCATTCTCTTCTCTGGGGTATCTTCCTGACCCAGGGATCGAATCCAGGTCTGCATTGCAGGCAGATTTTTACCATCTGAGCCATAGGCTTGATCAGCTATGTGTATACATATATCCCCTCCCTCCTGAAGTTCCTTCCCACCCCACCCCTCGTCCCACCCGTCTAGGTCACCGTAGAGCACAGAGCTGAGCTCCCTGTGCTAGGCAGCAGATTCCCACTATCTATCTTACGCAGGGTGGTATATATACGGAGCTTCCCAGGTACTGCTAGTGGTAAAGAACCCGCCTGCCAAGGCAGGAGACATGAGACATGGGTTCGATCCTGGGTCGGGAAGCTCCCCCAGAGGAGGGAATGGCAACCCACTTCAGTATTCTTGCCAGGAGAACCCCATGGACAGAGGAGTCTGGTGGGCTACAGTCCATAGGGTGGCAAAGAGTCAGACACGACTGAATTGACTTAGCACCCACAGGGTATCTATGTCGATGCCAATCTCCCAATGCATCCCACTCTCCTTTCCCCTCTATGTCTACATGTTTGTTCTCTACACCTGTGCCTCCCTTCCTGCCTTGGAAATTAGGTTCATCTGCACCATTTTTCTAGATTAAACATACATGCGTTACTACACAATATTTGTTTTTCTCTTTCTGACATTTCACTCTGTATGACAGTCTCTAGGCCCATCCAAGTTTCTACAAATGGCCCTATTTCATTCTAAGGTCAAAGCCACTTCTCTATTCCCCATCACACTGTGTGAGGACTTGTCTACACTTGAAATGATTTGCTTAACCTCCAAATGCCTTGCTAGAGAGGAAGTTCCTTGCTGGCAGAGGCTCCGTCTGCCTGAGGCTCCAGGTGTCCCTCAGTGCTCTCTACGGTGTCTATTGGGAGCAGAGCCCTTCTGTTCCACTGACTTCTCATTTGGGCAACCTTCTAGGAATCTGATCTTTCACTTTAGCCAGGCCTCTGGTGCCCCTTCTGGCATTCATCCTTACCTGGTCTGCTTCCACTATTTTTTATCCAGCTGCACTGGTCTTCCTTGTAGTGCTCTGGCCTTCTCGAGCTGTGGAGCCAGGGATCTAGAATGGGAGGGCTTAGTAGCTACCCCGCCAGGACGTGCAGGATCCTAGTTTCCCCACCAGGGATTGAACCACTCCCCATTCCCTGCATTGGAAGGTGGATTCTTAACTACTGGACTGCCGGGCAAGTCCCTGTGCTTCCACTCTTTCCCTTGAAACCATTTTTCACTGCAGCAGCCAGAGTGATCTTTGAAATGTAAATCAGGTAATCTTGATCTTAGAATAAAATGCAAAACCTTCCCCATGGCTTTCTGGCCCAGCTGTGGCCCCTGTGCACATTTGCCCTCATGTCTCCAGCGTCATGCCTGAGCTCCAGCCGCCACACTGGCTCTCTCTCCATTTCTTATCACTCTGAGCTCTCTTCCACCCTGGAGCCTTTGCACAGCTGCTTCCTTTGCTCTTTGTTTACTTTAATTATTCTGGAAAAATACATGTACAAGGAAGCACAGACAAGCATGTTTATTACAGCATCATTGTAATACAACAATTGAAAACAACCCAACATCCTTCATCAGTAGGAGGTGCCTACCCAGTGCAATCTATATTCTCAGTACAGTCGGTCCTCCATACCCAACAAGAGGAAGGGCGATAGTCTCCAGAGTATTATGCAGTGGTTGGAAACACTGAGATACATGCTGATAGGGGTATAAATTGGTACCGTACCTGCAGAAGGCAATGTGGCAATATCTATCAAAATTAGCTATCAAAAACCCTTTGTGCAGTTTCCCTTTGGGGAATTCATCTTACAAGTATACTTCCGGACAGAAAGTAATATAGGTACAAAGTTCTTAATTGTAGCACTCATTGTAATAGTGAACACTGAAAACAACCCAGGACTCCATCAACATCCATTCAGACTGGGTAAATAAATTATGGGGCAGTCATATATTTCCTTGTAGCTCAGACAGTAAAGCGTCTGTCTACAATGCAGGAGACCTGGATTCGATCCCTGGGTGGGGAAGATCTCCTGGAGAAGGAGATGGCAACCCACTGCAGTATTCTTGCCCAGAAAAATCCTGTGGATGGAGGAGCCTGGTAGGCTGCAGCCCATGGGGTCGCAAAGAGTAGGACAAGACTGAGCGACTTCACTTTCGCTCTTATACAATGGAAAACAGGGTGCTGAAAAAAGGAGGAAGATGTTCTCCATACTCTGATATAGAATCAAGATATGGAAAGTCACTTCAAGGTGCAGGATAGTGTATAAATATGCATAAAATGGGAGAAAATAGGAATCTATATTCATATTTGGTTGAAATGCATGAGGAAAATCTAATTGTAGTAAGAAAACTAACAACAGTGGTGACCTATGAAACTAGTATGGGAATGGTGTAGATGAGGAGCAAGAATGGGGAGGAAAACTTCACTGTACCTTTTTACTTACCTTTGGGGCTTTAACTATGTGAATACACTACCTCCCCCCCACCCCCCCGCCTACATACACAAAACAAGGAAGAAGTGGGTCTACATCTACTGACATGAAAAGGTCTGCAAGACAAATTGTTAAGAAAAACAAGCATGTTGCAAAACAACATGTGCTTATCAAAGTTTAGAAATACAAGGACAGAGGATTAGGAGATGGGCACATGATGGGAGGCTTGATTTTTAGGGGTGGCTGGCCAAAGGGGACTTTCCTTTTAGCTGTGTGGGTCAGTTCTTTTTTTAGTATGCATTATTTATGAATTAATTATAAATAAGGGAATAAGAAAAGATATCTTGGGTGGAGTACTGCCAGGTGATGACCAGATCAAGGGTTGGGTACTGGGAGTAAGTGATTGAAATGGAGTGAAGTGAAGGCTGGAACTAAGAAAGTACTAGACGTGTTCAGCTAGGCTGTTACCTAGAGGAACACACATGGTACAAAGCCCCAGTGTGGTGTTCTGAGCTGGGCTGGACAGCATGGGGTAGCTCTGTAGGTGATGAAGGATGAGGAGAACCCTCTAAAAGTCTTACTCAGAAGAGATAGCTCCATGATTCCCATGAGGGCATGGTTGAAGATTCTAGAGCTGTGTGGTCTCTAGATAGAGATGGCTTTTTCTGGTGGTAGAAGAGAAATAGAGGAGAAATACTGTTCAATATGGTGGCCACCAACCACATGTGGTTCTTGAGCCCCACAGCTGTGGTTTGTGCAAGTGAGGGGATGAAATTTTGTATTTTATTTTGATTAACTTAAATGTAGGTGTGTGCATGCTCAGTGGCTCAGTCATGTCCAACTCTGTGTGGCCCCATAGACTGTTGCCTGCCAGGCTCCTCTGTTCATGGGATTTCCCAGGCAAGAATACTGGAGTGGGTTGCCATTTCCTACTCCAGGGGATTTTCCTGACCCAGGGATCAAACCTGCGTTTTCTGCATTGGCAAGCAGATTCTTTACCACTGCTCCACCTAGGAACCCACATGCTTATTTGCGTTTATCACATTGGACAACACAGAGCTAGACTGAAGCTTCATGAGGAGCTGGTTCTGGTAATTTGGGGCATGAAAGAATAAGTGGCCTCCACTAGAGATGCCCAGGGGTGGTGTAGTGGCCTTAGGAGAGGACCTGAATCCCGCTGATGCAAGAAGAAGAAAAAATGCTCTGGGGAAAAATTGAATATATAGGAGATTAGATGGTATTTATGGGAACAAGGATCTAACGCTTCCATCATTGCAGAAAGTTCCACTGGACGATGCTGATCTAGCCACATTCTGCTACTGAGCCCTTGAGAAGGGCTGTGAGCATAAATACACAAAGACTTTGTCCCAAAAGAAGAATACAGAATATTAGTAACTTTTAATATTGATCACATGTTGAAATAATAATTTGCATATATTTTGTTATATAAAATATTGAAAGTAATTACAAAGGGGGAGGGAGGATGGCGTAGGAAGGATTAGGAGTTTGGGATTAGCAGATTCAAACAATTATACATAGGATGGATAAACAGCAAGGTCTTAGTGTTTAGCACAGGGAGCTATATTCAATAGCTTGTGATGAACCATAATGGGAAGAATATATATTTGCATAACTGAATCATTTTGCTATACAGCACATATTAACACAATATTTTAAGTCAACTATACTTCAATAAAACTTAAAACAAGTAGTTACAGCTGCTTCTTTTTTAAGATTTACTTATTTATTATTTTTGGCTGTGCTGGGTCTTCATAGGTACATGTGGGCTTTCTCTAGTTTCCCAGCCGCTTCTTTTTAAATGCAGCTCATAGAAAATTTTAAATTACACGTGTGGCTTGCGTTACATTTCTATTGGACAGAGTTGATATAAAAGTGCAGTGAGAAAGACTGAGAGCGGGATCAGGTCAGAGCAGGGCTGAGGATAATGGGGATAAGAGGTGCTTTAGTTCATTTGGCCCCGGGTGGTGTCTGGTCTTCTCTCAATTTGACAGGGAGGCCCCCTAGAGATCTGCTGAGGACCTGGGGTCCCAGCATTGAAAGTAGTAGTATGGCTTGGGGTGTTCTCGAAGGCCTCCTTTGTGGGGTCAGCTCAGGAGATTCTCAGATTCTCTTTTCACCATGAAAATGTACTTCCCTCTATTCTTAACTTGGGTGATAATATCTCCACATTCTATACCTTTATATGGTAGAGTTCATTCTGATTAATACCAGCCTTTCCTTAAATATGTGAAAAAAAATGCTCAACTCACTTATATTAAGAGAAACACAAAACAACATACAAGGTATTATTTTTGCCAGAGCAGATTGGCCAAGACTAAAAAAAAAAATTTAAGTAAAAACTGTGTGGGCAAGGTACAGGATAACAGGGTTATGGGAATTTAGTGAATACAATCTTTGCAGAAGACAAATTGTCTATCAAAACTTTAATTGTGTATTAGGTTTGACTCAGTCCTGGTATTCATTCTACAGATATTCACAGTGAAAATAACCTCTGCAGACGGTATTCATTGCAGTAGTATTTATAAAAGAAATAATTGGGAATAACTTAAATGTTCATTACTGGATAGTGATGAAATATATAAGTACAATTTCAATAGGATTACAAGATAATAATGTAACCTCACTAAATAACAGCTGCTAAAAATAGTAATGCAGAAATAAAGCAGATTCAAACATACAGAGAAGGATCTCCAGATACATTATTAAGTTAAAACAAAAAAAAGGAAAGAAAAAAAGCAAAGTGAGAACAGTGTAGGTAGCACACAGTCATTTCTGTGGTGAGTAGAACTCAGTGTATTTGTTTAGTTCTATGCTTATACATTGGAGGAGGCGATGGCACCCCACTCCAGTACTCTTGCCTGGAAAATCCCATGGATGAAGGAGCCTGGTAGGCTGCAGTCCATGGGGTCGCGAACAGTCGGACACGACTGAGTGACTTCACTTTCACCTTTCACTCTCATGCATTGGAGAAGGAAATGGCAACCCACTCCAGTGTTCTTGCCTGGAGAATCCCGGGGATGGGGGAGCCACTATACTTCAATAAAACTTAAAACAAGTAGTTACAGCTGCTTCTTTTTTAAGATTTACTTATTTATTATTTTTGGCTGTGCTGGGTCTTCATAGGTACATGTGGGCTTTCTCTAGTTTCCCAGCCGCTTCTTTTTAAATGCAGCTCATAGAAAATTTTAAATTACACGTGTGGCTTGCGTTACATTTCTATTGGACAGAGTTGATATAAAAGTGCAGTGAGAAAGACTGAGAGCGGGATCAGGTCAGAGCAGGGCTGAGGATAATGGGGATAAGAGGTGCTTTAGTTCATTTGGCCCCGGGTGGTGTCTGGTCTTCTCTCAATTTGACAGGGAGGCCCCCTAGAGATCTGCTGAGGACCTGGGGTCCCAGCATTGAAAGTAGTAGTATGGCTTGGGGTGTTCTCGAAGGCCTCCTTTGTGGGGTCAGCTCAGGAGATTCTCAGATTCTCTTTTCACCATGAAAATGTACTTCCCTCTATTCTTAACTTGGGTGATAATATCTCCACATTCTATACCTTTATATGGTAGAGTTCATTCTGATTAATACCAGCCTTTCCTTAAATATGTGAAAAAAAATGCTCAACTCACTTATATTAAGAGAAACACAAAACAACATACAAGGTATTATTTTTGCCAGAGCAGATTGGCCAAGACTAAAAAAAAAAATTTAAGTAAAAACTGTGTGGGCAAGGTACAGGATAACAGGGTTATGGGAATTTAGTGAATACAATCTTTGCAGAAGACAAATTGTCTATCAAAACTTTAATTGTGTATTAGGTTTGACTCAGTCCTGGTATTCATTCTACAGATATTCACAGTGAAAATAACCTCTGCAGACGGTATTCATTGCAGTAGTATTTATAAAAGAAATAATTGGGAATAACTTAAATGTTCATTACTGGATAGTGATGAAATATATAAGTACAATTTCAATAGGATTACAAGATAATAATGTAACCTCACTAAATAACAGCTGCTAAAAATAGTAATGCAGAAATAAAGCAGATTCAAACATACAGAGAAGGATCTCCAGATACATTATTAAGTTAAAACAAAAAAAAGGAAAGAAAAAAAGCAAAGTGAGAACAGTGTAGGTAGCACACAGTCATTTCTGTGGTGAGTAGAACTCAGTGTATTTGTTTAGTTCTATGCTTATACATTGGAGGAGGCGATGGCACCCCACTCCAGTACTCTTGCCTGGAAAATCCCATGGATGAAGGAGCCTGGTAGGCTGCAGTCCATGGGGTCGCGAACAGTCGGACACGACTGAGTGACTTCACTTTCACCTTTCACTCTCATGCATTGGAGAAGGAAATGGCAACCCACTCCAGTGTTCTTGCCTGGAGAATCCCGGGGATGGGGGAGCCTGGTGGGCTGCCGTCTATGGGGTCGCACAGAGTCGGACACAACTGAAGTGACTTAGCAGCAGCAGCATGCTTATACATGTATAGATTTCGTTTGAAAGATGTGTAAGAAACCAGTAACAGTTGTGGCTTCTAAGGAGGGGAACCATATTATGGGGAGAAGAGAGACTATTTTGTACCTTTAAAATTTTCATGACATGCATATGTTGACAATCCAATAAAACTAAGTAAAACATCTAATGACTTTTTAAGTAGGGAATTGCCTCTTATCTCAACATCATAACGCATCTTTTGCTGACACTTCACGGTATAACACTTGCCTGGTGCTGCAGCTCTCTCTTTTTGCCTTCTGGGGAGTTAGATTTACTCTCTAACTACTTAGCAATTGAAGAGAAAAACTTATGTACTTATTTTTTGGCAAGTACAGTATCTGGATTGATCCATTTTTAGGTTTCCAGGACTTTGACTTCTTTCCCTCTTGGTTTTGTTACTTCCTTCATGCTTAATCATTTCTTGTGAAGTTAATGAAAGTTTAATAAAATGTTTATTTTGAAAAATCAGAGTTCGCTGTTCTTTCTTTTACTCTTTGACATTCTCTTGAAATAAACGTTTAAAGATCATACAGAATAGGAATAAAACAAAATACTCGAAGCAGGGTGCCCTCTAGTGGTTAAAGAAAGCACTCTGGAATTCTAGAGCCCCTCCTTTTCTCAAAATTCAAGAACTTTTATGTTTTTCTAAAAATAGAATTACCATATGTATATATGCGTGCATTCCCTGGTGCCTCAGACAGTAAAGAATCTGCCTGCAATGCAGGAGACCTGGGTTTGATCCCTGATTCAGGAAGATCGACTGGAGAAGGGAATGGCTACCCACTCCATTCCTGGAAAATCCCATGGACAGAGGAGACTGGCGGGCTACAGTCCATGGTATCGCAGAGTCAGACACGACTGAGCAATTTAACACTCACTTTTCACGAGCGTGTGCTCAGTTATGTCTGACAGTTCCACTCCTGAGTATGTGTCACTTCAGTCGTGAATATATATATTATATATATAATATATGTATTGGCTATCTGCTCTGTGCTATACATTATATCCTTGTAGCTTATTTATACATAATGGTTTGTCCCTCTTAACTCCCAGTTGCCCCTCCCTGCCCAGGGGTAACCACTAGTATGTTCTGCATATCTGAGTCTGTTTCTGTTTTGTTATATTGACTAGTTTGTTGTGTATTTTAGATTGTGCATATAGGTGATATCACAGAATATTTGTCTTCGTCACATTTTAAGAAATGCTTTCTATTAGTAACTCCTAAGTTCACAAAGATTCCCTACTGCAATTTCTTCCATTAATTTTAGAGCTCTCTCTCAGACAATTAGAACCTCCATTCATCTTGAAACCACTCTGCCAGTTTGAGAGGCGAGAAGGGCATTTTCCAACCCAGTCCCATGCTCCAAATTGGATTTTCTTGTTCCTCGTAATGAGTCAGTTTTCCTAACACCATTTGTTAAGCAATCATCCTTTCCCCCATTGAGCAGTGCTGACGCCTTTGCTGTGTATTAAGTTCCTGCGCGACTGGCCCTGCATTAGCTCTTCTAATCCACTGGCCAAACTTTCAGTTCCTGTGCTATGAGCACACCGTGTTTGTTTGTTTGTTTTGCTTTTACAATGGCAAGAGGTTTGATATTTTATTCTTATTCTTTATACACTGTCATGTGATTCCAGTCCAGATTTTCACTTACTTCTTTCCGTATGCTTCAAGGCCAGTATTTTTATTTTTTTAACTTTTGGAGGTGATATTTAATACCATGATTGTGATGATCTAGGTCAGTATTATTAACTATATTTTACACATAAGGAAACAGAGACCCAGAAATCTAATTTCAATGCCCAAAGTTCATGTACTGTTAAATGGTGAAACTAGGATTTTAAGTTAAATCAGTCTATCTTGAGAGCGTGTGTTTTCCTTTCTACTACATGCCCAGTATATCAGCTCCTGGTCTGATTGTTCTTTGAGCCCAATGATGAGTACTGACCAATTGGGAAAAAGGAAAAAAAATTATCAACTCAGCCTCTTGGCAAACACTGGCATGTTTCTGGGTTTAATTGGCTCATTTTTTTCACACAGCATTATTGAAGTTCAAAGTTTTAAAAATTCATGGTCTAAGCTAGATTCAGGTTACATATATGATAATTTTAAAAATCAATCTCCAGGTGCTGGGAATGAGGTAGTGTTTTCTAATGATAATATATGCAATTTAGCTCAATAGTTTAAAAGTCAGAAGCCTAGGACCTCACAATGTAGGAGACAGTGTTCTTACCCACCCTTCTCTTTAGCAGAGCCCAGATTTTACGCAGATACATACAGCCCAATCAGCCAGGTGCTCCCTGTAAACCCGCCATGGTCGTTCTACTCTCTTTGCCATCAGTTGGTTTAGGCATCAGCTCATTTCTGACAAATAAGACATGAAGAAAAAGTCTGACGGGATGATGTCTAAGAAGCCTTTTTTCTTAGTCTTAAAAAAAAATGATATATAAGCTTTCTGGACGAAAGGTGTGATGTTGGGAGCTGTGGTTGGGAGCCATTTTGTGACTGTGAGGGAAATTAGCCTGAGGAACAGGCTGACCCCCCTGAAGATGGCAGAGCAGAGAGATGGAAAGAATGTGGGCCCTTGATGAAAGTGAGCTGCTAAGTTAACAAATTCTGGGAGAGTCTTGCCTCTGAGCATCTTGATGAATGAAATAATTAAATTTCCTTATAGTGTAAGCCACACAAGTGATGGGATTCCTGTCAGTTGTGACTAAAGGTATCCTGTGTTGTTGTTCAGTTGCTAAGTTTTTTCCAACTCTTTGAGACCCCAAGGACTGCAGCACACCAGGTTCCCCTGTCCTTCACTATCTCCAGAAGTTTGCTCAGATTCGTGTCCACTGAGTTGGTGATGCTGTCTTAAGTATCTCATCCTTTGCCGCTCCCCTTCTCCCTTTGCCTTCAATCTAGCTTCAGGATCTTTTACAGTGAGTCAGCCCTTCGCATCAGGTGGCCAAAGTATTGGAGTTTCAGCTTCAGCATCAGTCCTACCAAAGAATATTCAGGGCTGATTTTTCTTTAAGATTGACTGGTTTGATCTCCTTGCAGTCCAGGGGACTCTCAAAAGTCTTCTCCAGCACCACAATTCAAAAGCATCAATTTTTCGGCGCTCAGCCTTCTTTATGGTCTGACTGTTTTATGGTGTATATATTTTTGGACCATAAAGGTATCTTACACGTGCTTCCTAAGGTAATGTAAGTATAAATCCCCAATTATCTGTTGTGACTTTAAGTCGAGAACGTGACCCCTGCATGGGCTCCCACATCTGCTGCCTCTGCTCTGGGTAGGGATTGGGGGAGTGAACAGGGTGTGTCATAGCATAGTCCCATATGTCTATCTTCTATCCCATCCTCTCTTATCTGCAAGGAGCTTACTGTCAAATAGGGAACACAGAAAAATGACATGACGGTGGGTGCAGACCTGTCTGGGACTAAGTTTAAAGCACAGGGCTAGCTCAAAGGAGGGAGAGACTCACTTATCTGGGATGCATATCCAGGAACAGAATTGCTAAGGGGGTTGGGGCAGGAGTGGGCTGGGGTGTCAGAGGAAGAGCCTAGAGTTGGGTGTG
>SJYT01012929.1:356235-382701 GCA_006410635.1 Cephalophus harveyi
TGGCTCAGCTGGTAAAGAATCCGCCTGCAATGCGGGAGACCTGGGTTTGATCCCTGGGTTGGGAAGATCCCCTGGAGAAGGAAACAACTACCCACTCCAGTATTCTGGCCTGAAAAATTCCATGGACTGTATAGTCCATGGCGTAGCAAAGAGTCGGACACAACTGAGTGACTTCACTTTCACATTTTGGGGAACTAAGATCCTATATGCTGCATGCTGCATAGCACAGCCAAGAAAGTTAAAAAATAAAATGCTAAAAAGAGATGTTTGTTTTTAAAAAACCACTGCTAATCACTACTGTCAAAGGAATTTTAGATAGCATCAATAAGTACATTTCTTTTGGTACAGGAGTGGAGAAAAGGGAGAAGCTGTTATCGTCACTGAAATCTTACTTGTCAGGCTAGCCTTGTGGGATGGGGTGGAGATGTGTATAAGAGACAGACATTGTACAGGAGACAGGGATCAAGACCATCTCCATGGAAAAGAAATGAAAAAAAGCAAAATGGCTGTCTGGGGAGGCCTTACAAATAGCTGTGAAAAGAAGAGAGGCGAAAAGCNGGCTAGCCTTGTGGGATGGGGGTGGGGTGGTGGGAGGGGGGAGGGGCAGGGACAGGCAATAAGGTTAATCTCAAAGAATCTTCCATTTCAAACAGACCACACCTTCTTTGGAGCCTGTTATCTGACTACTCCTAGAGGTGGCTAGGCTCTCTCAGAAGAAAAGCTAAGTTGGATTTTTAGCTCTCCCTTTCTCCCTCCTTATCTTCTTTCTGCAGAGCCTGGCAGATGCTAGAAATTCAACAACTGCCAAATGAACACAAGGATAGGATTGTCCTTCCACCAGCCTATATCCTGAAGCCGAAAGAGCAGAAAGAAACTGCTTAAAAATTCTCTAAGTGCCACCAAATAGGAGCAGTCCATTGGCACAACAGAGAAGATGTTAGCTTTGGGGCAGTCATTAAAAAAAATAATTTAAATTAAATTTCTCTATTTAGGGCTGTGCCGGGTCTTCGTTGCTGAGTGTGCTTTTCTCTAGTCGGGGAACGTGGGGGCTACTTTAGCGGTGGCGCGCAGGCTTCCCGTTGTGGTGGCTTTTCTTGCTGTGGAGCACGGGCGCTGGAGCACGGGGCTTCAGACTCTAGAGCACCAGCTGAATAGTTCTGTCCCTTGGACTTAGCTGCTCCTCGGCTTGCGGAATTTTCCTAGACTAAGGATTGAACCCAAGTCTCCTGTATAGGTAGGCATATTCTTTACCACTGAGCCACCAGGGAAGCCCTGGTAAGGTCTCTATCTTTCACTGTGTCTATTGTGAAATGCTTTTGTTTCAGCCTCTCCACTCCACCTTTTTCTCTCCCTTGGTTTAAAAGAAATTAAAACTTGTGTGTACAAAAGTCGCTCACTCGTGTCCTACTCTTTGCGACCCCATGGGCTATACAGTCCATGGAATTCTCCAGGCCAGAATACTGACTAGAGTGGGTAGCCGTTCCCTTCTCCATGGGATCTTCCCAACTCAGGGATCAAACCCAGGTCTCCCGCATTGCAGGCAGATTCTTTACCAACTGGGCCACCAGGGAAGCCCAAAACATTTGGGGAGGCCCTTAAAAATATACTGGCCCTAGGCACTGAGCCTTCTATGTCTAATGGGTAAGCCAGTTCACCTCAGTGCTGGGGGACTGACTGTTTAATTTTTTTTTTCCCCTCTTCCTGAGGGTTAACCACAGAATATTATCTTTCTTTCCTCCTCTTTTCTGTATGCCCATTTTCTTTGAGTTGTTTTGTGTGTTTTAGCTGATTTTATTTTATTTTTAAAAAACATTTATTTTTGACTGTGCTGGGTCTTCACTGATGCTCAGGCTTTTCTCTAGTTGTCACGTGCAGGCTTCTCATTTCAGGGGCTTCTCCTTTGCAGAGTACAGGTTCTAGGGCGTGCACACTTCAGTAGGTGCGGCTCCTGGGTTCCAGAGCACAGGCTATGTAGTTGTGGCTCACGGGTTTAGTTGTGGCTCACATGGCATGTGAGATCTTTCTGGACCACAGATGGAACCCATGTCTCCTGTATTGGCAGGCAGATTTTTTACCGCTGAACCCAGGAGAGTTCTGCTAAATGTTTTGATTATCACCTCTGCTGAGACTTGACACTGTATATGAGAAGTTAGAAAACACACAGGCCTACAAGCAGGCCTGTGTGGGGCATTTGTAGGCCTGTGTGGGGCATTTGTCCACTGAGTGTGGTGAAGGCCTGCTGACCCCAGAGTCTCATGAGGCTCCCTCCCACTGGATTGTTCCCAGACCTGCCTGTCTTTCAAGAAAAACTGGAAATCTTGAGTAGAAAAAAGTCAAGTCTCCTAATTCAAAGAAAAAACCCTTCCTGCTTGAGCCAAATAAAACACCTCTGTGAACTGCATCTGGCACTACTTTGTAATCTCTGTCAAATGTAGCTGCAGGGAGAATCCTTAAAAACAGGTGTAAGAGTAGAGAACCGACACGTCAGCAAGAATAGCATGGTTTTAGTGTGACTGGGAAAATACTAATTGCAGCAAATTGTATAATTTTCTTACTATTTATGTATGAGGTGAGGTGAGGTGAAGTCGCTCACTCGTGTCCGACTCTTTGCGACCCCGTGGAGTGTAACCTACTAGGCTTCTCCATCCATGGGATTCTCCAGGCAAGAATACTGGAGTGGATTGCCATTTCCTTCTCCAGGGGATCTTCCCGACCCAGGGATCGAACCCAGGTCTCCCACGTTGGAGGCAGACGCTTTAACCTCTGAGCCACCAGGGAAGCCCACTATTTATGTATAGTCACTTGGTAATAACTGTGAATCTAATTAACCATTTCAGGTTCTATAAACATCTGTTTGTATTTATATGCATGCTATCTCATCCTCCTTCATTTGCAGTTTGAGTAAAGGGGCCATAATTTCAAGATTTATATGTATGAAGGAAAATTCTGTTGTTAATCATGCTTTGTGTTTTTCAGAGTGTACTTAATTAGGGCTTAATGAAGGCTTATGTTTAACTTTTAGTCAGGTCACATGTTTGACTTCCTTTGGGGCTTTATGAGAGAGAGAAGTCTATGTTCCTTTAAGTCTTTAGGAGTAAACATTTAATAAAGTAAGTGAAGTGAAAGTCACTCAGTCGATCCTGACTCTTTGTGACCCCATGGACTATACAGTCCATGGAATTCTCCAGCCAGAATATTGTAGTGGGTAGCTGTTTCCTTCTCCAGGGGATCTTCCCAACTCAGGGATCAAACCCAGGTCTCCCGCACTGCAGGTGGATTCTTTACCAGCTGAGCCACCAGGGAAGCCCCAACATTTAATAAGGGTGATTTTAATGTGAAATAGGACTTCAGGGATTTAAATGAAAAGCATTTGTATATTTACTCCATAGAGACAAAGTCAGCCTTAAGTATTGCCAGAACATGACTAGGCAGGGACAAGCCCACAATTCTCCCTTCATCTCAGCTGATGATTTCACTTTCTAATCCTAGATTGTAAACAGACAATTAAAATCTAATGTGATGAGTATCTTGAGTGGGAAACAGGTTCCCATGGAAACAGAAGCAGAGTCACTTATTTAGGCTTGGTGGGGGAGGGAAGTCTGTTAAGTCTTCCTGGAGAAAGTATATCTCCCATAAAAGACTGATTAACGTTCAATTAGAGGCCAGGATAAGGGTGGGGTGAGGGTGAGAAGTCTAGAATTAAAAATATCTGGGCTTGAAATTAAATTCAGTAGGACTGGAGGTTGCAAACCACCATTCTACCTCAGTATTTTGCAATGGAGCTTCCCTGGTGGCTCAGTGGTGAAGTATGCCTGCCATGGAGGAGACACCATTTGGCTCCCTGATCTGGGAAGATCCCACGTGCCACAACCACTGAGCCTGTGCTTGAGAGCGCAGGAACCGCAACTACTCAGCCCAGGTGCCACAGCTACTGAAGCCTGACTGCCCTAGAGCCTGTGTTTTACAACAGAGGCCACTGCAATGAGAAACCTGAGCGCCGGAGCTAGAGAAAAGCCCCTGCAGCAAGGAAGACCCAGCACGGCCAAGAAAAAGATGAATAAAAATTATATATATATATAGTCCACGATGGCCAAACTTACAAAAAAGATATTTCACACTTGTTACTTTCTGACCATTTCTCTTTTTTTTTTTTTGCTTATTTGTTTACTATTTGTTCTACCCCAACCCGCTCACCGGAGAAGGCAATGGCGCCCCACTCCAGTACTCTTGCCTGGAAAATCCCATGGATGGAGGAGCCTGGAAGGCTGCAGTCCATGGGGTCGCTGAGGGTCGGACACGACTGAGCGACTTCACTTTCACTTTTCACTTTCTTGCATTGGAGAAGGAAATGGCAACCCACTCCAGTGTTCTTGCCTGGAGAATCCCAGGGACGGGGGAGCCTGGTGGGCTGCCGTCTATGGGGTCACACAGAGTCGGACACGACTGAAGTGACTTAGCAGCAGTAGCAGCAAACCGCTCACACAGAACAGGAGCCCTACCCAGCTTGCTGATTCCTCAGTGCCTGGCACAGGCCTGTTAGCCTTTCCATGTATCAGATCACCACCACTCCAACCTCCCCTCGCCCTCCCCCAACACCATCCAACAAACAAAATTCTTTCTTCAGAGTTGGCTTCCTTCTCTCTGAAACCTCCATCTCTTTACCCCATCCCCACCTTCAGAATTAATTCTTTCAGAGTTCCCACAGCTAGTGATCCTTCCTTGCAGCATTGGTTGAATTCTACAGTGTCAGTTTGCTGGTCCCTTCTTCCCTCTGCTGCTGCTGCTGCTAAGTCGCTTCAGTCGTGTCTGACTCTATTCGACCCCATAGATGGCAGCCCACCAGGCTCCCCCATCCCTGGAATTCTCTCCAGTGGGTTGCCAGTTCCTTCTCCAATGAATGAAAGTGAAAAGTCAAAGTGAAGTCGCTCAGTCGTGTCCGACTCTTAGGGACACCACGGACTGCAGCCTACCAGGCTCCTCTGTCCATGGGATTTTCCAGGCAAGAGTACTGGAGTAGGGTGCCATTGCCTTCTCCATCTCCCCTCTATTCCTCATTAAATGTTAAATTATATGAAGATAATATTGTAGTCATCTGTGTAAGCCTCTGAACACTTTGTGCAGGCTTTTACACACATTAAGTAGGGAAGTGTGTGTGAGTGGGTCAGTTGTGTCTGACTCTTTGCGACCCCATGGACTGTAGCCTGCCAGGATCCTCTGTCCATGGAATTCTCCAGGCAACAGTACTGGAGTGGGTTGCCATTTCCTTCTCCAGGGGATCTTCCTGACCCAGGGATCCAATCTGTGTCACCTACATTGCAGGAAGATTCTTTACCATCTGAGCCACAAGGGAAGCCCTTTACACACAATACGGGGCTCAAAAGTATTTTGAATAAATGAATTCAGGAAGTCATGAACCTTTCTTCCTCCCTTCCCCAAGTGCTCAGAACAATATTTTATAACTTAAAAAAAATCTGACCACATCACAGCCCTACTTAACTCTGTTGAAGGATGCTCTTCGTTCTTGGAATAAAATTCTAACTCTCTAAGCACACTGGTCACCTCAGGCTCACTTGCTCCCATCCACTTCTCCAACTGCGTCCATTCTCTAAACCAAGTCTAGTAAAACGTGACTGCACAGCAGGGCTGTCCTGATTCATGCCACCAGACTTTTAGTTCCACGACTCCCTCTGCCTGGACTGTCCCTTCGGTTTCCCTTGCCTGGTTTGGCTCAGGAATTACCTTCTCAAGCAAGCTTTCCTTCTATCAGTTCAGTCGCTCAGTCGTGTCCAACTCTTTGTGACCCCATGAATCGCAGCACGCCAGGCCTCCCTGTTCATCAGTGAACTCCTGGAGTTCACTCAGACTCACGTCCATCGAGTCAGTGATGCCATCAGCCATCTCATCCTCTGTCGTCCCCTTCTCCTCCTGCCCCCAATCCCTCCCAGCATCAGAGTCTTTTCCAATGAGTCAACTCTTCGCATGAGGTGGCCAAGTACTGGAGTTTCAGCTTTAGCATCATTCCTTCCAAAGAAATCCCAGGGCTGATCTTCAGAATGGATTGGTTGGATCTCCTTGCAGTCCAGGGGACTCTCAAGAGTCTTCTCCAGCACAGTTCAAAAGCATCAATTCTTCGGCGCTCAGTTTTCTTCAAAGTCCAACTCTCACATCCATACATGTAGATCCTATTAAGAACTTAGGTGCTCCCCTCCATTTGTGATTAGAAACGAAAACAAGATCAAACCGTAAAATGTATCTTTTAAAATAACAACTTACATGATGCTAGATTCAGAACACCTTCTATTTATAATTTTCCTTTCATTCATCCTCTCTCTGCAAGTTCCGGTTTTGACCCGAATAGTCTATCCGAAAACTCCACTGCCGGAATCTCAGGTTGGGTCAAAAGCTCCCTTCCTATGCTTCCGGACACCACTTTCTTGAACAGACTTTAAGTTTGCCTTCCCCCAGCAGGGCGTGACGCCAGGGGTAGCACGGATACCATCTCTATCCCAGGAGAGCCGGACAAACCCCAGCCCCGCCCCGCCCCGCCCCCTCCACAAAGCGTCTTTTAATTTCATGGCTGCAGTCACCATCTGCAGTGATTTTTGGAGCCCCCCAAAATAAAGTCTGACACTGTTTCCACTGTTTCCCCATCTATTTCCCATGAAGTGATGGGACCAGATGCCATGGTCTTCGTTTTCTGAATGTTGAGCTTTAAGCCAACTTTTTCACTCTTCTCTTTCACTTTCATCAAGAGGCTTTTTAGTTCCTCTTCACTTTCTGCCATAAGGGTGGTGTTTGGGGGTGGGCCAGGACTATTTTAGCAGGAAGGTGTATAAGAGAAGGGGAGTAGTTGAGTTCACTGGTCTTGGTAGTGTCTCCAGTAATAACTACTTTCTCCTGACCAATTAATACCTGTATTCCATACAGGAAAAGCAAAATAGGAAATAACCTTTGGAACCCTTTAATGGACATATACATACAATTAGAAGACATTGCAGTGTAGCTTCTGAGGTGTGTTCTTAGAAATTCTGTATCTCTTTTTTGCCTTCTCATTAATTTTTTGTGAATTGTTACTTTCTTTTTAAAATTGTAAATTGATTTGCATGAGTAATGACTAGTCATAACAGTATTGGAACTTGATTGACTTTTCCATTTTAGATACTTTTAAAAAGCGGTGGTTTACTTCCAAAGAATAACTCAAATTGTGTTTGTTGAAGGATTTTATAATTACACTTTTGCCCCTGTTGGAAAAAACCCTAATTATATCTTTTTTTAAAATTTGAAAGAACTTTAGTAGGCCAATTTTCAGTTATTTCCCTCAAAGGGGCTAGTAAGTCACTTCATAAACCTTGTCACTTTTTACTGTGTTTTGAATGACATGACTTCTTTTCTCCTGAGTAATAGGCACTGGAGTAATTTGCTTTGATATGCTGGGTTTTGAGTGAAAAGGATGTATAAAAGATAGGTTCCTGGCTATTTTGGACAAAAGAATTTTTTTTTTATGGTTATGTAAACATAAGAATATAAACTGAAACAGCAGCAGCCATCTCAAATGTCCTGAGTTTAAGTGTATTGATAGTTATCCAAAGAAGTATAGATTTTCGACACTGACCCTGTGGCTTTTGCTAATATCTAAACAGTAAGTACTTACATAAATGGATTCCAAACTCTTAAAAACTTTTTATTTAAAAATTCCTTATATAATAACTCGGCTCAGATATTACACATCATTTTTCTCCTTTGACCAGGATGAGTTTTTTCACTCTGGAACCAGTAAAAACATATCAAAAAGAGTACAGGCTTTGGAGTTGGTCAGATTTCAAATCCTTTCTCTGCCAGTTAATAGCTCTAAGACATTCTCTCTCACCTTTAAAAATAATATAATACCTCATAACTCTACCAAGTAGGATTAAAGAGTGATGTCTCTAAAGGGCTCAGTACAGTGTCTGGCACACAGTAAACTGTGTTCAGATTGTAGTTGTAGAAAGAAGTCTAAATTTTGGTAGCCTAGCCTGGAGAATCCTAGGGACAGAGGAGCCTAGTGGGCTGCAGTCTATGGGGTCGCACAGAGTTGGACACGACTGAAGCGACTTCGCAGCAGCAGCAGCAGCAGACAAATATCAGTGCAATGCAAATACAGCACAGCCTCACATAAAGTGCACATTCTGAAATCAATACTTTCCTTCTTGGGTTTTTTGTTTTGTTATTTTTTTTTTTGAAGTGCCGTGTGTCAGTTTTCACTACTTCCTGCAGCTTGCCCTCCTTTTCTCAGAAATGCTTGGCAAAAATCTCCATTGATTATTGTATAATTTACCTCACAGATTAGAAGGTGCTCCCTGTACAAGCTAATGATGAGGCATTCGCTTCTCATAGCTGGCCTTCGGTGAGGTGTTCATGTGTTGCATGCTGACAGGTTCTTACCACCTTCAGAGATGTCTGCTGGCTGAATGCCCAAGCTTATGTCAAACAAGAAAGTACTGGTTGCCTGGAGTGAAAGAAGTACCAAGTGCCTACTTAGCATTTATAGTATATTTTATGATGACTGTTAATATTAAAGCATGAAAATCTATATCCTAGTCTATTAATTTTACTCATTACTTCCCCATTACTTGTTTCGCTTCTCTTGTTGTGTTCAGAAAAGCATACAGAAGGCTTTTTACTCTAAACTGTAGGCTTGAAGTTGTAATGAATTATAATCCAAGAGTATTTACTATGGAGGGGACTTTGGAGATCAACTAGCTTATCTTGTAGATGAGAAAACTGGCTGAGAGAAGTTGTGAGTTGCTTCAGGACACGAGAGGTGACAGGTCTGATTTCCAGTCTAGTGCTGAGTGCTAACCTGTAGAGTGGAGAGAGCCCTGGACTTTGAAATCACTCGGTCCTGATTTTGCGTTCTGATTCCACCATTTATTAGCAGTATGACCTTTATCAAGAGCATCTGAATCTCTTTCCTGCCCTGTTACACTTTTAGGGTGGTGAGGATTATGAGGTAATGTAAGTAAGGCACAGTGCCTGGCATAGGCTATGGATGCAAGGGCTGTGTTATTTTGTACTGTTTTCCTTGATTACTTAAAACAGATCATATGGTTAAGTGATTGTTGTTTATGAAATGGGAATCAATGAGAATGGTTAATGTTTTTGCCAAATCCTTTAACTGGACTGTTTACTACAAAATGAGAGTAAAACTCATCTTGCGCTCCAGAGCTGCTCCAAGTTGTACAGCGTTGACGTTGCTCCTTCCTGGGAAATGTTTGGCATTTCCCAAGGAAAATGGGAATAGAATGGGGAACACGAAAATCCACCTATGTTTAGTTAGGCTTGCAATTCTCAGACTTGTGAATTCAAGATTCCTTTATACACTTAAAAATTATTGAGGACCCCAAGGGTCTCTTGTTTATGAGAATTTTATCTGTTGATGTTTATATTATTAGAAATTATACCTGATAAAATGTATATAATTATTCATTTAAAATAAGAAATGTTAAATTATATATGTGTAAGTAAATGTTTTAAGGTTTAGGTTTTAAATTTTTTGTTTCAAGTTACAAAAGTAATACATGCAAATTGAAGTAATATAGAATCAAAATAAAAAATGAAATTATTTCATTCCCGTTATATACACACTCCAACGCCTGTGGTCAAGAGTTTAGCATGTATTCTTCTAGAACTATTTCTATGCAGTTATAAATTCTCTCTCATACTACAAATGTTGTTTGGTGACTTTTTAAAAAATAAAAATTACATATAAAGGTACGCAGGGACTGGGGAGCCTGGTGGGCTGCCGTCTATGGGGTCGCATAGAGTTGGACATGACTGAAGTGATGCAGCAGCAGCAGCAGCGTGATATTTTGATAAACATATATCTAGTGAAATAATTATCATAGTTGAGCTAATTACAATATCCGTATTTGGTGTAGTTCTTTTTTTTTGGTAGTGCAATCACTTGAAATCTTCTGTCTCAGCAAATTTCTAGTATCCAGTAGTAGTATTAGCTATAGCCATATGCTTGACATTTTTAGATTAATTGACTTATTCATCCTATATAACTACCACTTTTTACCCTTTGACCAACATGTACCCATTTCCCCCACTTCCTGTAAATGATGTATTTTTATTGAAAAATAATTATTTTCCAAAACACAAAATAGTAAGAGTAGCATTGCTTTACATTTTTCTCATTAATGTATAGCTTAATAGGAGAGAGCTGCATTCTGATAGGTGCTTCTGCGTTTAGTCTGTTGTATGTTCGAGTTGAATTGGGCTTTACACAGATTTGAATTTGAAAGAAGGGAGGTGTATTTTAATAGCTTTTTTTGATAATTTTGTATATTCTTCTTTAATGCTATACTGCTACTGCTAAGTCACTTCAGTCTTGTCCGACTCTGTGCGACCCCATAGACGGCAGCCCACCTGGATCTCCCGTCCCTGGGATTCTCCAGGCAAGAATACTGGAGTGGGTTGCCATTTCCTTCTCCAGTGCATGAAAGTGAAAAGTGAAAGTGAAGTCGTGTCCGACTCCTAGCGATCCCGTGGACTGCAGCCTACCAGGCTCCTCCATCCATGGGACCTTCCCAGCAAGAGTATTGGAGTGGGTTGCCATTGCCTTCTCTGTCCAGTATACTACTATACAGGAACTTGAAAAATGGTAGTGTCTTAATGGAATTTGAAACCAGATCAGTGAGCTTTTTATATTTGTCACTTTAAAATTTGTTGATCTGTTGCATTTTGAATGGATCTTTATTCAAATATGATTTTGTAACATCGTATGTTGGTCATTTGGAAAATGTTGGTTCGCTAAATTATTTTGAACTTTTGGACATGATATATTTCATTTTATAATACCTCCATACATTCTGTAGCCTCTGGAAAACTCTACACTTGTGAGTTTAAATGAGAGTTAAAATGGCATGTAATGCTTCAGTTCAGTTCAGTTGCTCAGTCGTGTCTGACTCTTTGTGCCCCCATGAATCGCAGCACGCCAGGCCTCCCTGTCCATCACCAACTCCCAGAGTTCACTCAGATTCACGTCCATCGAGTCCATGATGCCATCCAGCCATCTCATCCTCTGTCGTTCCCTTCTCCTCCTGCCCCCAATCCCTCCCAGCATCAGAGTCTTTTCCAATGAGTCAACTCCTCGCATGAGGTGGCCAAAGTACTGGAGTTTCAGCTTTAGCATCATTCCTTCCAAAGAAATCCCAGGGCTGGACTGGTTGGATCTCCTTGCCGTCCAAGGGACTCTCAAGAGTCTTCTCCAGCACTACAGTTCAAAAGCATCAATTCTTTGGCACTCAGTTTTGTTCACAGTCCGACTCTCACATCCATACATGACCACAGGAAAAACCATAGCCTTGACTAGACAGACCTTAGTCGGCAAAGTAATGTCTCTGCTTTTGAAAATGCTATCTAGGTTGGTCATAACTTTTCTTCCAAGGAGTAAGCATCTTTTAATTTCATGGCTGCAGTCACCATCTGCAGTGATTTTGGAGCCCAAAGAAATAAAGTCTGACAATGTTTCCACTGTTTCCCCATCTATTTCCCATGAAGTGATGGGACCAGATGCCATAATCTTCGTTTTCTGAATGTTGAGCTTGAAGCCAACTTTTTTGCTCTCCTCTTTCGCTTTCATCAAGAGGCTTTTTAGCTCCTCTTCACTTTTTGCCATAAGGGTAGTGTCATGTTGATTAGCAGAAATGAAACCATTGGCAGAAATGAAATCAACATTGTAAAGAAATTATCCTTCAATTAAAAAACAAAATTTTTAAAAAGAGTGACTGTTGGAGTTGGATCTGTCCTTCTTGCTCCCTTACCCCTGAGTCATCTCTGGTTTCAAGCTAACTTCCATAGCCTAAGGGTATTTGGGTGGGATTGAGTCAATCTGAGAGCTTCCCAGGTGGTGCTAGTGGTAAAGAACCAACCTGCCAATGCAGAAGACTTAAAGAGACGAGGGTTTGATCCCTGGGTCAGAAAGATCCCCTGGAAGAGGTCATGACAACCTACTCCAGGATTCTTGCCTGGAGAATCCCATGGACAGAGGAGCCTGGTGGGCTATAGTCTATAGGGTTGCAAAGACTTGGACATGACTGAAGTGACTTAGCACGCACAAACACACACACACACACACACACACACACACACACACACACACACAGTCATGAAACTATCTGAAAGGCAGGTCTGCCACTAGCCTTGCCCCTCTTGTCCACCTTCCCTACTCTGTCAGCTATCTGTCTACAGTATCCACTGATCACACTCCTCCCCAGTTTAAAACTTTTCAATGACTTTTCTCTCTGATCCTCAAGACAGAGACCAAGCTCTTTCATTATCAGGGCACCTTCTTCATTACAGGCTCACAAAGGTACCATCTATATATGTGGGTGAGCTCCTGCTGGGGGGCAGAGAGGGAGAGGAGGCACCAGGTAGCTGTTGGAGCTTTCAAGGCAGGTGCCCAGGGAGGAACGGAGTCCATGCTAGACAGGGGCGTCCAGGAGCTGGGCTTGGCAGTGGGGGCAGATGGTCAGGGAGAAGATGCCTGAGCATCCTTCCTGTTCTGATCCAGCGAGGGAGGGAGGGAGGCTCACCTCCAGTGTAACCCCGCGCCCTTCAGTGCTCCGAAGTGAGAGTTCCGGCCTTTGTCATGTGACCCCACCCCTTGATGCTGTGTTGTTGTTGTGTCTAACTCTGTGCGACCTCATTGACCGCAGCACTCCAGGTTCTTCTGTCCTCCGCTGTCTCTCGGAGTTTGCTCAAATTCATGTCCATTGAGTCAGTGATGCTATCTAACCATCTCATCCTCTGCCGCCTGCTTCTCCTCCTGCCTTCAACCTTTCCCAGTATCAGCATCTCTTCCAGTGAGTTGGCTCTTTGCATCAGGTAGCCAAAGAACTGGAGCTTCAGCTTCAGCATCAGTCCTTCCAATGAATATTCAGGACTGATTTCCTTTAGGATTGACTGCTTTGATCTCCTTGCAGTCAGTCCAAGGGACTCTCAAGTGTCCTATCCAACATTCCATTTCAAAAGCATCAATTTTTCTGTGCTCAGCTTTCTTTATGATCCAACTCTCATATCCATACATGACTACTGGAAAAACCATAGCTTTGACTAGATGGACCTTTGTCAGCAAAGTGATGTCTCAGCTTTTTAGTGTGCTGTCTAGGTTTGTCATAGCTTTTCTTCCAAGGAGAAAGCATCTTTAATTTCATGGCTGCAGTGATGGTCTGCGTGATTTTGGAGCCCAAGAAAATAAAATCTGTCACAGCTTCCACTTTTTCCCTTCCACTGCTGGGTACCTTGCCCTTTGTTAGAGAGAGCAGTCTGGTGGATGGATGGTGTCCTTGAGATGGCTCGGCAGGTCCTCACCTGGTGGCCTGGCTAATATCAACTCTGGCCTTCATTTGGTGGTAGGGCTCTGGCACTGTGGTGGATCTGGCCTGGTGAGTGTTCAGAAGTCGCAGTATGGCTGGCTAGGGGTCTGCCTGTAGTATCTGACCTTTGGAGAGAATACAGGGACACAGAGCCATGAAGATACCTTCCCTCGTGGCCTCCTCTTTCCTGTCATCAGATTTGGTTAAACCCGCTGGCATCTGCTTTGAGTCTTCTTCCGCCCGTGTTTCTCCATCTCACCCTCCCTCTTTTCAGCAAAGAAGCATCTGGCTCTAGGATCACTGTGCTGGCCCCTGAGGGCTGGGGAGGATCCCAGAGATTCCCTACTCGGCGAGGTATCCCGAGATTCCAGGTGCAGGTATGGCTCTTCCCAGACTTGTCTGTGTGGATACCACCCCCACCCCCACCCACACTGTTGCTGGCCTTCGGGTCCCTGCCTCTCTGTCCTCTGCAGAATTTGTCAATCAGCTTCCCACCAGCACAGATGTGACTCTAGCTGAGACCCCCTCCCTGCCTCTGGACGGGCACTCTTTCTAATGATGTGAGACTTACTAAGGTGGACTGTGCTGCACTATTGAAACCACAGAGTAAGTAAGGTCACACAGCTGTCAAAGGGGCGGGGTATCACCTGAAGATGCTGGATGTTCTTTGTAACAATCACCTCAGGAAGAGGTGGGTTCTCAGATAGTGGTCCAGCAGGTGGGCCTCTAAGAGGAAGAACAGAGGCCACCTGCCTGGTCTTTTTGGACAGGCAGGCCACCTACCTCCACTCTTTTTAGACTTCTGAGGACTGGACACTGAGATGTGGGCCCTGGTTCTGGGTGCTCAGGTGTCTGAGCTTAGGGCTAGGATGGAAGGGCCTATGACACTGGATATGGAGCCATAGCTTCTTGTGGATGGACAGGTTTTTATTGCCCTAAATCATCTTCCCCTAATTCTTTAAAAAAATTTTTTAAATTTTTTTTAAATTGTGAAAGTCTGATAGCACTTTCATAGGAGACTTGGAAAATACAGAACAAAGTCACATGCGTTGTTGTTGTTCAGTTGCTAAGTTGTGTCTGACCCTTTGTGACCCCATGGATTGCAGCACATCAGGCTCCTCTGTCATGGGATTCTTCAGGCAAGAATACTGGGGTGGGTAGCCATTCCCTCCTCCAGGGGATTGTCTTGACCTAGGGATCGAAAATGAGTCTCCTACATTGCAGGCAAATTCTTTACCCTGAGCCACCAGGGAAGCCCGAGAAAGAGCAAAGCGGGGGCCCAAACAGCTTCAATTAAAAAAAAAATTATTATGGAAGAGCTCTTGACCTTAGATGTACCCTCTTAACAAAATTCTAAGTGTACAAGGGTTAGCTATGGACACAATGTCTTACAGAAAATCTGAAATGTCTTTTATAATCTGGCCTTGGAAGTAGCAGAGTATCCCTGTTGCCATGTTATATTGGGCCCACAGACCAACTCCGATACAATGTGGGAAGAGACAACTCCAGGAAGAGAATTCTGAGAAGCAGGGATCCTTGGGGGCCAGATTGGGGGCTGGCTATCACACAAGTAGACAGATTATTTTATTTTATGCTGTTTCTTTTTTAAAAATTAATTAATTAATTAATTTTGGCTGTGCTGGGTCTTCATCGCTGCATGGGGGCTTTCTCTAGTTATGGTGCCAGAGGTCTACTCTTCTTTGCAATGCTTGGGCTTCTGCTTGCGGTGGCTTCTCTTGTTGCAGAGAATGGGCTCTACAACGTGTGGGTGTTAGTAGTTGGGGAGCATGGGCTTAGTTGCCCTGCGGCAAGTGGAATACTCCCGGCCCAGGGATTGAACCTGTATCCCCTGCATTGGCAGGCAGATTCTTAACCACTGGACCACCAGGGAAGTCCAGAAGTAGACAGCTTATTTTAGTACAATAAATGCAGAGGATCACCTAGCAGGATGTCATTTTTGCTAGATATGGTTGTATTTTAGATGCAGTAACCTGAAGTCGGACACGACTCAGCGACTTCACCTTCATTTTTCACTTTCATGCATTGGAGAAGGAAAGGCAACCCACTCCAGTGTTCTTGCCTGGAGAATCCCAGGGACGGGGGAGCTTGGTGGGCTGCTGTCTATGGGGTCACACAGAGTTGGACATGACTGAAGCGACTTAGCAGCAGCAGCAGCAGCAACCTGAAGTCTGAGTGCCTTTCAGGCTCTGACCCTCTCCTCCTCACCCCTAACAACCCAAACACTCCTTCATCCACCCCATCAAGGACTGTAGAGATCAAGGTATGACCTACAGGGACCAAACATGAGAAGAGGTGGGGATTTGGGAAGACAGCCAAGGGTTAAAAAGCACCAAGAAAAGGAGAGGGATGGGTAAGCAAAGAGGAGCCCCAGACAGGACGCCCTTTCCAACCTTGGGAGGGTAAACATAGTGAGAATCTAGGACTGCGGTTCCCCGCCAGCAGATCATCCAAAGAGACGAGTTCAGACGCTGGAGGTTTCAGTTCCAAAGCTCTTACCCCCTTGGGGTTTTTTTGCTGACTCTCAAGCCTGAAATAAAGTCCTTTAGTGAAGGACTCTTTAAACATAGTGCGTATGTGCCTGGGTTGCTAATGGGCAGGCGGTTCTGCTGCAGCCAGCACCATCCCTTCCTTTGACAATAAGGAGTTTGTGGGCGAGGCTGCACTTGGACCTCAGATGATCCACTTCTGCCATACTCTCTGTTCTAGCTCCTTTTGTTTTCTCCAAGACTTTAACAAACCCTTATTTGAAACAGTGCCCCTTGTCACATCTATGCTGCTCACAAAGAAAGGAGGGGAGTGGCAGCAGAGGCAGGGGAGCCCTCCCCAGAGGAGTGAGGGAGTGCTCTGTGACCTAGCTGCCCTTCCCTTGTTGGGGTTCTCTCTCCATCTGGGACCTCACACATTAAGAATGACAACAGGTTCCTCACAGGTGGGTCAAAGACAGCAGTGGGCAAGGTTTGTCTGCAAACCGCTGGGAGGAGAGAGGAGGCCAAAGGGAGAGGTAGGTGTGGAAGGCAGGATGGTAGATGTTACAGAGCATGGAGGCTGAGCGGACAGGTCCTGTGAAGAGACCAAGGCTCAGCAGTGAAATAGCTTGCCCAAGGTCACACAGTGAGGCAGTGACAGCACCTTGGAAAGCCATGCTTTTAGGTTTGTCTTGCCCAGAACATGGAAGAGAGAAGGGCTGGCTTCCAGCAATCCTCTAGAATGTGGATGACAGGCTACACAGATGGGAGTTCCCTGGTGATTCAGCTGTTGAGAATCTGTCTTCCAATGCAGGAGATGTGGTTTCGATCCCTGGTCATGGAACTAAGATCCTACACGCCTCAGGGAAACATGCTGAAGATACAGAAAACCCCCTGCCACAATGAAAAGCCTCGCAGCCATCCGCCCCCGCGCCCGCCCCAGCCCTGTGATGGAATACACATATTCGTGGCTAATCTGCTGGGCCCGGAAGGACTGGGTAGGCCCAGCACAAATGGAGGGATGGCTGGAGCCTCCTTCCTGCAGAGGATAACATTGGAGGGGAGGGAATGGGGCTAAGACTCTGCTCTCTCTTTTGGGACTCCAGGGTTTGCAGTGGCCTCTAAGGGTCCCCTGACGAAGTAGGGGTCCCGCTGAGTTACAGGATCAGCTCCTGGTTGGGATGCCTTGTGTTCTGCAGGTGAGGACTTTCCTGCTGTTCTTTCAACCTGCAAGTCTGGGCACATGGGGTAGCTGCATGGAGATGGTGGCTAAGGTGAGGGGGCAGCTTGAGGGATACACAGCTTAGACTTTGTTATTCCTGCCCCCTGTGGAGCCCCAGTCAGAAGGTAGAGTCTGATTTCTTGGGCAACATGGCATTGTCTGCTTCAGGGCACATGCCCACTCCTGACCTCTTGTCCAGGTTGGTCAGTTTCTTCTGAACAGAGGGATCTGGACTGACCTAGCGTAGCTCAGCTGGTAAAGAATCTATTTGCAATGCAGGAGACCCTGGTTTGATTCCTGGGTCAGGAAGATCCCCTGGAGAAGGGATAGGCTACCCACTTCCTGGGTTCGATCCCTGGGTTAGGAAGATCCCTTGGAGGATGGCAAGGCAACCCACTCCAGTATTCTTGCCGGGAGAATTCCCACGGACAGAGGAGCCTGGCAGGCTATAGTCCATGGGGTTGCAAAGAGTCAGACACAACTGAATGACTAAGCACAGCACAGAGAATCATTTGGGGTTCAGGCCTGGAAAGCTGCTAGTGTTCAGGCCTGGTGAATGGGGAGGGGTCAGGGGCCTGGCATGGGGCTGGGTTAGAAGGGTGCAGTCACTCTATGTCACATGGAGATAAACATCCTTGATTCCTGATCATCTCCCTGGGGGCTAAGACTCTGGTCAACAAAATTAAAGCTGATCCTGGATCCACAACTTTATTATCCTGGAAAGGCTGGGTTGGGACAACTTGTCCATAGCTGTTTTGCCCACACCCCAGCCCTTGCCTTTTCATCACTCACCCATCAGCGCCCCTGGTGACTAACTCCTCCATCTGAGAGTGAGTGGTTCAGCCTGATTTGAATGAGGGGTAGGGGCTTGGCATAGTGAGCCCATGTGGGCTGAGAACTGGACTCTGTGTGTGTGTGTGTCTGTCTGTCTGGCCAGAGCAGGGATGGAGTGTCTATTCAACAGGGTGTTGGAGGAGGGACTGAATTTGGTGGGTAACTGGCTCCCACTGCAGCAAGCAGCGCCCCCTGCTGCCCACAGGGGAAATAGCAGCCCGAATCTGGGTAGGTCCACTTCTACCTGGAGGGACCCCAGGCAGCTCAATCCATACGCAGTCGGACTCTGTTGTGTCCGACTCTGTGTTCCTTTGGGGTCTGGAGGCCTCTTGTTGGATTCTGGCTCCTGGAGGGAAGGGATCCAGGGGAGGCTGCAGATCCGCGGTGGGAAGGGTGTGGGTGCTCTCATCATAGTAGTCCTAGGGGACGAGGCTGCTTCTGCTGGGGTCCAGCGGTCACCGGGGAGGCCAACGTGCTCCCGGGTCAGACCCTCTGGAGAGTCCCCGGCCAGGGACCGACATGCAGAGCACAACGGGCAGTCCTGTGCGTAGAGACCTGGACACGCGCTGTGAGCTCCGAGTGGCCAGGACCTGGTGAATTACACACACCCAGAGCATTTTTCCCATGGCTTCCCTGCGCCCCGAAGGGACAGGTAGGGTCCCCAGTTCTCGGAGGGCTCTCCCCTCCCCCCTCTGCTGGAGGCCCTGCAAAGAGGCTGTACAGGGAAGAAACGGCTCAGGTCCGCTCTGAGTTTGTCCTTGTCTTTTCCAAATTTGTTCCAGGCTGGTGGGGGGGGGTTGAGTGTTGCAATCCTAGTTTGTGGCCGGAGCCCCAGAGACCATCTCAAATGTGCAGCGGCCCAGCCATTGCAGGAAGAGGAGGCAGGGGTGTGCATCCAGTGAGCACCGGCCAGGGACTTTCCAGCAATCCCCTCCCCTCCCCCAGCCAGGCACTGTCCCCACCCCACCTGAGCCCTCTCTCTGTGCTCTTGCCCCATGGGACTTTTATTCTGAAAGAGCCAAGGCCTCTGTAGGTAGGGAGGTGACCAGAGGCTGGAGCTGGCCTGGCCTCTGGACAGGCCCTACCCTTCTGGGCTGTTTTCCAGGGCAGTGATTCTGGCCCCTATGGGAGGAGCCATGCTGTCTTCAGTTGTCCTTCTTACCTTCTGTCCCCAGCCTTGCTGGACTGTAGGCAGAGGGTCTTTGAGGCCTGTTGCCTTCACACCTACTATTGCCTTCACACCTCATGGCCTTCATCTTTCAGGTCCTTGGCCTTGGACCCTCGGAGAAATGGAGTCACAGTGCATGACTGCTCAGTTGTGTCCGACTCTTTGCCACCCCATGGACTGCAGCCCACCAGGCTCCTCTGTCCATGGGATTCTCCAGACAAGAGTACTGGGGTGGGTTGCCATTCTTATCTCCAGGGGGTCTTCCTGACCCAGGGATTGAACGTGGGTCTCCTGCAGCTCCTGCTTTGGCAGGTGGATTCTTTACTACCGTGCCACCTGGGAAGCCCAGCCATATCATTAAACAAGGATGTCACGGCCAACATGGAGTCCGGCCCTCCAAATGTGAATTTCTGAGCCCAGAGGGCACCCAGGAAGAACAATGCCTGCAATCGAGCAGCTGTAAGGCTGCAGCCACTCCCTACGGTCCATCAGTTGAGGAACTAAGGATGTGAAAATCAAATCAAATCAAATCAAACTGCAGGATGCTGCCCCCAGATAGCTGAGGTGCATATGAAACGATGCTTTCAGTAAGCCCAGGCTCTTGCATCTTCCCATACATCAGTCAGTTCAGTTCAGTTCAGTCGCTCAGTCGTGTCCAACTCTTTGCGACCCCATGAATCGCAGCACGCCAGGCCTCCCTGTCCATCACCATCTCCCAGAGTTCACTCAAACTCATGTCCATTGAGTCTGTGGTGCCATCCAGCCATCTCATTCTCTGTCGTCCCCTTCTCCTCCTGCCCCCAATCCCTCCCAGCATCAGGGTCTTTTCCAATGAGTCAACTCTTCGCATGAGGTGGCCAAAGTATTGGAGTTTCAGCTTTAGCATCAGTCCTTCCAATGAACACCCAAGACTGATCTCCTTTATGATGGACTGATTGGCTCTCCATACATAGAAAAGCGCTAAATTCCTTAACTTGAGATATTTGGTTTTCCTTAATTAGCAATAATCTTCTGATGTTCAGACTACCTGCCCCTTGTTGCAAAACTTCTTCACAACCTGGCTGACAACCCCCACACCCCAACAGTTCTCTCAGGGTCACTTGAGATGCTGTCTTTTGGGTTTGAAGTCTTAAGAATTCTCACCAAATAAAACATAACTCTGAACTTTCAGGTTGTGACTGTTTTTAAGTGGACACCTTCTTCTGTTTCCCTTTTCAGTCCTTTTTGACCCTCTTGTTGCCTGTCCTTCCCAAAGCAGACATGGAGACCAGCTCACTATTTAGAAACTTTCTGCCTCCCCTGGCACCAGATAAAGGTCTCACCCTGACCTATTCCTCTTCCCCACCATGTAGGATGTAAGCATAAGATTGGCAAGGCTCGTTAGGTGTCAGCCAACATGTCTGTTGAACTCTGTGGCTGGGGCCATGCCTTGGGCCTGGTTCTACTGAGCCCAGGGAATTTCTCAAGAAGGACAAGGAACTGGACAAGAGCCCCAGTAGCTCCTGCTTAGATTCTTGAGAGTCCAGTCACTTTCTCAAAAGCTCCACCAGGATGGAGTTTCCACTAATGCTCCAGTGCATGAAGCTGAGTGTTTTCTTAGATGGAAAATAAGAGGCCAAATGAATGAAAGAGAGTGGAAGTCCTTATTCTCAAAGGCCCTTTCCCCTTGTGTGTTTCTCTCATCCAAGAGGCCAGACCTTGAGCTGGATATGAGGTCACTATTGGGCAGTGGAATGTGAGAAGGAAAGGACTTTGGCCTGGGGGCTGCAAGTTATAGATTAACATCGGGTGGGGGAGGGGGGACACAGAGGCAGGGTAAGTGGCCTGGGACAGGGACTGCTGACCTGGGACCATCTGGGCTGGAAGGGGACACAGGCAAGGGGAATCTGGGGACTCATGTGGTCCAGGAGGGGAGGGCGGCTCTCAGCTCCTCTCCGGCTATTTGACCTTCCTGAAGACACACTGGCACACTGCATCCCGTGCGGTCACTTCCTGGGGGCAGAGTAGGAATAATGAGGACAAAGAAGATTCTTAGTTCTTCTCATCCCCCTTTCTCAAGTTTCTTGACCTCCACTGAATCCTTCAGGATACGTCAGCTGGAGTGTTTGATATATGGGGAACTGTATCCTTTTTCCAAACCCTCAACTTTCCACCCCAGAGGAAGGAAGGGAGCTGGTCAGGGAGCTGAAGTGGCTAAGTTTCCATGTCTCCGGTCCTGATTTATGGACACGCATCTGACCTGCAGCCAGGGCCCACCATGGCCACTTGGCTTCTTCCCTCTCCACTCTTCCCAGGGCCCCCATGTTCCTTCCTTACTTGCCTTCTTGGGCGGGGGGTGGGCTGGAGTAATTAGACTTACTTGATTTGGGCAAGGGAATGGGTCCTAGCTGGAGGCCCCCCTCCCAGACACACCCTCGTGCAACTCCTCTCCCAGTCCCTACCCCGCTCACCTGATGTAACATCTCTCCCTCCAGCCAGAGTCGCCAGCCCCGGTTAGGGACCTCTCCTTTCTGCACGCAGACCAGCTGCTCCTCTTCCCAGGTGACTATGGCCTATGGAGAAAGCAGGAGTAAAGGAAGACTGGGGGGGTGTTGCAGGGCACCCCAAATGCATCGCCTTACTCTGCTGGGCTGCCCCCACCCCCTGCATCACAGCAGATGCGGTCTTGCTCCAGCCCTTCCTTCTGAGTGACTCAGCAAAACTCCCCTCCCCTCCCACTCCTAAAGGCCACTGGAAGGGGCCCCACACTGTGTGACAGTGACCATTTGGGTAGAGCGGGGATGAAGCAGGATAATCCCAGGGTTGGGGGAGATGAAATTGGGGGTTGGGTGATGAAGAATGGGGAATTTGTCCTCTGATACTTCTGGTTGACCTGGAGGAGACTTTGGGAAAGAAGGGAGATTGGTTGGGAGACAACCAGGGAAGCTCTTTTCTCCTCTTTCTCAGTCTCAAGGGCAGCTGCAATGTCCTTGAGAATGAAGGGTCAACTCCCCAAATCAGAGCTGAGTGGACCAGAGCTAGGCATTCCAAGCAGCGTTATTTGGACCCCCAATAGTCTGTGTGTGCTTAGTTGCTCAGTCATGTCCAGCTCTCTGTGATCCCATGGGCTGTAGCCTGCCAGGCTCCTCTGTCCATGGGACTTTTCAGGCATGACTACTGGAGTGGGTTGCCACTTCCTCCTCCAGAGGATCTTTCCAACCCAGGGATCGAACCCCCATCTCTTGTGTCTCCTGCTTTGGCAGGTGGATTCTTTATCACTAGTGCCACCTGGGAAACCCCAATAGGATAGGCCCTACCCAAACCAGGAGTTCAGAATCTTTTGCGTGTTTTTTTTTTTTTTTTCTTTTTTGGCAATACCACATGGCTTGTAGGATCTTAGTTCCCCAACAAGGGATGGAACCCAGGCCCTCAGCAGTGAAAGCTCGGAGTCTTAACCACTGGACCGCCAGGGAATTTCCAAGGAGCTCAGGATCTTGCTTGGTTAGAAGAGAGGTCAGTAGGTATTATATCTGTGATACCAACTAGACTGTTGGTGATCTGAGGGAAGAGCAGAGAGGGAAGAACTGAGTCTTCAAGGAAGGGAGTTAATTAGATTGGAGATAATGGGAACTTTCTAGCAAGAAAAGAAACAGAGGTAAGGAAGAAGAGTAGGTAGTTGTGAGGGGGCTCTAACCTAGCGTTTTTGTGGGGAGGCCCTTGGATGCTGCGTGGAGCGTGTGGACCTTACCTGGAACATAGCAGGTTGTCTGAAAGGGTTTAAGTCAGGGAGTGACATGGTCACTTTTACATTTTAAAGGTACTGTGGTTATGGTAGGCAGAGTGGATTAGAGGAGAGTCAAGAATGGGAACCAATTTGGGGCACCAGATGAGAAATGAAGGCCTGAAATAAGGTGGTGTTAGAAAAGCTAGGAAGAAACAGATGAAAGCCATGTAAACAACTGATGCTCAATAGAAATGCAGTGAGTCCTAAATGCTAGCCACATATATAATTTTAAAAATTTCTAGTAGCCACATTAGAAAAGCAAAAAGAAACAGGTGAAATTAATTTTAGTATTATATTTTATTCAGTCTAAAATATTATAATTTATTATATGTAATATTATGTATTTTTTCAACCTAAAATATTATAATATTTCAGGATGTAATCAATATACAATTTCTGAGGTGTCTTATACTCTTGTTTGGGATTGTCTTAAAAATCCAGTGTGTATTTCATGCCGATAGCACATGACAAATTTGGACCAGTTACATTTCAAATGTCTATATATGGTTAGTAGCTGCCATATTGGACAGCGCAGAACAGTTATGAAGGCTTCTTGACTAATTGCATGTGGTGCACGTGTGCATGCATGGTTGTGTGTGTGTGTGTATACACGCATGTGTTGGGAACACAGAGGTAAGGGAGCATAAGGCAATAACTGTGACTCCCAGGCTTTGTTCCTTCTGGTTGTTGCCACTGATGGAGACAGTAAATATAAAGGCAGGAAGAGGTCTGTGTAGGAAGATAATGACTTTGGGTTTGACCTTGGGGCATGCAGATGGAAACATTTTGCAGGCAGTTGAAACTTGGCCCTGGAGCTCAGGTGGCACCTCTGACTGGAGAGTTTGTGTCTAGAGCAGTTTGTAGATTTCATTGAACACACGGGTGTATATGCTTTAGCCCATGGATAGTACACAGACAAGAGGGAGAAAGTCAAGACAAAATGCTAGGGGATTGCAGCACTATTTGCAATAGCTAGAAAACAGAAGAAACCTAGATGGCCATCAACAGATGAATGGATAAGGAAGTTGTGGTACATATACACAGTGGGATTTTACTCCGCTATAAATAGGAACACATTTGCATCAGTTCTAATGAGGTGGATGAACCTAGAACTTGTTATACAGAGTCAAGAAAGTCAGAAAGAGAAAGACAAATATCGCATATTAATGCATATATAGAGAACCTAGAAAGATAGTACTGATGATCCTGCTTGCAAGGCAGCAAAGGAAACGCAGACATTTTGGACACAGTGGGGGAAGGAGATGGTAGGATGATTTGAGAGACTAGCAGTGAAATATATATATTGCCATAAGTAAAACAGACAGCCAGTGGGAGTTTGATGTGTGATGAAGGGAACCCAAAGCAAGTGCTCTGTGACAATCTAAAGGGGTGGGATGGTGAGGGAGGTGGGAGAGGGGCTCAAGAGGGAGGAGACATGTTTACCTAATGTCGATTCATGTTGATGTATGGCAAAAACCATCACAATATTGTAAGGTAATTATCCTCTAATTAAAAAAAAAAAGATACTAGGGGAAAATCTCAGTTTAAGGGATTAATAGGGAACTAGGGTCTGCAGAGGAGGTCAAAAGGAACATGAAAGAAGCAGAAAGGACCGCACAGGGGCGGAGTTACAGAGGTTAGGAGAAGGGACCGTGGTGTCCACAGGGCTACAGGCTAGAGGGTGAGCACAGGCTTGCTCATTGGCCTGAGGGTCACCTGTTCCTGTTGCCCTTTTGGCTGGTACTCAGAGTGGGCAGAGGAGACGCTGGAGAGAGTTGGGGGTGGGTGGGTGACATCAGCAGTCTGTTATCCCAGGGCAGGCTGCTGTGGTCATTGTTTCTCCTTGCTGCGACAGGTCATTTTATTTCACCCCCAGTTGTTAAGAGCCCCCATGCCCATCCACAGCCCCTTCCCAGAGGCCTGAGAAAAGATACCTGGCATTTGCGTCCATCCACGATCCTCAGGTCCTCCTCAAACTCCACTCCCACCTCGAATTCCAGAACGTAGTTCCGGAAGGTGCTGAGGGTCTTCACCGTCATGTGGTTGCCCTGCTGGTCAATCTCCTTGTCTGGCTTGAGCAGCAGGGCGATCTTCCGCAGAGCCATGTTGACATCTGTGGGGACCATCTCTGAGCAAGGGTCTGAGCCAGTGTCCTTTTAGCGGGCTGGGGGCTTCCCCACCCGCATCAGCAGCCCAGGTCTGGGAGCATCCCCTTGCCCGGGTCTGGGACTGTGGATTTACTCCCTCCTAGCAATGCCCTTGGCTAGAAAAGGGGCCCAAGTCAGGTGCCAGCACCCCCTACCCCCAGCCTGTCTATGATGTCCAGATCCCAGCATCACCCCATCCTCAATGGATTGGAGGCAGGAAGGGGGAGGGGAGGAGGGGAGTGAAAGGGTTGAGAGGGGTGAGGCCATTACTCAGAGCTTGCAGGTAGTCCTCCAAGTTCTTCTGCGAGACGAAGCGGTAGTAGCCGGTGAGGTTGGGAGGCATGGTTCAGGCTGGCCAAGGTGGAAGTCAAGATTTCAGGACAATGTAAGAGACTGGGGGAGGATGAAGGGGGTGTCGTCTGACCGGTGGGGCTGGGAGTCTCCCAGCCAGGCTCTGCACACACTGAGGCCGCCTGTGTAAGGTCTTAGCTGCCAGGGTTTTTATAGCGCTGGGGGCCCTGCTGCAATAAGAGCCCCTGTCAGACTTCCTCCCCTCCACCCCCACGATGAGCGTGAGGCTGGTGTCCGCAGCCCCAGAGACGGGCAGGGGACTTGGCAAGGCTGTGCCTGACCTCGGCTTTTCCTGAGGAAGGAACCTGGACCAGGACTGGGGGCTGTCAGTCAGGCAACACTTGTGCCTTTCCGAAGGTCAGTTCTGGCTTCCAGCCCAAGCGTGGAAGGCTTGGGAACTGTCCGGAGGCCCCCGGGGCAGACTCCCCGGGGAGGGAGCCGACCTTACTGGATGGCGGGGAGGGACCTTTCAGACTCACCCAAGGATGAGTTCTAACAATATCTCACCTGAGACCCTGGGGCTGGGTCAGGGATCCCAAAAGGTGGGAGGAAGGGGTGGGGAAAGAAGTGCAGACAGCCAGCTGGCCAGGAGCCCCAGTGGAGAAAATCCTCCAGCACTGGCCCCCACGGCTTCGTCACACAGCTCTGCTGAGCTGGGGCTGCGACGTTGGAGTTCAGGACCCTGTCCTGAAGGACCGTGAGGAGGGAAGCGGAAGAACTGCAGAGGGGGCTGTCTGATTTGCTGAGTTCAAAGTCTGGAGCAGAAGGTGAGGGAGGAGTTTGGCTGGCTGTTCTGGAGAATTCTACACTTTTTGGCTTGAGACCCAGGGATTTCCCCTCTCCCTCTGGAGTCGTGGATGGCACCATCAGCTACCCTCACCCCCAGCCCTCGCACAGTCCATGCTTCCCAGATGTATTCCCTTGGAGGCGGGGGTGGTGTGCTCTAGCCCTCCTCTGCCCCCTCCCCACCTCACTACACCGCACTCTTCTCTGCCTCTCAGACCTACCAACTTTTCTGGCTTCTGAACCAACTAGGCTGGTTTGGGTCAACATGGTTTAAGATGAGAAATTTGGGGAGAGGGAGGCAGGCAGGGTAGACAGCAGGAAAAAATTCCACCTGGTGGTGAACTGTCC
>SJYT01012929.1:382894-452493 GCA_006410635.1 Cephalophus harveyi
ATCTTTTTCCTCGGGTCCCAGAACTCTGTCCACCGACTTGCTGACCACCCCCTGGCTTCCTTAGAGACTCGGGGCTGGGACCTGAAAGGCTAGCATCTCTGGAGCTCAGGTTGTGGGTTTTACTTGGCGGTTCCCAGGAGGCACCCAGCAGGGTCCTGCTGATGGAATGGGCTGTGAAAAGAAGTTAATGCAGAGGTGGTGATGGTGGTGGTGGTGGGGTGACGTGGATACTTGTCCCTCCTCGCCTTCCTCACATCTCCGTTTGACGTCTCCTCTTCCCACCCCCGGGCTTCTAGCTGCGCGATCCTCTCCCTGTCCCTCTTTTCCCCCACCTCCTCTACGGCTTTCCAGCTTCCTCCCCAGCCCCCGCAGTTCCCTTGCTCCCCCAAATTGCAGTCAGGGGAAAAAGCCCTAACACGTCCTCCCGCCCCTGCTCCCCAGTCCCATTGGCTCCCTCCCGCCCTGCAGCACCTGGCCCCCCCAGCCACCCGGTTGGCCAGCGGCCCCATCAATCCTCGCCTGGCCGTGCTGACGTCATCCTGCAGTAGAGGGGATGGGGTGGGAATGAGAGAGAGAGAGAGTGAGGACGCCCGGCTCCAGAACGAAGGAGCAGCAGCCACTGCCGGTTCCCCCCTGCTCAGCCGCCCAGGTTGGGGTCTGCCCGGGTCTGCCCTATGGACTAGGTTGGGCGGCAGGCTCCTTTCCGTCTCTGCCCTGCTCTCTGCCCTCTCCCCTCCCCTCTTCGGAGAGCCCCTGCATCCCTTGCCCAAGGTGGAACAAGCAGGGCTCCAGGCTCTGGGGGCGAGCAGTCGGGGCCCTGCCCTGCCTACACCACGCCATGGCCCACCTGCTGTTGCCCCTCTTGCTGGCCTCCCTGCTAGGGAGGGGATGAGCAGGGGCTGGACCAGGGTCAAGGTAGAGGCAAAAGAGAGGGAGAGAAATCAGGAAGAAAAGGGGAGGAGAGGGTGAGGGGAAGAGCTCAGGAGGGAGGAGGCACGGGGTCCAGGAGTCAGTGAGAGGAGATGGACACAAGGAGAGAGTCAGGGGCCAGGAGGAAGGAAGTGGGGAGACCCGGGAGAGGGGGCAGGGCGAGGGGCGGTGGTGAGCTGTGTGCAGCCTCTCCATCTTCAGCTCAGTCTCTGACCTCAGTGGGCTTCTTAGCCTCCCGAAACATCCTGTGCTGCCTTCTAAGGCACCATCTGTGGCTTTCTCCTCTGCCCCTAGGGAAGGGGGTTGTGGTGGTCCTCAGAGAGGAAGGGGCAGGCATACCAGATACCAGAAGGCTTTGAGGGTGTCACTGGAGGAAAGAATGGAACTCAGGATTTCTCGCTCACCATGACAAGCTGGGGATGAGTGTCCTTTGGGTGATTCAGTTTCTCTCCGATGATAAGTCTTCAGGCTGTCTCTTATACACATCTCCCCACCTGCCCCCCACCCCCTCACCATTGCTCCCTGCTGGAGCGATCTCGGGTCTCAGAAGGACCTGTCCCTGAGGGGGGTGATAGACCTCTCTGGGCGGGTCCCGTTTCACGGGGTGTGCCGGCGCTGAGGGTGTGTGGCCATATCCATCTGGTCCCTCTCCATCTCATCCCGGGGAGGAACTGTTCCCACAGTTCAGCAATTCGGAGCACGTATGTGTTGGCGTGTCCCTCTGCATCCATCCCCTTCCGCCTGCATACGCGGCTGGGCTGAGGGTTACCAGAGCTGCCCTCTCTGGCAGACGGCTGATAAATTTAGCTGGGTGAGGCTGTTAGAGGGGCCAGGAGAGAGGGAGGGGGTGAGGGCCAAGGGTTTAGGTAGGTGAAGACAGCAGGAAAGGGCAGAGGTGGGTGTGTGTGTGTGTGGAGGGGGGGGTTGCTAATAAGTGGGGAGAGGGGAAAGGAGAAGGAGAAGGGAGGTGAAGCGTGGGAGGGGATGAGCAGGGGCTGGACCAGGGTCAAGGTAGAGGCAAAAGAGAGGGAGAGAAATCAGGAAGAAAAGGGGAGGAGAGGGTGAGGGGAAGAGCTCAGGAGGGAGGAGGCACGGGGTCCAGGAGTCAGTGAGAGGAGATGGACACAAGGAGAGAGTCAGGGGCCAGGAGGAAGGAAGTGGGGAGACCCGGGAGAGGGGGCAGGGCGAGGGGCGGTGGTGAGCTGTGTGCAGCCTCTCCATCTTCAGCTCAGTCTCTGACCTCAGTGGGCTTCTTAGCCTCCCGAAACATCCTGTGCTGCCTTCTAAGGCACCATCTGTGGCTTTCTCCTCTGCCCCTAGGGAAGGGGGTTGTGGTGGTCCTCAGAGAGGAAGGGGCAGGCATACCAGATACCAGAAGGCTTTGAGGGTGTCACTGGAGGAAAGAATGGAACTCAGGATTTCTCGCTCACCATGACAAGCTGGGGATGAGTGTCCTTTGGGTGATTCAGTTTCTCTCCGATGATAAGTCTTCAGGTCTCAATGATGGGCCCTTGTGGATGTGCTTTGGGAGCTTGGCGCTTTGGCTTGATGGGATTCGATAGAGGAGGCAGTGGAAGTTGGGGTTGGGGGTGAGGTAGAGGGGGATGGAGCCCACTGAGCCTTCCCCAGAGCCCCGCAGTGGCAAGTGGGCACTTGGTCCTGGGAGGAGACGGGACTGAGTTGAGTAGTGGTTGAGGAGACATGGAGGCTGAGTGGGTTGCACTCCTGTCGTGGATTGGCCGGTGGTTGAAGGGAACAGGGGTGGGATAGGCGAGAATTAGGACTCAGCCATGACTCTATAAGAAGGGGGTTCAGGGCGTGTGGGGTTTGGTGGCCTTCTGGGGGACATAGGAGTCAGCTGGTTATGATTATGAGTGTGTTCTTTTGGGTGTGAGGGCGAGAAGCAGGGAGGGGATTTGTCGAGTTTCTAGGCCAGTTCGATAATCCCCGAGGATGCCAGCTCTGCTGGGCCCCATCGTTTGGCATTGATTCCTCTGCTCCATCCCTGCCCTTCTCTGTCCCCCTCCCTCTGTCCTATATATCTCCTTTCTCCCTTCTCTCCTCTTTCCTCTCCTCTGAGAGAATGACCTTAGGATGGGGCTTAGCCAGGAAGAGAAGGGAACAGGACCAAAATGGGGTGGTGGTCGTGGTGGAGAGGATCAACAACCAGGACCTCAGGAAACGTCTAGTCTTCTTTTCCCAATCTCCACTCTGCCCTTAATCTATCCCTTCCCTTTCCCAGGGCCCTCTAATGGGCCATTGCTGCTCCCTGGAGACCCAGCGTCCACACTCCAGCACTTGAAATGCCCAAGAAAAGTCTCCATCCTCTGGCCAGGTTTCCCAGGGGAGATGGCAGGACCTCTTCCTCCGCACAGGGCAGGCTGTTGCCATGGAAACTGTCTATCCAGTGACCTCTGACTCCTTTCATGGCTGATTTCTTGCCCTCAGCCCTTCCCCCTGCGGGCGCTTCTGCAGGGCTGAAGAGGGTGGTGAGCCTGGAGTGTGCTGTCTAGGTCAACAAGGGTTGTGAGGCTGTGGAGGGCCAGCTCACAGGTGCTTCCTCTGCTCTCCCTGGGGGTGGGGTCAGCCAACAAGCACAAGCCATGGATTGAGGCAGAATACCAAGGCATCGTCATGGAGAATGACAACACGGTCCTGCTGAACCCACCGCTCTTCGCCTTGGACAAGGATGCTCCCTTGCGCTATGCAGGTAAGTGGGGCTGGGGTGGGCCAGGGTGTTGGGGCAGTGTGGGTGGGACAGAGAGAAGTGGGCGGGAGGGCAGGGGCAAGGGAGGAGCGGGGAGGTCCTGGGAGGGAGAGCAGTGAGGACTTGGGCAAAGTGGAAGAAGGAGGCTCCAGGAGGGAACCGGGTGATGGTGAAGCCCAGTGGCACAGTAAAGGGACTCAGAGGAGGATGTGGGCAGGCAGGGGTTAACACATCCAGATTTTGCCAGCTCTCAGAGCTGGTGCTCAGAGGTTGTTGCTCAGGGAACCTGGGGTTTGAGTGAATGTTCGATAATTAATGCTTTTCCATGTGCAAGAAAAAGGACTGGGTCTGGGAGGAGAGGTGAAGTGAGGGCCTGAGGGGAGGTCGGCGAGCGATGGAAGGAGACCCTGGAAGTGGAGCAGGAACCTCATCCTTGCCCCCCAACCCCCCTGCCCCCGGCCAGGTGAGATCTGTGGCTTCCGGCTCCATGGGTCCGGGGTGCCCTTTGAGGCCGTGATCCTGGACAAGGCGACAGGAGAAGGGCTGATCCGGGCCAAGGAACCGGTGGACTGCGAGGCCCAGAAGGAGCACACCTTCACCATCCAGGCTTACGACTGCGGCGAGGGCCCGGACGGGGCCAACACCAAGAAGTCCCACAAGTGAGGACACCCTGCCCCTGCCCTTGCCCTCTGCTGCAGGTCCCCCCGCCACGACCAGGCCCCTCACTTCCCTCTGTCCTCACCGTCTTGACGATCTATCCCCTTTCCTCTCTGTTCATGGGGTTTAGGAGCCTTCAGCCAAGGGGGACAGGAGCATGTGGTGAAGCTCAGTGGGGCCTGGGCTCCATCTCTTTTGACTGTGGACAACTCCTTAGACTTTCTGGATTTGCTTTCCCTTGTCTGTAAAATGGAGCAATGATGATGCCTGCTTCTTCAGGTCACTTTGAAGATGAAAGGAGATGGTTTGTGTCAAAAGCAGGCACCGCAGTGCCTGACAGTTGGAAAGGATTCAATGCACAGAGATAGGATGCTAAGAGAGTGAGGAGAGGATGGCACTTCAGTACATACCCGGATTCCTTCCCACTGCCCAGCACTGTGTGCACCACACTCACACACAGAACGTGCACTGTGCACATGCACAGCAGTGGGTGAGAGTGGGCAGGAAGGAGGCTGGGACCCGGGACTCCTACCTCTGTCTGCCCCCAGCTCGCATCTCACTTGAGAATGGTGGGAAGGTAGGTGGTCAGGACTCCCGGGCCGCTATGAGGCGCTGGATATAAACTGCTTTGCTTGATGACTCAATTTCCCATTTGGAGACAGGACCTTTGCCTCTGGGCTTTGGGTGCCTGGATCTGGGCTGGGGGCAAGGCTCAGCATGAAGGGTTTAGCCCCACCCCCACCTCCTCTGCTTGTCAATGGGGGCCGGAGTGGGGAGTGGCCACAGCTCGCTGCACACATCAGATGACTTGAGACTCTGGTACAAAACCACTTCCCTGAATACGTGTGTGTGCTCAGTTGCTCAGTTGTGTCCGACTCTGCGACCTCATGGATTGTAGCCCCCCAGGCTCCTCTGTCCGTGGGGGTCTCCAGGCAAGAATACTGGAGTGGGTTGCCATGCCCTTCTCCAGGGGATCTTCCAGACCTAGGGATTGAATCTGTGTCTCCTGCTTCTCCTGCATTGCAGGCAGATTCTTTACCGCTTAGCCACTGGGGAAGCCACTTCCCTGAATATGGTTGGTTTTATTTTGGCTTTTACTCTGCATCTGCCTTGATTGGACCTGACTTCGTGAAAAAACAACCTGCCGGATTCAGAATCCTGTCTCATGCATCTTGCCATCCTATCCTTTAATATTCTGTACAAAGTCATCAAAACCAGCCACTGATGGCCCCCAGGGTCATTTTCACCCTGTACATCAGTCACCCTTTCTCCTGAGGTTCCTCTCCCTTTGCGGTACCTGGTACCCCTGGGTGGGGGACGGATGAATGTGACCAGGCTCTGGGTCACACTGGTTCCCTCTCCTTGGCTTCCGGTGTGGACTCCCATCGGGGGCTGACTCTTCCTTCTTCTCTTCCTGCTCTGCTCCCTGCAGGGCCACTGTACACGTGCGGGTCAACGACGTGAACGAGTTTGCCCCGGTGTTTGTGGAGCGGCTGTACCGCGCGGCAGTGACCGAGGGGAAGCTGTATGACCGCATCCTTCGGGTGGAGGCTATCGACGGCGACTGCTCCCCCCAGTACAGCCAGATCTGCTATTACGAGATCCTCACACCCAACACTCCCTTCCTCATCGACAATGACGGTGAGTCCAGCCCCTGCCACCCCAGCTGCTCAGCCCTGGGCGCCCACATCCCTCGTGATGCCTCGGGGCTGCGCCCTCCACTTGTTCTGCCCCTTACCTCCTCATTCCTCACCCTACTTCCCAGGCATGGAACTTCTTTCCCCAGATTCCTTCCTGCCTGCCTCCTGCTGCCTAATTCACCTGCCCTAAAGTTAGCTCCTGAGTCCTCCCCCGGACTTCCTCTAGTGCCCCTGACCCTCTCTGTGCCCCACCCCAGGGAACATTGAGAACACGGAGAAGCTGCAGTACAGTGGTGAGAAGCTCTACAAGTTCACGGTGACGGCTTATGACTGTGGGAAGAAGCGGGCGGCGGACGATGCCGAGGTGGAGATCCAGGTGAAGCCCACCTGTAAACCCAGCTGGCAAGGTGAGGAGCTATGCTTTGGGGCCCATGATCCATCCTTTACCTAGGTCTCCCTCTTCCTCCCTTCTGACAACCACGGGGGCCAGGCTAGGAGCTGGGGAGGGATATTTGGGGGGGGCCACCTGATGTGAAGAGTTGACTTATTGGAAAAGACCCTGATGCTGGGAAAGATTGAGGGCAGGAGGAGGAGGGAACGACAGAGGATGAGACGGTTGGATGGCGTCATTGATTCAATGGATATGAACTTGGGCAAACTCTGGGGGATGGTGAGGGACAGGGAAGCCTGGCGTGCTACAGTCCATGGGGTGGACACGACTAAGCAACTGAACGACAACATTTGGGGGGCGGACTTGTAGCTGTCTCCCCTGGCTGGCCATTTTCATAGGAACCCAAGACCATCAGCAGAATGGGTAGGAGGGGCTGCCTTAACCGGCTCTGCTCCACTGCCTGCTCCCTCTCACCCCTGCAGGCTGGAACAAAAGGATTGAATATGCACCAGGCGCCGGGAGCTTGGCTCTGTTCCCTGGTATCCGCCTGGAGACCTGTGATGAACCTCTCTGGAACATTCAGGCCACCATAGAGCTGCAGACCAGCCACGTGGCCAAGGGCTGTGACCGTGACAACTACTCAGAGCGTGCACTGCGGAAGCTCTGCGGTGGGTGTGATCCCCTCGTGGCCCTCCCCCCATCCTCCCTGCCTGTGCCCATCGCCCATTCCCCCAGCCTTTTCCTGATCCTCCTCCACCTCTCTTAGGAATCTGTCTTGGGACTTCCCCAGCAGTGCAGTGGTTACGACTACATGCTTTTCATTGCAGAGGGCGCAGTTTCAATCCCTGCTTGGGGAACTAAGATCTTGCAAGCCATTCTGTGCCACCAAAAGCAAAAAGAATCTGTTTTACATCTTCCTTTGCCCATCCATAAGTGGAGTGAAAGTTGCTCAATTGTGTCCAACTCTTTGCAACCCCATGGACTTTACAGTCCATGGAATTCTCCAGGCCAGAATACTGGAGTGGGTAACCTTTCCCTTCTCCAGGGATCTTCCCAACCCAGGGATTGAACCCAGGTCTCCTGCACGGCAGGTGGATTCTTTACCAGCTGAGCCACAAGGGAAGCCCAAGAATACCGGAGTGGGTAGCCTATCTCTTCTCCAGTAGCTCTTCCTGACCCAGAAATCAAACCGGGGTCTCCTGCACTGCAGGCGGATTCTTTACCAACTGACCTATTAGGGAAACCCATCCATAGATGTATATATATATATCAGAGCTTCCCAGGAAGTGCTAGTGGTAAAGAGCCCACCTGCCAATGCAGGAGACATAAAAGAGACTCAGGTTCGATCCCTGGGTGGGGAAGATCCCCTGGAGGAGGGCATGGCAACCCACTTCAGTATTCTTGCCTGGAGAATCCCATGGACAGAGGAGCCTGGTGGGCTGCAGTCCATGGGGTTGCAAAGAGTTGGATACGACTGAAGCGACTTAGCAAAGCACACAGAGACGTCTGTATCTTTGGGGGTTGTGGCATGTGGTTGTCTCTTGTGGCCCAAAGAGCACATAAACATGTGGTTTGCAAAGATGCATGATTATGGCCCAAGAAAATCACCAGATACAATACAGAACAATGGCAGGGAGCGATGAAGAGTTGGAGGAGCTGAGGTCACTGGAGAGCTATTCCTAGCCCTTCCTTTCTCGTCTCTGAGAGGCCAGAGGAGGTGGTGATAGTAGCTGTAGGGAGTCTTTTCCTGCCCGCATCCCGTCCCCCATCTGCCACCTCTCGGCTCCGACACCTGTGCCTCTGGGGCTCCTGCAGGCGCGGCCCCCGGGGAGGTGGATCTGCTGCCCATGCCCGGCCCCAGTGCCAACTGGACGGCAGGCCTCTCAGTGCACTACAGCCAGGACAGCAGCCTCATCTACTGGTTCAACGGCACCCAGGCGGTGCAGGTGCCCCTGGGGGGCGCTGCGGGGCTGGGCTCCGGGCCCCCGGACAGCCTCAGTGACCACTTTACCCTGTCCTTCTGGATGAAGCACGGTGTCACTCCCAACAAGGGCAAGAAGGAAGAGGAAACCATCGTGTGTAACACCGTCCAGAACGGTGAGTCTTCCTCGGGGCACCCGTCTGAGCGTGGAGAGGACTGGCTTCGTGTCCAGCCTCCGTCACTGTCCAGTCGGTGGCTGTGGGTGGGTCATTTCTCTCTCCCTTCTTATGTAAGATAGCAGTGCTGGGTTTCACAGTCCAAGCAGAACGAGCTGAGACCCTACTGCTCTCTGCGTGATGGGACTGCTCACCGCCCTTCTCATTTGTAGCTGCCCGATCGCCTTGCATCCCCTGTGTAGTAGACTGCCCCCCTAGTCTGCTCCCTGTAAAGCCCCCTCTCAGAATGGAAGAGCCTGAATAATGCTATGCCCCATTCTTTCCCTTCCCCCACCACCCTGGCCTCCTCCTATAAGGGCTCGTGAGCTCCAGCCTCCAGGACCCCCTTCCCTCTATGGCAGGAGGATGTCCCTCTCCGGCGGGCTCAGCCTTGACCTACTCTTTCATTTCTGCCTCTTCTTGGAGCTCATTTCTCTTGATCTGAAAAGGATCACTACCCATGAAGTTTGTATTAACCAAAGGAACAGTAAAGATCTGGGTAGGGGCAGGCTGGTCACTGTCTCCCCTCAGCCAATCAGAGCGCCTGAGAAAAGCCCAACACTGGACTCTGTGTATGTGTGAGTCTCAGAGAGAGCTGGAGAGAGAGTGACAGATCCTGGAGAGTTAGAGAGAGACAGAGAGAACCTCAAGGAATAAAGGAATGAAGAGAATCCAGGGAGCCCTCCCTTCTGGCACTTTGAATCTGTTCTTGCCTCCAGTGCTGTGTTTGACTGTCCCCATCCTCTGCCCCCAGAGGACGGCTTCTCTCACTACTCACTGACTGTCCACGGCTGCAGAATTGCCTTCCTCTACTGGCCTCTACTTGAGAGTGCCCGGCCAGTCAAATTCCTCTGGAAGCTGGAGCAGGTGAGGCTGGAGCCAGGCTCCTGGGAAAGCTGGGTGGGTGTAACTTGCTTTCAAGGGAGGAGGTCCTAGGGCAGGGCTGGGCATTTTCTGGGTTGCCCTGTACCCTTTTTTTCAATCTCCACTTTCAGTTCCTGACTATGCTTACATCCCCCTGCCCTCTGCCCCAGCTCCATTCTCTGGTTCTCTCTTCCGAAGGCTTGTCTCCTGCAGAAAGCACTCCTGGGTTAAAAGCAAGTAGGGAACAAATTACTACTAGCCCCAAACCAACCAACCATCCATCTCCTCTTGTTTTATTTCATCTCTTTCTTATCTGGAAACTTAGCAGTGTGGATTCCGAACTCGCAAACAGTTAGCATGCTGTAATCAAGGAAATAAGTAACCTAGGGTACACAGATTGGGTTTTGGCTTCCCTGGTGGCTCAGATGGTAAAGAATCTGCCTGCAATGCAGGATACCTCGGTTTGATCCCTGGTTTGGGAAGATCCCCTGGAGAAGGGAACAGCTACCCATTCTAATATTCTTGCCTGGAAAATTCCATGGGCAGAGGATCCTGGCAGGCTACAGTCCATGGGGCCACAAAGAGTCAGACACAACTGAGCGATTGAACACAAATATGTATATAAATTCTTACTATTATTCATGATTATGAGGGATAAATAAAATGAGCGAAAAAAGAAAAATCTCTTGAGCTAACAGTTGCAGCCTCTTCTTTATTCATCTCCAAGCTGACCACAGGGACCATAGGGACTAATTGAGTTTCCATCTCCTTCTGTTTTTCTTGTAAGCCCTGGTGGACTGGCTGAGTAAGCAAATGGCTGAAAAAAGGCAGGAAGTGGAAGAGAGAGAATGGGGAATGAAAACCCACAAACTCAATAATTGAGGGCTACCTACAAAAGTTTCTGTTTTCTGTGGCACTCTTTTAAAGAGATAGTCTGCCATCTGCTTCTTGATCTTTCGCCCGCATTGCTAATATTGGTAACATTCCCCTTCCTATTTTTATTTTATTTATTCTTATGTATTCAACGAAGATTTAGTAAATACAAGTACCCTGCCATTCTGCTAGGTTATGGGGATACAATGCAATCTAAGATGGAACGAAATCTCTGCCTTCATTGAGTTGACATTTTAGTTGGGGAGATAGATTTTTAAAAGTAAGAAGACATGTAGTAAGAGCTTCCCTGGTGGCTTAGACAGTTAAGAATCCACCTGCAATGCAGGAGACCCAGGTTCGATCCCTAGGTTGGGAAGACCCTTTGGAGAAGGGAATGGCTACCCACTCCAGTATTCTGGCCTGGAAAACTCTATGGACAGGGAAGCCTGGTGGGCTACAGTCCAGGGGGTCGTAAAGAGTCAGACATGACTGAGCAACTAATGCTTTGACTTTTCAGACATAATAAAAATGATAAGTTGTGCTAATGCTCTGAAAGAAGCAAGGAACCGAGGTAGAGAATAGGAGGCAAGGAGAGGGGAAGTCATCTCAGACTGGATGTTCAGGGAAGGCCTGATGGAAGCGAAATGTAAGGTCATCCTGAAGAATCCAGGCAGAGGGAAGAGCAGATACAAAGGTCCTGAGGCAGAAAAGTGTCCAGCATGTTCCAAGCATGGGAAGAGGGCCAGGCAGTTAGGGCACAGTGAAAAGGGCAGGCACTGGATTTGAGGCTGGAGAGCTGGGCAGTGATCAGGTGTACCGTGGACTTTGTTAGCTAAAGTCGTTTGGAGTTTGTGCTATGAGAGATGGGAAGTCTTTTGAAAGGTTTATAGCTGGGATGTGGCCTGATCAGATTCACATGTTAAGAAGATCCTTTTGTATATGTATAACTACTTTACTCTGCTGTACACCTGAAACTGGGGCTTCCCTGGTGGCTCAGTGATAAGGAACCTGCCTGCCAGTGCAGGAGATGTGGGTCCAATCCCTGGGTGGGGAAGAACCCCTGGAGAAGGAAATGGCAACCCTCTCCAGTATTGCCTGGAAAATCCCATGGACAGAGAAGACTGAAGGGCCGCAGTCCATGGGTCTGCAAAAGAGTTGGACACAACTTAGGGACTAAATAACAACATCACCATCTGAAACTAATGCAACATTGTAAACCAACTATTCTCCATATAAAAAAAAAAAGAGTTCTAAATTTTGAAGGCGTTGCTCCACCAAATTTAGGATGTATTTCTCAATTAAAGATAAATTTCTGTTGCAAAAATATTAATAATTTTTCTAATTATGCATCTGAAAAGATTGGTTACAAGTAATGTATTTAATTTGCAATTAGCTCTGATTTTTCAATAATTGTCATTTATATTTGGGAACGTTTGTGAGGTGAGGAGAATCCAATCTTTTCAAGAATAATGACTTGTTAGTGAATACTGTTTGACAACATTAAATTTGGTAGTGATTTAAACACTGGAAAAAGGAAGGCAACCCCTTTGGGAACTATGGGAGGAGGATATCAGAGAGAACCGAGTATAAGTGCTCAGACAAGGGTGTTGCAACAGTACACACGAAAAAGGTTGGGAGGACTTCCCTGGTGGTCGAGTGGTTAAGACCCTGCCTTCCAGCGCAGAGGGCGCAAGTTCCATCCCTGGTGGAGAAGCTAAGATCCCACATGCCTTGGGGCCAAAAAACCAAAACATAAAACAGAAACAATGCTGTAACAAACTCAATAAAGAGTTTAGAAATGATCTACATAAAAAAATAGTCTAAAAAGGAAAAAAAAAAAAAAAGAAAGACTGAGGATGGGAACGATGTGTGGAAATGGAGACGGAAGACTGCACGGAAACCCACAGCTTTTAGTTCTGTCTGGACTCGGGATGGGCAGCACCTGCCAAAGGACACAGTGGTGCTGCTCTTAGGAATGTTGATGGAGTTAAAGGTTTACGGAAAGAGTGGAATTTTAGGTAGTTTAGGTATGAGGTTGAGCCTGATCCATTCTGGGCAAGGATTCCTTGAGCTGGGTCAGCAGCAATCCACTTGCAAGCGCTGTTGATAGACCAGGGAACATGAAGGGCTGTCTCCTGCCCCCCAGGGGGTGGGGCAGTGCCTGGGGCTCCTTCTGGGGATGCAGTACCCGAGGGCTTCCTGCCTCCCCGTTCCCAGGTATGCGATGACGAGTGGCACCACTATGCTTTGAATCTCGAGTTCCCCACGGTCACACTCTATGCAGATGGCATCTCCTTCGACCCCGCCCTCATCCACGACAATGGTCTCATCCACCCGCCTCGAAGGGAGCCTGCGCTGATGATTGGGGCCTGCTGGGCTGGTAAGTCCCCCCGCCTCAACCCCGAGCTTCTCCATGGAGGCGCTCATGGTAGAGGTGCCGAGTGATTGATGGAGGAGCAAGGGCAGCTTGACCTTACGACCTCGTCTCCCTGGAGCTGGGCAGGGAGGCTGGGAAAGCTCTCCGCTGGAGGAGACCACCGGCCCTCTGGTCTCCTGCCGGCTGGACTAGTCATCCCCTGTGACTCGGCCATCGCCAGCATCTCACTTTCTGTACCTGCAGCTGCTTCATACTTTGATCCGTCCCCATCATAATTTCACAGCCCGTTCCTCTGCTGGAGGACAGTAACCCTGCAGAGAGTCAGCAACCTTCCAACTTTTAAGCTGTTTCTTTCATTTTTTCCTTCTGGGATGGTATGTGTGTGTGTGTGCGTGCATGTGGTGTGTGTGTGTCGTATGTCATATGTTTGTGCATGTAGTATGTCTAAGTGGTTTGAATGTGCTATGTGTGTATGTGGTGTGTTTGTGTGTGTGTTGTATGTGTACACGTGATCTGCAGAGAGTCAGCAACCTTCCAACTTTTAAGCTGTTTCTTTCATTTTTTCCTTCTGGGATGGTATGTGTGTGTGTGTGTGTGTATGTGGTGTGTGTGTGTCATATGTCATATGTTTGTGCATGTAGTATGTAAGTGGTTTGAATGTGGTATGTGTGTATGTGGTGTGTTTGTGTGTGTGTTGTATGTGTACATGTGATGTGTGTATGTGTGTAGTGCATGTGGTTTGTGTGTATAGTGTGTGTGTGGTGTGAATGTAGTGTGTGTGTGGTATGTCTGTATGTAGTATGTGGTACATTTGTGTATGTGGTGTGTCTAAGTGGTGTGTATGTAGTGTGTGTATGTGATATGTGTATATGTGGTATGTTTGTGTGTGTGGTGTGTCTAAGTTGTGTGTATGTAATGTAGTGTGTGTATGTGGTATGCTTGTATGTGTGGTGTATGTGTACACGTGGTATGTGTATGTATGTAGTGCATGTGGTTTGTGTGTATATTGTGTGTGTGGTGTGTCTGTGCATAGTCTGTCATATGTTTGTGTATGTAGTGTGTGTGTGTATCTGGTATGTGTGTGTGTGTGTGTGTGTGTGTTTGTATATGTGGTGTGTGTATGTATGTAATGCATGTGGTTTGTATGGTGTTTGTGTGTGTTGGGGGTACCAGAGCCCTTGTGTTTCCTCAGCAGCATATCTGGGTTTTGTCTACAACAGAGGCCTGAGATAACCTCAGACAAGATGAAAGAGGGGTTGGGACTCAGTTAGAGGTTCAAGTCCAGATGGCCGGGGCAGCCCCCGGAAGACCTCCCCAGCCTCTCTGTCGGTCTGGCCCTGCATCCCTGAGCTCACTGGCACTCTTTCTCCCCCAGAGGAGAAGAACAAAGAGAAGGCAAAGGGAGGTGACAACAGTACGGACGCCACAGCAGGTACTTACGTGTGAGACCTGGAGGCCTGCGGAGCTCGCATCTCAGCCTGGCGCTCTGGGCTCCGCATCCGCGCGGTCCAACCCGGCCTTGCGCTTCACCGCCTCGCGTGCCCCCGGGGTTACAGCCTCCGAGTGGCCTGGCCAGGCGGAGAGAGTGCAGCCGGATGGCGCCGGCTGGGAGCCGGTGTCCTCTTCTGTCCACAGAGGGACATCCAGGGATCCTGTGCTGGCTTTCTGCGTGGCAGAGCTCAGGGGGCAGGAGGCGGCCCCGTGGCCGGGAGAGCTGGGCATCCCTGAAGCTCCCTCGCATCCCTGCCGGCGCCCCCCGCATGCACCACGGAAACCCCTTCGCTTACTCTCCCCTTCCGCCTTGGGTCTCTTTCCTCCCTTTGGTCCTGCTTTCCTTCTTCTCTTTAACCTGGAAGCCTTTCTCATTCTGTGGCCTCTATTTTTCGCCTTCCGTCCTCCTCTGCCCCGGTTTTTAGTCTGTCTCCTCCCTCTTCCATCTCCCCTTAGCCTCACTTGCCTCGCATCCATCCTTCTTTTAGCCCTACCTGGCTCCTTTCTGTCTTCTTTCTCCAGCCTGCTGCTCTTTCTTTGTCTTGTTCTCAGCCTCCTCTACCTGGGGCCTCCTCCGCCCTCCCCTCTGTCACCTCTTACCTCCCGTCCACCCCTGTGTTCCTGCCCTAGGAGACCCCTTGCCGATCCACCACTACTTCCACGGCTACCTGGCTGGTTTCAGCGTGCGCTCAGGTCGCCTGGAGAGCCGTGAGGTCATCGAGTGCCTCTATGCATGTCGGGAGGGGCTGGACTATAGGGATTTCGAGAGCCTGGGCAAAGGCATGAAGGTATTGCCCCTTCCTCTGGCCCCCTTCCTCCAGGCATGCTCCCTGTCCCTGCCCCGCCCCGCCCCACCCCACCCCCTCGGCTCCCTTCCTCTCTCCGTCCTGCTCTCAGCCCTGTCTGTGTCTGGGGCCCAGGTCCACGTGAACCCCTCGCAGTCCCTGCTCACCCTGGAGGGGGATGATGTGGAGACCTTCAACCATGCCCTGCAGCATGTGGCTTACATGAACACTCTGCGCTTTGCCACGCCTGGCGTCAGGCCCCTGCGCCTCACCACTGCCGTCAAGTGAGTGTCCGGTGGGTGGGCAAGTCACAGTGCCAGACAGTGTCAGGACTCCTTGGCCTTAGATGCCATTGACGGCTAGGCACATAATGCATCCCCTCCCCTCTGGTTTTAGGGATGGAAAATTGACCTGCCCAGTTGACACAGCAATGCAGCAAGAAGAGTCTGGACTAGACTCAGATTTTCAACAATGTGTTCATTACTCTTTCCACTTGTTAGCTCAGATGGTGAAGAATCTGCCTGCAATGCAGGAGACCTGGATTCAATCCCTGGGTTGGGAAAATCACCTGGAGTAGGAAACGGCAACTCACTCCAGTATTTTTGCCTGGAAAATCCCATGGACAGAGGATCCTGGTGGGCTATAGTCCATGGGGTCACAAAGAGACATATATGACCGAGCAGCTAACACATACTCTTCCTACCAAAGCACACTTCCAGAATTTAGGAGTTTTAATCTCTGTACCTCTGTGCTGACATGTGAAAGGGGACAGAGAAGGGTCCTGGATTGGGCGCCAGGAGTGGTGGTTTGATTGCTCAGTCGTGTCTGACTCCTTTGCAACACCATGGACTCAACCACCATGCTCGGTCACCTGCATTGGCAGGTGATTCTTTACCGCTGACCCACCAGGGAAGCCCTTAAGTATATTAGTTATTTAAAAATACAGATTGATTGAGGGGTCATGAAAACACAAGAGTTATAGATACAGAGTTTTTACTTACTAGCTTTTAGTACTGAGAAAGTGCCATCAAGCAGAGATACAATAGAATCTAACTCATGGAATTGTTGTGAGAGTAAATGATACTGAGTCCAAATCAAATGCCAGCAGAGTGCTTGTTCTGCACACTTAATGAAAGTGAAGTGAAGTTGCTCCGTCGTGTCCGACTCTTTGTGACTCCATGGACTGTAGCCTACCAGGCTTCTCTGTCCATGGGATTTTCCAGGCAAGAGTACTGGAGTGGGTTACCATTTCCTTCTCCAGGGGAATCTTCCCAACCCAGGGATCGAACCCGGGTCTCCCGCATTGGAGGGAGGCACTTTACCCTCTGAGCCACCAGGGAAGCCAGTGAAATTGCTCAGTCATGTCTGACTCTTTGTGACCCCATGGACTGTAGCCTACCAAGTTCCTCCGTCCATGGGATTTTCCAGGCAAGAATACTGGAGTGGGTTGCCATTTCCTTCTCCAAGAGATCTTCCCGACCCAGGGATTGAACCTGGGTCTCCCACATTGTAGGCAGATGCTTTACGGTCTGAGCTACCAGGGAAGATTATTACCTGAAGGCATTTTCACCACTTATTTTTTAAATATAAATTTATTTATTTTAATTGGAGGCTAATTACTTTACAATATTGTATTGGTTTTGCCATACATCAACATGAATCTGCCAGGGGTATACACGTGTTACCTGAAGGCATTTTCACCCTTTATGCTTGTAGGGAAGTTTTAAGAGCTACTGCCCTCTAGTGGGTGCATCACACAATGCAGGGGTCCGGGTTTCTGGGTTCCCTTCTCCCCTGCTCTGCCTCAGTTTGTCCAAAAGCTGTCTGAAGAGAAGCATTTCTGACTTGCCCTTATCCTGGCAGGGACGGGTTTGGAGAGAAGGCTCTGAGCCCCGGAGAGTGATGGGCATGTTTGTCAAGCCTCCCAGCTGAAGCTGTGGAAGACGGGGCCGGGTTTGGGGAATAGGGTATGGTCCTGATGTGGAGCTGAAGGCTACGGGCAGATGAGTTCTCGTGGACAAGGATCAGTGCTCAGGATGGGCCCCGCCAGGTTCCAGTGAGAACTCTAGCTGTTAAAGGGCTCTCACCCAGCTCTGAAGGTGCCAAGGGCTTCATCCCTCAGGGACGAAGAATTGATCTCATCTCTTTCATAGGCTTAGGGGCCATGTCAGAGGGAGGGCTCTGTCTTCTGGCTTAGGATGGAGCTTTGCAAGGGGCAGCCCCACATGGTGGGAGTTGATGCCCTCTCTGTTGACTGGCTCATCTGGATTACTCTGACCTATTACCTGCCAGGGTATCTGGCAGGCAATCTGGATTACTCTGACCTATTAGCAGGGAAGAGGCTTATCTGAGGGTTGGGAACCTGAGCTCTTCCTTTGGTAGAGGGGAGGGGCCTTCTTCCTTTGTGAGGTTAAGAGGGAGGGAGGTCTCATTTTTCCGTTTCAGGGTTTCCATGTGGTTAGTGCCACACTAACACCTCACTGAGGGGCTTCCCTGGTTGCTCAGCTGGTAAAGAATTCTCTTGCAATGCAAGAGACCCTGGCTCCATTCTGGGTGGGGAAGATTCCCTGGAGAAGGGATAGGCTACCCACTCCAGTATTCTTGGGCTTCCCTAGTGGCTCAGACGGTAAAGACTCTGCCTGCAATGCGGGAGACCTGGGTTCGATCCCTGGGTTGGGAAGATACCCTGGAAGAGGACATGGCAACCCACTCCAGTATTCTTGCCTGGAGAATCCCATGGACAAAGGAGCCTGGTGGGCTACAGTCCCTGGGTCCACAGAGTCAGACACGACTGAGCACTTTCACATGCAACTGTTCAGTCAATGCAGGTTTTCCCTAAGTTTTTTTTTTTTTAATCTTTCTGGAATCTTGGAAAGCCCATCTCCTCATGGCATTGACCACTGAACAGATGGCCACCACATCTTTTTCTCTAGCTCTGTTCGCTCTCCCTAGCTCTTGAATTTCTACGTGCTTGCTGTAATCTCTGTCTGGGAAGTTCTGCCCACACCTCAAACAAACGAGCTGAAGCTTAACAATGAACTCCAGTGCCTGAACCAGCCCTGCCCCCGAATTCTCTCACCGCCTCAGTGGCGGTGTCTCTGTCCTTGCGGTCACCTGGCTTGCAGCCTCTGAGCTGCCTTGGAGCCCTCCCTATGTTTATGCGCCATCCCCGTCAGTCATCTGGTCACCCAGACCCCTCTGCACCCGCGTCTGGTATCTGCTTCCTCTTTTTCCATGTCTGTATTATGGCTCCAACAGGCTGTCATGCCCGGTCCTCTGGCCTCTTGAGATAGCCTCCAAACTAGTGACTGTCTAGTATTAAACTTCAGTTCCACCTCCACCCAAAGGCTAGATTAGTGATCCGAAATCCAAATGTCCATCCTCACACTTCCCTGCTGAAGAAGACATCTGCGGTTCCCTCCTGCTGCTCACAAAAATTGCGCCCGGAGCCCTGAACCATCTGTCCCAGCCTTTCCTGCTTCGTGTTTCTCTATGCCCCTCCGTGTGCTCCTCACCATCCACTTGAGGGTCGACTTTCTACCTCCTTCAAAGGCTGGCTCACTTGCTACTTTTTCCCAGTATTCTTATGCTCCCTGACCAAATACCCCACTTCCATCTCAGCCAGAATAACCTCTCCCACTTTGAACGCTCTGGGTTTTGCGTGTGCTCCATTTATGTGATGGTGACCACGTTGGCTCTTGTTTGAAGGTTTGTGTAGAAATTCTGATTTCTCGACCAGATCATCAGTACCAGGGCTAGCCCCCTGGTCCCCTTTGGGTCTCCTTTGGATCACCCATCCCAGTGGGAAAGTCTGCTGGAGGCCACCCCCCTGGTCCTCTTTGGGCCCCTTTTGGATCACCCATCACAGTGGGAATATCTGCTGGAGGCTGTGCTTCCGGGGTCAGCTGGACTTATTTCCCAGGAGGTTTTGATCGGGGTCTCTCTGGGACTGTGTGGACTGTCTCAGGCCCTGCTCCTTAGGGCACAGGAACTCAGCAGGTTGTGGGTTTGGTCCCTTCAGGGGCTCTGCATTCATGGTATCTGCATTCAAGGCTGAGGTTACGCCTTCTCCCTTTTGGCTCCAGTAGTCAAGCTGGACTCACTCAGTAACACAAATGACAATCCTTTTCGAAAAATAATTTCCCTTAGCTGAGGCAGGTAGACCGCAAGCCCTGCACTGGAATTGCCACCTCCCCTGTGAAAGCTGCATGTTCAAGGGGGCATTTTTTTTTTTTTTTTTTGCTGCACCATGCAGCTTGTGGGATCTTAGTTCCTCAACCAGGGATTAAACCCAGGTCTACGGCAGTGAAAGTGCCAAGTCCTAACCACTGGATTGCCTGGGAATTCCAAGAAGGCACTTCTTTATAAATAAATTTGATTTGTGCAAACCCAGGTTCCACATGGTGGCTGTGGGTTAGTGGGAAGGCGTGTACTTGGAATGAGAAGAATGGGTTCAAGCCTGGACTGGGATGCATATTTCTTATGTGGCCAAGATGCTTGACCCAGGAGCTTTGGCTTCTGCTCCTTCTTCTAACGGCAGCGAAAGAAGGTTAAGTGAAAGCATGTGGGCAAAATGCTTCACAACGCGGCAAGTGCTCTGGGGATAGCCCTCAGATTGGCTGGAGGAGATCCCGGGAGTGTGTTCTGGAGTGGCTGTGATGTTGGTTGGTCAGGACATAGTCCTCTTGGGAGGCTTTGTCTGGCACCAAGGTCAGAGAGGCTTCATGGGACGGTGGATGTGGTCTGAGATGGTCAGATTAGCTTGCCTACCGAAGAGTGTTTCTCTGGTACTGGACGAAATGAGTGGAAGATACACCTGGGAGGAGGATGTCCCTTTTTTTTTTTTTTTTTTAATTGTAGTTGATTTACAGTGTTGTGTTAGTTTCTGCTGTACAGCAATGTAATTCAGTTATATGTATATATACATACCTTTTTAATATTCCTTTCCATTATGCTTTATCATAGGATATTGAATCTAGTTCTCTGTGCTATACAGTAGGCCCTTGTTGTTTATCCATTGTATATATAAAAGCTTACATCTGCTAATCCCAGCCTCCCACCCCATCCCTGCCCCAACCCCCTCTCCCTCGGCAACCATCGGTCTGTTCTCTATGTCCGTGATTCTGCTTCTGTTTGACAGATAGGTTCATTTGGGTCATATTTCAGATTCCACATATAAGTGATGTGCACGCGTACACGCTCAGTCGCTTCAGTCGTGTCCTACTCTGTGCGACCCTATGGCCTATAGGCCTCCAGCTCCTCTGTCCATGGGATTCTCCAGGCAAAAATACTGAAGTGGGTTCCCACTCCCTTCTCCAGGGAATCTGTCCGACCCAGGAGTCAAACCCAGGTCTCTTACCTCTCCTGCATTGGCAGGCAGGTTCTTTACCACTAGTGCCACCTGGCAAGCCCATACATGTAAGTGATATCATGGTATTGTCTTTCTCTTTCTGACTTACTTCACCTAGTATGATACTCTCTAGTTGCATCTGTGTTGCTGCAAATGGCATCATTTTGGTTTTTGATGACTGAGTAGTATTCCATTGATGGTATATATGTACCACGTCTAATTTATGCATTCATCTGTCAGTGGACATTCAGATTGTTTCCACATCTTGGCTATTGTGAATAGTGGTGCTATAACACAGGGGTGCATGTATCTTTTGAATTATAGTTTTGTGGACATCCTTTGACACATTTCCCACTCCCGCCCCACCTTTGTTGTTGAATATTTTTGACACATATCTACCAGTCCAGTAGTGAAGACTCCGAGCTTCCACTGCAGGGGTCATGGATATTGAGGAACCAGGATCCTGCATGGCTTGGTGTGGCCAAAAATATAAAAAAGAAGGTGATAGATTCCCCATATAAGTGATATGTATGGCATTTGTCTTTGTCTTGTTTATTTCACTTAGCATAACATCTTCAAGGTCCTTCCATATCATCACAAAAGGCAGACTGAATAGTATTCCATTGTATATATGTCACATCTTCTTGGTCCATTCATCTATGGACGGACCCTCTGGTGGTCTCTGTGTCTTGGCAACTGTGAGTAATGCTGTGGTGAACATGAGGCTGGAGTAGTGCTCTGAGGTAGTGATTTCATCTTTAGCTATATACCCATATATACTCAAACTTGTTTTCTTTAGATATATAACCGACTCTTTGTGACCCCATGGACTATACAGTCCATGGAATTCTCCAGGTCAGGATACTAAAATGGGTAGCCTTTCTCTTCTCCAGGGGATCTTCCCAACCCAGTGATTGAACCCAGGTCTCCCGCATTGCAGGCGGATTCTTTACCAGCTGAGTCACAAGGGAACCCCAAGAATACTGGAGTGGGTAACCTATCCCTTTCTCCAGTGGATCTTCCTGACCTAGGAATCAAATCAGGGTCTCTTGCATTGCGGGAGGCAGGAGGATTCTTTACCAACTGAGCTATGAGGGAAGCCCTCACATACCCAGGAAGGGGATTGAACTGAATGTGTGCTCAATCACTCCGTTGTGTCCGACTCTTTGTGACCCCATGGTTGATAGCCCACCAGTATCCTCTGTCCATGGGATTTTCCAGGCAAGACTGCTGAAGAGGGTTGCTGTTTCCTTCTCCATGAGATAGTGATTTCATTTTCTTTAGATATGTACTCAGGAAGGGAATTGTACTGAATACACTTTTTAAAAATCAAAGAAACAAAAAAGCTCTTAGATGAAGAGCTGTGTATGTATTTACATTTCTGTAAGTTCAGTTTGTAAAATTTATATATAAAAGCTTACATCTGCTAATCCCAGCCTCCCACCCCATCCCTGCCCCAACCCCCTCTCCCTCGGCAACCATCGGTCTGTTCTCTATGTCCGTGATTCTGCTTCTGTTTGACAGATAGGTTCATTTGGGTCATATTTCAGATTCCACATATAAGTGATGTGCACGCGTACACGCTCAGTCGCTTCAGTCGTGTCCTACTCTGTGCGACCCTATGGCCTATAGGCCTCCAGCTCCTCTGTCCATGGGATTCTCCAGGCAAAAATACTGAAGTGGGTTCCCACTCCCTTCTCCAGGGAATCTGTCCGACCCAGGAGTCAAACCCAGGTCTCTTACCTCTCCTGCATTGGCAGGCAGGTTCTTTACCACTAGTGCCACCTGGCAAGCCCATACATGTAAGTGATATCATGGTATTGTCTTTCTCTTTCTGACTTACTTCACCTAGTATGATACTCTCTAGTTGCATCTGTGTTGCTGCAAATGGCATCATTTTGGTTTTTGATGACTGAGTAGTATTCCATTGATGGTATATATGTACCACGTCTAATTTATGCATTCATCTGTCAGTGGACATTCAGATTGTTTCCACATCTTGGCTATTGTGAATAGTGGTGCTATAACACAGGGGTGCATGTATCTTTTGAATTATAGTTTTGTGGACATCCTTTGACACATTTCCCACTCCCTCCCCACCTTTGTTGTTGAATATTTTTGACACATATCTACCAGTCCAGTAGTGAAGACTCCGAGCTTCCACTGCAGGGGTCATGGATATTGAGGAACCAGGATCCTGCATGGCTTGGTGTGGCCAAAAATATAAAAAAGAAGGTGATAGATTCCCCATATAAGTGATATGTATGGCATTTGTCTTTGTCTTGTTTATTTCACTTAGCATAACATCTTCAAGGTCCTTCCATATCATCACAAAAGGCAGACTGAATAGTATTCCATTGTATATATGTCACATCTTCTTGGTCCATTCATCTATGGACGGACCCTCTGGTGGTCTCTGTGTCTTGGCAACTGTGAGTAATGCTGTGGTGAACATGAGGCTGGAGTAGTGCTCTGAGGTAGTGATTTCATCTTTAGCTATATACCCATATATACTCAAACTTGTTTTCTTTAGATATATAACCGACTCTTTGTGACCCCATGGACTATACAGTCCATGGAATTCTCCAGGTCAGGATACTAAAGTGGGTAGCCTTTCTCTTCTCCAGGGGATCTTCCCAACCTAGTGATTGAACCCAGGTCTCCCGCATTGCAGGCGGATTCTTTACCAGATGAGTCACAAGGGAACCCCAAGAATACTGGAGTGGGTAACCTATCCCTTTCTCCAGTGGATCTTCCTGACCTAGGAATCAAATCAGGGTCTCTTGCATTGCGGGAGGCAGGAGGATTCTTTACCAACTGAGCTATGAGGGAAGCCCTCACATACCCAGGAAGGGGATTGAACTGAATGTGTGCTCAATCACTCCGTTGTGTCCGACTCTTTGTGACCCCATGGTTGATAGCCCACCAGTATCCTCTGTCCATGGGATTTTCCAGGCAAGACTGCTGAAGAGGGTTGCTGTTTCCTTCTCCATGAGATAGTGATTTCATTTTCTTTAGATATGTACTCAGGAAGGGAATTGTACTGAATACACTTTTTAAAAATCAAAGAAACAAAAAAGCTCTTAGATGAAGAGCTGTGTATATATTTACATTTCTGTAAGTTCAGTTTGTAAAATACAGTTCTATGGTCTTGGGATTGGGCATTGGTGATGTCATAGGTCAGGGTTGCCTGACCTTTTTCCCCTGCCTCTTCTCTGCAGTGGCCTTCTCCTGGGAAAGGGAATCTCCCCCTCCAGCTTTGCTGTGTGTGTGGGGGGGTGGTCTTCAGAGACACTGTCCCCCTTTCCTCCCCTTTTCCTCCCTGACACGGGGTGCTCTCTGCAGAGGTGGGGTTCCAGAGTGATGGCCGGATTACAGATTATCAGGGAGCGGGTGCTGGGCTCACAGGCTGCCTCCCTCCCCTCTCCTGATGCAGGTGCTTCAGTGAAGAGTCCTGTGTCTCCATCCCTGAAGTGGAGGGCTACGTGGTGGTGCTACAGCCGGATGCCCCCCAGATCTTGCTGAGCGGCACCGCTCACTTTGCCCGCCCAGCTGTGGACTTCGAGGGACCGGAGGGGGTTCCTTTGTTCCCTGACCTCCAGATCACTTGCTCCATTTCGCACCAGGTGGAGGCCAAAAAGGACGAGAGTTGGCAAGGCACAGGTAAGCATGCCTCCCAGGGAGGGGTCGGTGTCTGGAACCAACGTGAAGGAGAAAATCTGGAGCTGGACATGAGAACAATGTCGCCCCACATTTGCTTTTCGAGAGCACCTGGCTACTGGGAAAGAGGGCCAGTGGGAGGCCCCCAGGTATAAGGAGGTTGTCAGGTAGTGATCTTCTTGACAGCGATGCTGGCAGCTCTCAGGGGATGACCTGGGAAGGGGAGGAGGAGTGGCCAGGAGGTGGGCCCTTCAGCTCTGACCCGACCCCGACTCCCTCCCGTCCAGTGACAGACACTCGCATGTCAGACGAGATCGTGCACAACCTGGACGGCTGTGAGATTTCCCTGGTGGGGGATGACCTGGATCCCGAGCGGGAAAGTCTGCTCCTGGACATGGCATCCTTGCAGCAGCGAGGCTTGGAGCTCACCAACACATCCGCCTACCTCACCATTGCTGGTCAGTGGGGCCCAAGAGGCAGTCCTCTTTTCTTGGGATGCCCCCGTCCATGACCAAGTCTCTGGGGAGCCCAGAGGGTCCTCCTTCCAGGCCCAGGAATATGACCAAGTGTCCCCTTGCACCTTCCCCACCTGGAGGTCCTCTGGCTTCCAGATTGTCCCTAGAGGTGGGGGCCGGGGTTTGGAATCCTGGTGGTTCTTTCCAGCGTCTCTGTCCAGTCTGGATCACCTCTGCTCTGGGCTCCACTCTTCCCTGGCTCAGTCTCTGCCTAGCTGTTTTATTCTCTGGCCATTTGCTCCTCACCATCTTCTCTGTTTCCATCTCACTGATCTCTTGGATTCAGCATAGCTTTTCTTTTCTTCTAATATTTATTTATGTGGCTGTGCTGGGTCTTAGATGGTGGCACGTGGGGTCTTTTTTAGTTGCGGCATGCGGGGTCTTTAGCTGTGGCATGCAGACTGTTTGGTTGCGGCATGCGAACTCTTAGTTGCGGCATGTGGGACCTAGTTCCCTGACCAGGGATGGAATCCGGTCCCTTTCAACTGGGAGCATGGAGCCTTAGCCACTGGACCCCCAGGGAAGTTCCTAAGTGCTCATCTCTTAATGTTTGGTGGTAATGACTTGGCAGCTTTCCATGGAAGCCTGCTCTTCTCCAAAGGACCCTCTGTTGGGGAGAATAGAAGATGGGGTGGCCAGTCCCCTCCTGAGCCTCATGGAGGGCTTCTGTGTTTGCCCCTCACTGTCTCCCCGCTGCTGCCTCCTCCCTCTGTCCTGCATGCGTTCCTGTTTTCCATCTCTCCATCCTTCCTTCCAGCTTGCAAAGGAGGGCAAATGGAGCCTCGGTTTCTCTGTCCCAGTCAGGCATAGCTGGCGGGGTGCTGGGGAGCCTCTCTCCCTCTGAGGACTCCTGTTGAGTTGAGGGGCGTCAACAGATGGGAGTCTGGGAGAGAGACCCCGGGCCTTCTCGCTGGCTCCTGCTCTGAGCCGCCTCCGGTTCCCAGGGGTGGAGAGCATCACCGTGTACGAAGAGATCCTGAGGCAGGTGCGTTATCGCCTGCGACACGGAGCAGCCCTCTACGCCAGGAAGTTCCGGCTCTCCTGCTCAGAAATGAATGGGCGTTACTCCAGCAATGAATTCATCGTGGAGGTAACCCGAGCCCCCTCCCTTCCAACTCCCCAGCCCCCTCCCCGGGCCAGGAGCCGGGATGGGGGTGCGGACTGAGCCCCCTGGTGGTTGGGGATGGAAACTGCAGCCCGGGCAGGGGACTCCTGGACCCGGGCTGTGGGTAGAGAAGGAGGGGAAGATGGGGCGGGGGTGGGGGTCTGTCTCTTATACACATCTTAGGAGGCTGGCTGTCTCTCATTTTCCCTTAGGAGTGATGAGTGTTGACTTCTTGCTGGAATTCACAGGATGCTATCTCCCTTCCCTGTGCAGCTGCCCCAGATGATGTTCTCAGTGCCTGGGAGAGCATGTGGCCAGCTCGCGGTGTTTACCCGCTGCCCTTTCTCTGGCTTATGAGCAGCCTCAGCCTTAGCTGAGCAAATATTTAAGAGCTTCACACCCCGCTGGCACAGGCTTGGCTCCGAGAGATCACTTTTCAGTAGGATTGCCGATCCCCTGTGATCTGGGTGGAGCGGGGGGGTGGGGCAGGGGTGAAGAGATGGGCCTCCGAGAGCTGGAGGAGGACTGGGGGGAAGGAAGCGTGCCCACTGAGCCCGTGCTCGCCGCAGGTCAGCGTCCTGCACAGCGTGAACCGGGTGGCCCACCCCAGCCACATGCTCAGCTCCCAGCAGTTCCTGCACCGCGGTCACCAGCCACCGCCTGAGATGGCTGGACACAGCCTGGCCAGCTCCCACCGCAACTCCAGTACGTAAGGCTGGGTGGGGCCAGGGAGCGGGTGGGCACGAGCATCCTCCCTCCACCTCTGGGGGTGGTGGGTGAGGAGGAAGGGATGGAGCCATGGATTCTGTGAAACCTGGCGTGGTTGACGGTTCCGATCCAATCCGTTCACCCCTGGCTCATTCACTTTCCCTAGTGGAGAGTGCGAGCCCTGGGTCATCACAGGGTCACTCGTATCCCGGCTGATGGTCAGTGCGGGTGTAGCCTTTGTTGTTGGTGCTGCCAACAATATCAAGAAAGCCCCGGACTTCGGGATCCTCAGTAGTGAAGCTATCACGTATTAAGCACCTACTGTATACTAATGCTGTCGACAATACCATTAAGAATACAAGTATAAGGTAGATACAGTTTCTATTCTAAATAAGGTTGGTGCTACTGCTTGTCAAATTATGTGCTATCTATAAAGTCATAAGGCTATTTCTGAAACAAAATATGCAAACATGTGAAGTGTTACATCCAAATGGACTGATGCCCTTCAGAGCCATCTTGTTCCTTGGCCAGGGTTGCCTACTAGTGATGCAATTTTTAATTCATGATTTGAGCTGCTTAATTATAGAAAAATTAGAAACTGTAAGTGTAAAGAAGAAAAGTCATCCATAATTCCACCACAGTTGACCCATTGTTAATAGGGTCTCAACCCAGTTTTTGCCTATGTGACTGCTTTCTTTTTTTCTTTTAACAAACACGAGATCAAACTATTTTGTAACCGAATATTTACACCTAATATTATAAACTGAGTCTTCACATTGTTAAAAACTGCAGTGATTCTGATGTTGCTGGAAATGATTTTTGGAATGCCATTTTTAGAATTGCTTTCAAAGTCAGTTCATGAGGTGCATTTATTTTTGTTACTTTCAGGACATACCTTGCTTTTGGCCTAGTTCAATATTACCCAACATCAGAATCCACTTTTGTCAGAGTTGGTTCTGGATAGCATTTTGCATTTGTACATGTAAAACCCACTCCGGAAAGGCAGAGATGTGTCACGTATTAGAAAAAGTCAAGGACTTCCCTGGCGGTCCAGTGGTTAAGACTCTGTGCCACTGCAAGGGCCACAGGTTCGATTCCTGGTCGGGGAACTAAGATTCCACATACCACATGGCATAGCCAAAATAAAAGAGATTAACAAAAAGTCAAAAGGCGAGTTGCAGGCTCTGAAGGCAATTCCCTAAGGAATTCCAAAGACGCTTTCTTGGAACAAGGTCATGGTCACTCACTGAGCCCTACCCTGAAAGGACAGCTCTCTTGTCAACCATGTAATTATTAAGTGAGCACATTGGTGTGCCAAGCACTTTGCCCGTGAATTTTACACCTATTAACCCAGTGAGTCATTACAGACAACAGATGAAATAGGCACTAGAATGATCCCCTCTAAAGGCAAGGAAACAGAGACCCAGAAAGGTTAAGTACCTTATCCAAGATCACACAGCAAAAATACGGTGGAGCCAGGATTCCAGTCCAGCCAGCAGAATTCCAGAACCCGTGCTCTAGCCATCACGCTTCATATCCTCTCCATGTTAGATGCTTAAAAAAAAAGTCTCATCACTTTATAGTTGTACCTAATTTGGGGGAGCCCTTGAGGGCTTCCCAGGATGTCTCTGACTGAGGCTGGCTCCTGGGTACCCCTCAGAATTCAGTCTGGTCTCCTCTCCTTGGGCAGCGGCGCCCCCCGCGCTGTCTCTTGTGTTTGCTTCTCCGTGGGACTGGCTCCCCTCATCTTTGCTCTCCCTGAAAACACCTGCAGACACCCTTTAGTTGTTTTCCTGTGATGCCTACAGCAAAGCAGATGGAAGTAGGGGTGAGGAGGGAGTGTGAGGCATAAGCAAGCTGCAAGGTTCTAGGAAGCTTCACATTATCTTGAGAGACATGTGAGTGAACTCGACCTGCTTTTGTTAAATAGACTTTTGGGGCCATGACTCCGTAGCTCTTCTTCCAGTTCTTTCCTTGGCAATCATTCCACTCAGCCTTGTTGGGGTTGGATACTGGGTCTACCACTCAGATTAGGCTCAAAGTGGGTCCTGGTTGGCATTGCTGTTGGGCTCGGTAACTCTCATCCTTGTTTTCTCTGCTTGCTCTGAGATCCCACTTGAGAGCAGCAGCCTGCTTTTCCTTTCCCCTGGTTTTGGCCTGAGTAGGGTACAGAGTTCATAGTTCACCCGAGGGCCTTGGTGATTGACGGCTCCTGAACTTATCAGGAGATCCATTTTGTCCATGTACCTTTCCTGACTCTTCTAAGTGTCCCCTTTCTCTCCCTTCCCTCCAGCCCCAAGAGTGGAGTTATAGAATTGTGGTTTAGCGATTTCAAACTACTCTGACCATGCAGAAGAGGAAGAGATAGAAATCTCTGCAATGGAATGGGAGGTTCATTTCTCTGAAGTGCCTAAGTGCACCAGAAAAGAGCTCAGTGTGAACTGGCACAGTCAGCCAAGGAAGGTCTGCTGGCACATTCAGACCTTGACCTTGAATCTAGAGGGTAGAAAGGAGTCTGGATGGACATGAGAGAGAACAAGAGTGTGAGAACTGGAGGTGGGTAGGTGGCTCGGGGGTTGTGTTTGGAGAGAACGAGGCTGCCTGAGAAGGGTAAGATGAGCGATGAAGACAAGATTTATCCAGTCCTGCCAAATTTTGATGCACATCAGAATCGCCTGGGAGCAGTAAAAACCCTTAGTGCCTCGACCACATCCCATACCAATTCAATCAGAAGGTCTGGGGTGGGGAGCCAGGCTTCAGTGGGTTTTTAAAGATTCTCAGGTGATTCCAACGTGCAGTCAAGTTAGGAATTATTTCCTTGCTTTGTTACCTACAAGTATTTGAGACTTTGTGGAGAGACCCACAGTGCAGTAGAATGAGAATAGAAAATGAAGTTGGATGTGAGGCAGAAAGGACAATGATGGAAGAAGATGAAGCCAGGGAATAAGTCAGTTCATAAAACACATGCTGTGAGATACTGCACAATTGCTTGAGTGGCCAGAATTTGGACCTGAGCTTCCTTGGAGCTGAAACAGGAGAAAACCTGAGCAGTTAGGGAAGTCATATGATGGGACCCACCAGTGCTTCCGGCTGGAGGTTTCTCCCCAGGCTCTTCAGAAAGGGGGCTCCACGCAGGGCTGTGGACAGGGCATCCACGGTGCCTTACACTCACACGAAGCCAGGAGTTTCACATGGGCTACTGGCTAGAACTCAAACACTCCTTCCTGTTGGCCTTGGAGGTCACTCGAGGCCAGAGTCAACTATTTGGAACTAATGCAGTAAGAAAGGTTGATGATGTTTCCTGAACTCTTGGTTTCCGTCTGTAGCTAGCTTAAAAATCCTCCCATCTCCCCGGCCTGCTGGCTCAGTTTAAACTAATTAACTGTGCTTGTTTGCCTGCACATGCAGTGTCTGCACTTCGTCTTTCCTGTGGTCATTTCTGATGGCCGGCAGTCAGCTTGTCACTTCCTTCACCAGGCCAGGGGCTTGGAGGGACAAATGCATTTGATTAAGGCACAGAGCAGAAGCTCTGGCTCCTTGTCATTGTGGCTGTGGAGCCAGTTCACCCGCTGTGGCCTCCATCCCGAGGAGGGGTTTCTACTTCTACAGCCTGGGCTTGGCTATGGGGGCATTCTGCTGGTGGGGGTCACTGTTCTGAGATCCTGCCCCACCGAACTGGAGACCCGAGAGGGGCTTTTTCCTGCAGAGGAGCCGACAGGCCCTCTCCTCCTCCTCCATCCCCAGGCAGTTAAGAAACACTCATCCAGCCAGGCTCATCTCTCCCCAGAGCTGGCGCCCAGGGAGCCCGCCTCCCTTACTCTGCAGAGTCAGTTGTCATTGGCCCCAAATGGGCTATGGGTCGGGTCAGACTGGGGACCGACTTGGCAGAGCACCATCAGGGTGGCCTCGGGGAGGCGTGAGGCCAGCGCAGCTGCTCCCACATCTGCTTGTGTTTCCACACCGGGCTGGCTCTGGAGCATGTGGCAGCGTGTGCGTGCACTCTCTGCTGGAGGACAGGTGTGCACCAGGGTGTGCCCCACGCTGTGTGCTTCCCTGTGCTCTGCTCCGTCTCTGGCCACGTGAGTCTCGGAGGCTGTGGGTAAACTCGTGTGTGTGTGTGTGTGTGTGTGAGTGAGACGCATATACTAACAGCCCCTCTGCAACGGGATCGCCCAGGGTGTGGGTCCCACACAGCCTCTCTGGTCAGTGAGGCGCTGTTCCTACGTGGCTGGCAGGAGTGGGCACCCATGTGGGGTGTAGTCACCCAGCTGCCCGTGAGGGCATTGGGCCTGGGGGCACGCCTGTGGGGTCTCTACCTCCACCTGCTGTCCGTGGGGCTGTGGGCTCCTCTGTTTGGCCTGCTCCTGCTTCTCCGCATGCTGTCCGTGTGTGCGCAGGAGCTGGGCAAGGCTGTGCTCACGGCTGCTGCCTCTGTGGCTGTCTGGGTCCAAGTCTGTGGAGGGTACATTGTCCTCCAGGGGCTCGCCTGGACTGCCCAGCTGGTGGGGAGCTGGCTGGAGCTGCACGTGTGGCTCTGCTGTGCCTTGCTGGAGACCCTCAGGCGCGTCCTTTCCATCCTGCCGTGTGAGCAGGCCATCAGGTGGCTGGTGCGGGCAGGCGTGCTGGCCGGCAGAGGCCTGGCGCGGGTGCGGGGCGTAGTGACCCTGGTCCAGGTGTGCACCCACACGCTCTTCCTGGGCGTGTACCTGTGTCTGCACGTGTGCTTTGCCGCCATCAGCTCCAAGGTCCGAGTGAGGGTGCACGCCCCGCTCTGGGTCTCGCTGCCCTTAAGAGTCCACGCCCCCCTGAGCCTGGGCTTCAGAGTGAGGCTGCAGGCCCAGAGGCATGACAGGGCCCAGGGGACGGGGGGTGCATCCCGAGGGGAGCAGAGCCCCCTGGTGTCCAGGATGCCCCCAGCGTCCAGGATGCCTCTGGTGTCCAGGAGGCTCGAGCCCACAAGGAGACGGGAGGCATCACGGAGCAGGGGTGAGCTCTGTCCAGGTGGGTACTTGAAGGGGCTGCTTTCTACCTCTTGGTCCTGTCCCCAGCCTTGGGTGTCAGGCCACACTTGGAGCCCACTTCTCCTCTTCAAATGAAGGAGAACATTCTCTCCTCTTGTATCATCAAGCCTGTGTGGCCACCTCTCTCCTTTCCCCTCTGGGCTCCCGGGACCTCCTTCCTGGACTGCATGGTTCCCAGGGAAGGCGCAGGCAGAGGACCTGGGCAGGGTCCAGGCCTGCCCTGTCTGCCGACCCCAGAACCGCTCAGGGCAACACTGGGCTGAGGGCCCTTCTCCTCCCCCTGCCCTTCCTCCTGTGCAGACCTCCTCCCTCCCTCAGGCTCTCAGTCCCTCCAGCTGCCTCCTTCCCTCCCCGTCTCTGCCCTTCCCTGGGTGAAAGTGAAAAGAGAAAGTGATAGTCGCTTAGTTGAGTCTGACTCTTTGCGACCCCTTGGACTGTAGCCTGCCAGGCTCCTCTGTCCATGGAATTTCCCAGGTAACAATACTGGAGTGGGTTGCCAGTTCCTCCTCCAGGGGATATTCCCGACCCAGGGACTGAACCCCGGTCTCCTGCATTGAAGGCAGATTCTGTACCTGTTGGACTCTGCTTCTCTTCCGGCTTCTACAGTGGAGACCTCTCTTCTGGGCCATCATGGGCCCTCTCTTTTGCTCAGAGATGCCCTCTGCCCAGGCCCCTGATGCCCTCCTGCCATTCCCCCCCTCCCCCGCCAGCAGAGCTGGCTGAGGTGTGCCTGGCTCTCTCTGCAGTGGTCCCCAGTGCGGCGACGCTCATCATCGTGGTGTGTGTGGGCTTCCTGGTGCTCATGGTCGTCCTGGGTCTCGTGCGCATCCACTCACTGCACCGCCGCGTCTCGGGGGCCAGCGGGCCTCCCGGGGCCTCCAGCGACCCCAAGGACCCCGATCTCTTCTGGGATGACTCAGCTCTCACCATTATCGTGAACCCCATGGAGGTGAGTGGGGGGCCTGGCAGAGTCAGGGTGCAGCTGGGGCGCACTCCCAGCTGGAAGACTCCCAATGAGCACCCCACCTCCACCCTTCCCCAGTCCTACCAGAGCCGGCAGGTCTGCGTGGCGGGTGCTGCGGGCGGCCAGCCGGACGACGAGGACAGCAGTGACTCGGAGGCAGCAGACTCACCCAGCAGCGACGAGAGACGCATCATCGAGACCCCCCCTCACCGTTACTGAGGCCTCTGCCCCTCCCCAGACAGAGAATTCTATCCCAGTGAGACAGACACACCCAAGAGACAGAAGGACCTTCTTAGAGGAGAGAGACCTGGCGGGGTGTGGGGGGGGGGGGGGGGGGGGGGGGGGGGGGTGTGTGAGGGAGGGGACACACCCTAGGGTTTTCAAATAAAACAACTGGAAAAAAGCCTGGTCAGCTGCCTCTGGCCTGCTTGATCCCTAGTGGGCCCTCTGTGGGTGGCCGCTCTGGGGTCTCTGAGCTGAAGTGAGGGGCAGGGCTGGTTTTCTGGGTGCTGTTGCCAGGATCGGATGGCTCCCACTGCACCCCGGGAAGAGTACAAACAATTGAGGGGATGCTGCACACGCCAGGGCTTTGTGGAGGACGTTGTCATCACCTCCATCTCTTGAAAATTTTCACCTGGGATGCCTGTGTGCCCAGCCCCAGGGGAGTCGAGGGGGAGAGGGCAGGCAACCCTGCTATTTGTTTTTTAAAAAGGGGTTTCCCTTTTAAAAATTAATTAATTGATTAATTATTGGCCATACCTTGCGGCATGTGGGCTCTTAGTTCCCTCACCAGGGACTGAACCTGTGCCCCCTGCAGTGGAAGCACAGAGTCTTCACCACTGGACCAGCAGGGAAGTCCCAGTCCTGCTGTTTGTAAGAGAGAATGGGCTCTGAGAACGGGCTTTGTAAGAGAGAACGGCCCCTTCTACCTGGGGTGTCCCCCAGGTAGAAGGGGCAGGAACCAGATGAGGTTATTTCAGAAGAGTACGCTGTAGCGGGGCATCCTTCCTATGGTGTCCTGGCCCCAGGGAAACCAGGGACCCAGGTCTTAGTTACTGTGTGTGAGATGAGGGGCTTAGAGTATCAGTCATGTTACCCCGGGTGGCATAGTCAGTAAGGAATCCGCCTGCCAATGCTCTCGGGTTTGATCCCTGGGTTGGGAAGATCCCTTGGAGAAGGAAATGGCAACCTACTCCAGTATTGCCTGGGATATCCCATGGACAGAGGAACCTGACAGGCTATAGTCCGTGGAGTCACAAAGAGTCAGACATGACTGAGCACACAGGCGTGTGCACGTGCACACACACACACACACACACACACACACACACTTGCACACACATTATCCCTACTTCTCTTGTGGTCCTCATGGACGCAACGGGGTGGGGGTGGAGCTTACTGGCCCACCGCTCTGCCACCCATGCCTGGTCTTCCCTCTGCCAGGCACCCATCCTGGCCCTGGCTTTGGCTACCGGCCGCGTGTTGATGTCCACCCAGACCTCCCGCCCAGCTACCTAGTGGCCTCTCCACTAGGGCGTCCTGTACTTCAGATGCAACCTTGGCCCAGATTCTGCTCTGTCCGTTTCGCCTTTCTCCCAGTTACCTGAGCCAGAGACCTGGGCGTGGGTTGGGATTTCTCCCCCTACCTTAACCTCATGTCCACATGGTGACTAAGCCTCTCATTTTTACTTTTTACCCCTTAAAATCTCTCCAGTGTCTTTTCTCCCCGGCACCCCATTGCTGGTGCTGCCTTGGTTTATATCGTCTTCAGTACGTGCCTGGTCAGTTGCAATAGCCTCGTACACGTCACCTACCTGCCTCCTACCTCTTCTCCTTGCCTCCAGTGTTTTGCTCCACTCCACCTGCCTCTGGGTTGGAGTGGCTTTTCTGAAGTGCAGGTTCTCCTCCTGGAACCTTCCCTACTTCCAAATCACTGTCAGGGTCAAGTCTGGACACCTTGAGAGGCCCCTCAACCCACCCACCCATCTCCCTGGCCCTCCCTGCCCCCATCCCTGCACATGTAGGTACCAATCACACAAACCACTAGTCTTTCCCCCAACCTGCCCTGCTGCTTCTTGCCTCTGTCTTTGCACATAGCGTTCGCTCTGTCTAGTGTGCCCTTTCCCCTTTGTGTGCCTAGCCATCTTGTCCTTATCGCTCAGGACACAGTGTTGCCTCTTCCAGGAAGTCTTCTGTGCTCTGGCACCTCTTGTTCACACCTCCATCACAGCCCTCTTCGCTACATGGTGGTTCACATCTGTCTCCACCACCAGACTCTCTGTGTCCTCAGAACTCACACAGGGTCTGGTGTGCAGTAGGGGCTCTGAAGGATGAATGAGATGCGTGTGGCTCTCAGAATGATTCTATGAGAAAAGATGAATTGGTAGGAGGGGAGAGGGGAGCTGCTCTGGTGGCCCACTGGCCTGGGGGCGTCAGTGCACAGAGGACAGATGTGACCCAGCAGGTGCCTGCAGAACCCTCTCCGGGAGGGGCCCTTGTGGATGCCAAGGGCATGTTTCCATGTCTGTGGCAATAACACGTGGGAGGCAGCCTGCCTGTTCTCCCTGGAGCTGCTCAGAGCAATGGCTCAACGGGCAGAGCCTTCAGATAGTGAAGCCTCAGTGCTAACAAGGTGTGAGAGTGAGATTTTAGTCGTTGGTCTTAAACTTCAGGGAGCTCACCCCCTCTCCTCTTACCGTCCCTCCTAGTCCTCACGCACCCCCGGCCTCAGGGTCCACAGCTTCCCACACAGAGCACTGGAGTCAAGTGTTTGCCCTCCTGCTCAGTCACTCAGTCATTTCTGACTCTGCAACCCCATGGACTGTAGCCTGCCAGGATCCTCTGTGCATGGGATTCTCCAGGCAAGAATACTGGAGTGGGTTGCCATTTCCTACTTCAGGGGGTCTTCCCGACCCAGGGATCAAGCCGCATCTCCAGGTTTTCTGCACTGGCAGGTGGATTCTTTACCATTAGCGCCACCAAATGGGAAGCCCATTTGTCCCTAGGAGGGAATGGTAACCCACTCCAGTATTCTCGTTTGGAGAATTCCATGAACAGAGGAGCCTGGTGGGCTACAGTCCATGAGGTTCCAAAGAGTTGGAGACGACTGAACGACCAACACACACACACACCTAGACCCTTGGGCGTTCCCAGGGTGCCTGTAGCATGAGCTGAGCTTGCATCCTCAGTGCTCCTCGGTGCACTGTGGGCTCTGGGCGTTCTGGACTCTGCCTCCCAGGAAGCCCTCTTCTCACCCAGCGACCTGCTGAGGCCTCCCGCTCCGGGGCGCCCCCTCCTGGAAAGACGAGGAGCGGCAGGAAGGGAGCCTGTGCGGAGGGAGATGGGTGAGTCCAGGCCGGCAGGCAGGCGCATCTGAGAGACGGAGGAACTGGCACGCTTATTTTCATCGCGCTGGTGTCACTGCGTCTTCCGCGGCACCACGCTGCTGTCGCTCCCTAAAATAGCCTCGTTCTACAGGAAAAGGACAGATGAGGTTTAAATTTAGCAACGGTGGGTGGGAGGGGGTGGGGGAACGCAGACTCTGGGATGTGGTGGGGCTGGCTTTGTCATTGAAGGAATTGGAAGCCGGTGATGCCTGCCTGAGGATTCTCACCCACAGGATAAGGGAACGTCCAGCCCGAATGTTCCGTCCAGTCTCGAAGACCTGCCCTACATATCCGAGGTTCTCACCTCAAGTCTGCAGTCCCGCCCACCTCCCCATCAGACGCGATCTTTTCCCCTAAACAGCTGAGTTGGGATTATGCTGCCATTTCTCCACGGGCTTCTGAGTGGCTGGTTCTTTGGGGAGAGGCTGTTAAAGGGCAAAAGCAGAAGTTGAGAAAACCCCCGATTTTCAGTTAGCCTAATGAAGGGAGAGGAGTCTTTCTGGGCTTAGGGCGCCACAGACAGGGAGAAGTCCAAAAGGCACGGGAGCTGTGGAGAGACGGTGATGTCGCTTGCGAATGGCAGAAGGGCAAAGACCCAGGGCACCAGGCCCAGGTGACTCAGCTGCCTAGTCCCCCTGGAAGTTCCGCAGCCCCCCACAGACCACCCAGCCAATTAGTTGGAGACGACTCCAACTCGGGGGCCCCTCCACCTCGGGGCCCTGCTCTTCCTGCACCATCTTGCTGTTTTGAGGAAATTGCAAAGCACAGGGGGCACCTCCTGCCAGGGATGGTATGGGGAGGAGGAGTAAGGGAGGAGGGAGGAGGGATTGAGGAGCTCCGATCCCCATCCCCCACCTCCGTGTTCACATCTCAGCAACTTAGTGTTCAGCCTTGGTCTTCAGCTTCTCTAAGTGATGGCTCATTGGCTGTCAAAAGAATTGCTTACTCCAAGGGTTCAGTGAGGCTTCAATACGATCACTTTTTCTGGCCCACGCCATGAACAGCCTAGGGGAGGCTTGCACCGACGTGAAGCGCATGCACCCACCAATGCTTCAGGGTACTTTAGTCACTGGTTTGCCAAGAAGTTCCTCAGGGCGCACTGCTCCAGGGACCCATGCATTGACCTCTTCAAGCACTACCATCCGTGTGTTCAGATCAGAAAGCAATAAAGGAGAAGGAGATTCCTGTTGAAGGACTGGCATTCATGGATCATGGCAAAGAAAAGCCTGAGAGCTCTTCTTGACCTTGACAATCACCTTGAAAATGGACGTCTCAAATCAGGAAATTGAGGACTCTGGTTCTTGTCAGTTAGAACTGAAGATAGCATTGATTTGATTAATTTAGGAGGGAGGAGTTTCCTTTCCTCCTTGATATTTTTCTCTCACTTGTAAAAGATGGTGAACTGTCACTCTTTGCTTTGAGATTTCTGGCTTTGGAATCTCAGCAGGAACTTGATGTTCTAAATAATGGGATTTTGGGGGATTATGGTTGTAATACTTGGTCTGGGGTCAGTTTTAAATATGTCTTGTATGAAACCACTCGTAACCTTGTCAGGATGTCTAAGATTGCCTGACCTTGAGTCATTCTTGAGAGAAGACTCTTGAGAGGCCCTTGGATTGCAAGGAGATCCAACCAGTCCATTCTGAAGGAGCTTAACCCTGGGATTTCTTTGGAAGGAATGATGCTAAAGCTGAAACTCCAGTACTTTGGCCACCTCATGCAAAGAGTTGACTCATTGGAAAAGACTCTGATGCTGGGAGGGATTGGGGGCAGGAGGAGAAGGGGACGACCGAGGATGAGATGGCTGGATGGCATCACGGACTCGATGGACGTGAGTCTGAGTGAACTCCGGGAGTTGGTGATGGACAGGGAGGCCTGGCGTGCTGCGATTCATGGAGTCGCAAAGAGTCGGACACGACTGAGTGACTGAACTGTACTGAACTGAATCATTCTTTGAAGAACTTTACAGACACTCTACTGGGGTTATTTCTTCTTGAAAGTAACTGGTTAAGATCTCTTTTCTCTGAGGGAACTAGTGCTCCAGAAAGGGTTCCCAGCACAACAGTTGCAGTCAATGCTTGGGAGTGCAGTTTTATTTTTATATAGTAATTTAACTGTTAAGGTTGCTGGTGGACTGGGTTAGCCAAGAGGAAGATGGATTTCAGTCTTCCTGTTAAGACAGTTTCCTATCTTAACAAGAGGTGTCAGAGCTCATATTAAGATGTAAAAGCTTCATGAACGCTGCATTTCAGAGTTCATGGTGTAGTTCAGGAATTAAAATTCTTGAAGTGGCTATGGAGGAAGATACTAAGTTACAAAGATTTGCTGCTGCCAGCTCCCAACCTAAGTCAATGAATTAAGTCAACCTGTATATCATAAAAATGCCAAAATGCTTCCTATGGTTAAATGGGGGTGGGGTGGGATGGAAAAGAGGTTGCTTTATTTGCCTTGTTTATTCACCCTGCCCTGTAATGCCTGTAATCATGAAAATGGAATAAATTGTAATATTTAGTTTAAAAAAATCACTTTTTCTGATGCAACTCAGAATCGGCATAATATTTGTGAGCTATCATTATCATTAATTATTGGGAGATGGGCAGGCGATGAAGGGGTCTTTAAAACATGGCCTCTAGGGGATGGCAGGATCACTGAAGTTCCTTGCCCCTCCGCCACCACCCCCAGACTCTGACAGCATGGCTTGTAGAAAAAAAACAAACAGTGATTGTATTTATTTCTAATGTGTGTTTATTTATTTTTTTGACTGTGCTATGCAGCATGTGAGATCTTAGTTCCTCTGACTATGGATGGAACTCGCAACCCCTGCATTGGAAGCACAGAGTCCTAACCACTGGACAGCCAGAGAAGTCCCCGGGCTTGTGGTTTTGAACACATGCTTTGGAGCTAGACATGCCTGGGTTTTTCTTAACTTGGCAGCTTACAGAAGATTATTGTGGCCAATGCCCATAGGAGAGCGGCTGTTTTCATAGTCTTCAGGCTGATTTAAATAAGCACAGGATTGTTTTTTTAATACGTGGGGGATCTTAGCCACAGGAGTGGCTAAGGTCTCTATAAGCAAGAGCTCACTGGCTTTCAGGTGCTGACTTCATGGTCAGAGGTGACCTGGTACTATAGATAAGGCAAAAATAGAGGTTAGTTCACCAATAGATGGTCTTTCCTCGAAATGGGCAGGATCTTAGCTATAAATGCTTTCCAGGTAAGACTCCGGTATGGAATAGCTTTTTGTTCTGTAGTGGTTTTCAGTCAGATTTTTAGGTTGAGCTCAGATCTCAAAAGGAGCTGAGTGTCATGTTTCACTCCTGACTGTGTGTCTGTGAGCCTGTGCAGGCTCAGGTGGGCCATACCTGTCCTTGTGAACTGTGTCAGTCAGGGACAAGGGAATGAAATGTGGAGAGTTCAATATCTCAGGTCATTAGGCTTATCCACAAGCTCTCAAGAGATACCCACAACTATCACCAGGTGGCTCTGGAATTGTAACCTTTATCAGGTTACAATACTTTGGTCAAGTATATAGTCCTTGGCCAAGAATTTAAATTTTGGACTGTGGTTTTAGCTACCAAGGGTGGTATATTTTTTTCCAATGAAGATATCAAAAAGAGTGAAGATTGCTTATTTAATAGAGGATATGCCATTTTCATGTGAAAATAGAAAAATAATTGAACTTATTACCCTTATATACAAGGGCTTGTGAAGGTAATTCAAGAGGGCAGTGTCTGGAATATTCTAAGAAGCATGCTTGCTCAAGGAGTCAAGAAAGAACTGCTTAAAAACAACAACAACAAAATAACAATTTAGGATTTGACCTTTCTCCTGGAATAAGAAAGGTGAAACTTTTGAAGGAAACATATTGGGTTGGCCAAAAAGTTCATTCAGAGTTTTTGTATGATGTTACAGAAAAAATTCGAATGAACTCTTTGGCCAATGCAATGCAAGGCTGATTGAGCTGGAGGAAGATGTCGATTTCTTTGGCAGAAAGGTCTGTGGTCTTTAAAGACAAGCTAGGCACATATGGGAGGAGTGTGAAGTCTTAGAGGTCAGGCAGGTTTGAAAAGGAATTGGAGGTTTATGCGGGTGGGTCTGATGACCCTTAATTAGAGGCTTAGAGAAAAGAGGCTATTGACAGGATCAGGTTAAAAAAAAAGTAAAAAAAAAAGGGTGCTCAGTTGCATCTGACTTTGCAACTCCATGAACCTCAGCCTTCCAGGCTCCTCTGTCTATGGAATTTTCCAGGCAAGAATCTTCCCCACCCAGGGATTGAACCCATGTCTCCTGAATTGCAGGCAAATTCTTTATCGCTGAGTGACCAGGAAAGCCCCCAAAAGAAAAATACAGCGGACTTAATAAGTGAAGGAAATTCGCTGAGCTCTAGGTGGGAGCGTGGTAGCAGTCCATCTACCCAAGGTGGGATAAAGATGCCCTGCTGCTGTGAACTGTGAGCTAGTCCAGCTGAAAGCTCCCCTGCGGTCAGCGGAGGTAACTCCACCTGGAGAAGTCTCAGTAAGTTCATGGTGGTGGAGGTAGGGGGTTACTGTGACTGCCTGTAGCCCCCAAGCTCTCCTGCTCTGCTCTTCAATCCGACAGCCAACTGTTTATGGCACTAATTTTTTGACCTACTAACCTCACTCAGCCTTTCCAACAAGGTCAAACTGGTCTCCTGAGGAGGTGCAAAATTTAGTATAGAGACGGTGAAGTAATCGTAATGTTTTGATGTTAAGGTAAGCTTTGTGTTTCCAACTTGAAATATCTGTTAATTTCAGAATTATGAGTTTTAGTTGAAAGGTGTAAGACACTGCTCAAGATTATAAACAAATAAATAAATAAACAAATTTAAGCAAATAAATAAGTAAATAAATAAATAAATAAAGTATTAGAGCATTTAAGAGAAATCAGACAGCAGAACATAGTGAATTAAGTAATTAGATTTAGAAGAGCTGCATATGTTATAAGAGCGATTTTGTGAGTATTTTTAAGTCTACCTTGTCAGGCAATTGAAGTGCACAAGGGGAAAAAAATCGGATATATCAAGCATATGAATATGGTGTAAAACAGTTATGGAAATTTTACTAACTTTGTGGATGAGACTAATTGCTAAAGAAATGTAAATCTGTTCAAGTTGATTTAAACATCAATCAAAGAACAAGTGGAAGCAATTAAAAAAATTAGTACATTTAGAAATAGAATTTCAAGATTTGTAAGTTGAATTTCAAGGTTTGAGCAAAACTGTGTTTTATACTCACAATTTTAATAAATTAAACATTAATTTAAGCCCCAGGTAACTGGTAATAGACTTTTCTATGCACATCAGGCATCACGAATATTCACAGTGATGGGGTATTTGTGGAGGTGGTTTCAGTGATTGGGTCAGAAACTGATGGACCCAAAGAAATCTGAGATGGAGAAGGCATGGCCCAGACAAGACAGGGTGTGCCAGAAGGGCGCTCCCATCCAGGACACAACTGAGTGCTGTGCTGTGCTAAGTCGGTTTACTTGTGTCTGACTCTGCAACTTTATGGACTGTAGCCTACCAGGCTCCTCTGTCCATGGCACTCTCCAGGCAAAAATACTGGAGTGGGTTGCCATGCCCTTCTCCAGGGATCTTCCCCATCCAGGAGCGGGTCTCTCAGATCTGCAGTACAGTTCACAAGAGAACAACTGAAAACTAGATGATTGAAACAGCCCTACCAACCTCTTAGTTGGAAAATCCTTTCAATGGAGTTTAATTTCATCATCTCTGGTACAACCTCAATGGTAACCAGAAGGGTGGACTGTTGTAGAGATCGTCAGCTTCTCACCAAAACTTAGTCCAGCCCACTGTAGTCATTCAGCTAAATTATATTTCCCAGCCTCCTCTGCTACTAAGGTGGCCAAAAGGCTGAGCCAATGGAATATGGGCTTGATATCACATCAGCCTCCTGATTGGCAAATCCCTTCAACAAAGTTTAATTTCATTGTAACTGGCATAGCCTGACCCTGAAACCAATATTTTCCTCATTATTCATTTTCTCTAGTTATTCTAAACCTTTATTTTACTATGGGATTTGGCTGCATAGCCACAGAGTCTCTCACCTGCAATCCTGAAATCCACAAAATTTTGAAAACCAAAAGTGTTTTTAGGTAGTCTAATGCCAAAATTCATCCTGCCCTGAACAGATGAAACTATAGACTTCATTTCAAAGTAAATATTCAAAATTTTCCAAAGAAGTATTTTAATTAATTAATTTGATGCTTTTGAACTGTGGTGCTGGAGAAGACTCTTGAGAGTCCCTTGGACTGCAAGGAGATCCAACCAGTCCATACTAAAGGAGATCAGTCTTGGGTGTTCATTGGAAGGACTGATGCTGAAGCTGAAACTCCAATATTTTGGTCACCTGATGCAAAGAACTGACTCACTGGAAAAAGACCCTGATGCTGGGAAAGATTGAAGCCAAGAGGAGAAGGGGATGACTGAGGATGAGATGGTTGGATGGCATCACTGACTCGATGGACATGAGTTTGAGCAAACTCTGGGAGATGGTGAAGGACAGGGAGGCCTGGCGTGCTGCAGTCCATGGGCTTGCAAAGAGGACACGGCTGAGCAGCTGAACTGAACTGAATTAATTTGACTGTGCCAGGTCTTAGTTGTGGCAAATGTGATCTTTAGTTTTGGCATGTGGGATCTATTTTTTTTTTTTTTTCAGTTGAGGCATAGAAGCTCTTAGTTGCCAGATGTGGGATCTAGTTCCCTGAAGGGATCAAACCTGGGCCCCCTGCATTGAGAGTGAGAAGTCTTAGCCCCTGGACCACCAGGGAAGTCCCTAGAAGAAATATTAATGTGCTTGATTCTGAGGGGCTGCCCCAGAGCTGGCCGGGGGAGGAATGTAACTCACATACACTGGTGTATAATACATAGCCTATGTTTACCTCAATAAAATCCCCAGAGATCGGGATACTGAAACGTGTGCTATGCTGTGCTTAGTCATGGCTGACTCTTTGTGGCCCCATGGACTGTAGCCCACCAGGCTCCTCTGTCCATGGGATTCTCCAGGCAAGAATACTGGAGTGAGTTGCCATTCCCTCCTCCAGGGGATCTTCCCAACCCAGGAATTGAACCCAGGTCTCCCGAATTGCAGGCAGATTCTTTACCATCTTAGCCACCAGGGAAGCCCTACTGAAACATAACCGGTCCCAAGAGTTTAAGATGAAGGAATGTGGACCTGAGCAAATATACATATCTGGATTGTGTTATGTATTGTTCCAGATTCTGGGAACACTGCTTTGCTTGGTCCAATCATTCTGAATTAGAGACCCAGGCTATATCCAACTGTGCCTTAGCCGTTTCCAACACAGGATTTCCAAGGTCACCGTGTACGGTTGGCTGTACCAAGCTGGAAAGAGCAAGTATCAGAGGATGGCACGTGGGGGGATTTCACAGACCAGGCCTGGAGGAGGTGATTATCATTCTGCTCAGTTTCCATTAGCGACTGTCCAGTCATTTGGCCACCTACACAGCTGGGGAGGCTGGGAAATGTAGTTCAGCTGTGTGCCCAGGATGAGGTGGAGTGTTTCAGTAATCAGCTGGCAGTCTCTACAGCAGTCCATCCTCCTGGTGTTTTGGGTGCAATATCCATTTCACCCTTCTTCCCACATGGAGAATACACACCCCTCCTTCCTGAGAGACACATCCGAGTCCCATCCAGGATTTCTGGATGGTGTATAGTCTTCTCCATATGACTCTTCATTGTCTGGTGACTTATGAGCTGAAGACACAAGTTATCTGAATGCTGTCTCCTCCCCACAACCTTTGCCATGAATGCATTGGAGTTCAATTTTTTTGTTTGTTTGTTTCCAATTTGGGAATATGGCCTTCCCAGGTGGTGCTAGTGGTAAAGAATGTACCTGCCAAGGGAAGAGATGCAAGAGACTCGGGTGTGATCCCTGGGTCAGGAAGATCCCTTGGAGGAGGAAGTGGCAACCCACTCCAGTATTCTTGTCGGGAAAATTCCATGGAGAGAGGAGCCTGGCGAGTTACAGTCTATGCGACCACAAAAAGCCAGACACGACTGAGGGACTGAATATTATAGGCAATGCCATTGTGTACATTTTTATACCTGTGTACCTCCAGACATCTGTGTGTAAGAGTGTTCCTAGGTAAGCATGATAGAAGTTTGGTCATGTATGCCTTACTGTGTAATGATAAACTGACTTTTTTTTGTTTGTTTTTTGGCCACACCATGTGGTATACAGGATCTTAGTTCCCTGACCAGGGATCGAACCTGTGCCCCTTGCAGTGGAAGTGTGGAGTTTTAACAACTGGACCATCAGAGAAGTCCCACGACAAACTGATTTCTGCTCCGTAAATCAATTTATCTATTTGTCAGTACATTGATTTATCTGTTTCTGTATCAAATACCATATTGTTTATAACTCTTGATATCTGGTGAAGCAAATTCTCTCACCTTGTTCTTCCTTGTGTGTGTCTTTATTACTGGTTCATAGAATTAGAGTATGCTTAATTTTGTCTTCCAAAGTGACTATACCATTTTGCATTTCCACCGGCTATGAATGAGAGCTCTTTTTGCTCCACTACCTCACCAGCATTTGGTGTTCTCAGAATTTTAGATGTTGGCCGTTCTAGTAAGTGTGTCAGTTCAGTTCAGTTCAGTCGCTCAGTCGTGTCCGACTCTTTGCGACCCCATGAATTGCAGCACGCCAGGCCTCCCTGTCCATCACCAACTCCTGGAGTTCACTCAGACTCATGTCCATCGAGTCCGTGATGCCATCCAGCCATCTCCTCCTGCCCCCAGTCCTTCCCAGCATCAGAGTCTTTTCCAATGAGTCAACTCTTCGCATGAGGTGGCCAAAGTACAGGAGTTTCATAAGTGTGTAGTAGTGTATTATTGTTTCAACTTGTATTTCCCTAATGACATTTGCGGAGAAGGCAACGGCACCCCACTCCAGTACTCTTGCCTGGAAAATCCCATGGACCGAGGAGCCTGGTAGGCTGCAGTCCGTGGGGTTGCTAAGAGTAGGATACAACTGAGCGACTTCACTTTCACTTTTCACTTCCATGCATTGGAGAAGGAAATGGCAACCCACTCCAGTGTTGTTGCCTGGAGAATCCCAGGGACGGTGGAGCCTGATGGGCTGCTGTCTATGGGGTTGCACAGAGTCGGACACGACTGAAGCGACTTAGCAGCAGCAGCAGCAGCAGCAATGACATTTGATGTTGAGCATCTTTTCACATGCTTATCTTCCATCTGTATATCGTCTTTGGTAAGGTGTCTCTTCAGATCTTTTGCACATTTTAAAATTGGGTTGTCATCTTCCTATTGAGTTTTGAGTGTTCTCATATCTTAGAGGCTGCTGTTCTGCTGCTTTGTCCTGTCTGACTCTTTGAGACCCCATGGACTGGAGCCCGCCAGGCTTCTCTGTCTGTAGGATTTCCCAGGCAGGAATACTGGAGTGGGTTGCCATTTCCTTCTCCAGGGGATCTTCCTGACCCAAGGATTGAGCTCGAATCTCCTGCATTGTCAGGAGGTTTTTTTACGACTGGATGCCACTCCTTTATCAGACATGTGTTTTGCAAATCTTTTGTTCCAGTCTGTGGCTCGTCTTCTCATTTTCTTGAAGTGATATTTTTTAGAATCAATGAATGCCTTAGGGGCCTCGATGGAAGTCAGGTTGGGAAGCTGGGTGGGGAGCAGACTCTTTTAGGATGATGCTTCTAAAGGCAGGAAGTGTTGTGTGTGCTGCCAGTGGTGGGATAGGAAAGGTTAAGCCCCGGGAGCAGGATTTAAAGGTGATGTAAGTATCTGGTCAAGGCCATTTACCAGTGTAAATAATAAGGAATTAGGGAATTAGCATAAGGGCTTGTGTTTGATGCATATTTACTGAAGTACTGAATTAAAACGGACTATCACACTGGCTTTTACATAGGGCATTTGACATTATTCACTGAATGACAGTCTCGGCCTAACATCACAGATTTTCTAGATGGAGGCCTTTCAGATATCTATCGAGTTCTATCTCTCCCAGGTTGTAAACGAGAAAATGAGGGGTCAGGTCAAAGTTACTGCAACTCATAGACAGTGAATATAACCAACCAGCAGGAGAATTGTGATTCAAATCCAGGTTTCATGCTTTTAGCTAGTGCTTATTCCGAACAGCAGTGCTATAATTTTGTTTCAACTGTCAAGCACATTTTAGAAAACCTAAGGCTATTGTATTGATCCGTATTTTTGCTTAGTGTATTCTTTCTACTTTTATGATGTTCCAAGAGTTTTTCTTAGAGAACTCCTTTTAGTCCTTCATTTAAGGCAAGTCTGTTGTGACAGATTCTCTGTAGTTTTCCTTTATTGAGATTGTCTTGATTTTCCCTTCTTTAAAAAAAGAATGGATGTATTTATTTAGCTGCTCTGGGTCTCGGCTGTGGCCATGTGGGACCCTTCACTGTGGTGCATGGACTTTCTAGGTTCGGTGCCTTAGCTCAGTAGTTGCAGCACATTGGGCTTAGCTACCCCATGGCATGTGGGATCTTAATTTCCCGACCAAGGGATCAAACCCACGTTCCCTGAACTTCAAGGTGGATTCTTAACCTCTGGATCGCCAGGAAAGTCCTGATTTTTCCCTTCATTTCTGAAGGATATTTTCAATAGTGTAGTGCCGAATCATGTCCCCGAAAGATGTCTATGTCATAATCCCTGGAACCTATGGATATTTTAGGCAAAAGGGGAATTACGTTTGCAGATGCATTAAGGTAATCAGCTGATCCTAATATGGGGAGATTATCCTGGATTATCCAAATGAGCCCACAGCACTCACAGAGGTCTTTATAATTAGAAGAAGGAGGCAGAAAGGAGAGAAAGAGGGGTGGTAGTGTGAGACGAACTTGGTATGAACTTGCTGGCTGAACGGAGGATGGAGGGAGGAGGCCATGAAACAAATAATACGGGTAGCCTCAAGTGTCTCGAGAGCCAGGAAACAGACTTTCCCAAGAAGGAATAGAGCTCTGTTGGTTATGGCTTAGTGGTAAAGAAAACACCTCCAAGGCAGGAAATAGACGGAAGATGCGGGTTCCATCCCTGGGTCTGGAAGATCCTCTGGAACAGGAAATGGCAACCCACTCCAGAATTCTTGTTTGGAAAATCCATGGACAGAGGAGCCTGGCAGGCTGTACAGCCTGTAGAGTCTCAGAGTCGGACATGACTGGGCATGCACGCACAAGCACTCAGGTTATCTTAATTTGATCCTGGAGAGACCCATTTCAGGCTTCTGACCTCTTGGATGGTAAGATAATTAATTTCTCCTATAGGCAAGATGTCATTTTCCTCTGGTAGTTTTTGAATAATTTTTCTTTGTCTTTGGTTTTCTGAAGGTTAATTTTGATGTATCTTGGTATATTTCTGTGGGTTAATCCTGTCAGGGCTTTGCTCAGTTTCATAATCTGTAGGATTATGTTTCTTGGCAAATTTGAGTTTTCAGCCATTATTACATTGACTATTTTTTTCAGTCCTGCACTCTTTATCTTCCAGGACTGTGATGATACAAACATACAGTCATTAAATCTTTCATTATAGGCCTAAAGATCCCTGAGGCTCTGGTTTTTTTGTTTTTTTCTTTATTTTCTTTTTGGTCTAACTTTTCTCTGTTGTAATTTCTATTGTTTTATCTTCCAGTTAATTGATTTTCACCCTCTCTGTCCTATCCATTCTACCATTAAGCTCATTTGCTCAGCTTTTAATTCGGTTACTGTATTTTTAAGTTATAAAAGTTTTCATTTGTAATGTGTATGTATTTGCTTGTTTGAGCATATTTATCATGGCTGCCTGAAAATAACTCTAATATCTCTATCATCTCAGTGTTGGCATCTATTGGTTGACATTTTTCATGCAGTTTGAGACCTGCCTGGTTCTGGATATGATGAGTGATTTCTTATTGAAACCTGGATACTTTTGCCTTTTGTTACAGACTCTGGGTCTTCACTTTTTAAAGACTGGTTTATTCGTTTTTAGCTGCGATGGTCTTCACTGCTGCACGCTGGTCTGGTTGTGCTGCGCTTCCTTGCGGCGCGCTGTCTTCTCGCTGCAGGGGTTTCTTGTGCTGCAGAGCACAGGCTCTGGGCGTGTGAGCTTCAGGAGTCGAGGTGCGTCAGCTCAGCAGTTGCGGTGCAAGGGCTTAGTTGCTCTGTGGCATGTGGGGTCTTCCCGGACCAGTGGTTGAACTTGTGTCCCCTACACTGGCAGGCGAATCCCCAACCTCTAGTCCACCAGGGAAACCCTGTGCCTTCTGTTTGACTGGGTTTGAGTGGGTTATTTTTACCCCACTTTTGCAGGGAGAGGAGGGGCACTGCCTTATCATTACTACTTGGAGATTGAAGTCCAGAGTCCCCATTTGGCCTTTGTTGACACCTGAAGGGCTGGGGCTTCTCCACTGGTCCTCGCTGATACTGCAGGGAATGGGGAAGGGCCTAATGACTGGTCTGTGGGAACTGGCCTCTCTGACATACCCCAGCGTGGGGTGTCTTGTTACAGTCTCATGAGGTTGGAAGTCTAGGCTTCCCTCTTGGCCTTTGCTGGTGTGGATGTGAGTGGTTCCACAGTTTTTCAGTGGGCATTTGGCTGGAACAGACTGTTTATTTTTATTTTTTTGTAGACTACCCCTTTTCTGGTTTTTTGGCTAGATGGCAGACTTTATCAGAGCTTATTTTTTGGTCTATGAATGCTGTTGCTTCCAGGTTGCTGACCTAGCATCAAGTCTGGGATGCACAAGAGAACCCATGGAATTCACTACCCTCTTGTTTGTGGGGTCCTAGCCAGTGTGCTTTCTTTTTTCCACCTTTCAGAATTCTTCTTATGTTTGTTCTACATATAATATCCAGAGTTTTCAGTTGTATTTAATGGGAGAAATAGAGAAAAGTATGTCTATGCCATCTTCTCCCAAAAAGAAGTCTTCCTTCAAACAAACAAGTCAACATACAAACATATTGTATATCTGTGTATGCTATAGATGTTTAGGAAAAATCCTGAAAAGGGAGCAAAACCACTAATTTGGGGAAATACTCCCAAGTCAAAAAACCTTGAATTGTTTTTTCCTTTCTTCCATTCTTTGGGGGAAAAATGATCACAGATTTTCTAATTGGATTTTGGCAAGGGTTACAGACCTCTTGCCTGGTGGCTCAGATTGTAAAGAATCTGCCTGCAATGCGGGAGACCCAGGTTCAATCTCTGGGTTGGGAAGATTCCCCTGGAGAAGGGAATGGAAACCCACTCCGGTATTCTTGCTTGGGAAATTCCATGGACAAAGAAACCTAGTGGGCTACAGTTCATGAGGTCACAAGAGTTGGACACGACTGAGCAACACACACACACACACACACACACACACACACAAGGGTGACAGATTGAATCCTCCCTGTGTTGCTAAAAATTGTAAGATTCTGCTCCAAGGAGGAATAAAGGGAATATGCACAGTCCTTATTGCTGTCTGAGAGGAATTCCCTGCTATGTGTCCAGGCGATGGAGTTAGGTATCCAAATATACATTGGGTTTATACCCAAACCTAAACTGGTAGTGCTGGCTATATCTAGATTTCATTACTCAGAACACTTTTAAAGCAAAGTGAGCTTTGTCCAGGTATATTAGATGGTGACAGATAAAGCTTAGATGAATCCAGGTTTTTGATTGGCTCCATCTACACAAACAGCTTTCTTTGCCCAGTTGTCTCCACCAGTGATGTCAACTAAGGGAGAAAGGATCATGGGTAAACACACTCAATAAGCCCTTCCAACTGTACATATGTGAAGGCTGTACCTTGATTTGCAACTTCCAGAGCATGGACATTTCCATTACACCACATCTTATGTCATCAAGCTGGTTTTAGAAAAGGCAGAGGAGCCAGAGATCAAATTGCCAACATCTGCTGGATCACTGAAAAAGCAAGAGAGTTCCAGAAAAACATCTATTTCTGCCTTATTGACTATGCCAAAGCCTTTGACTGTGTGGATCATAATAAACTGTGGAAAATTCTGAAAGAGATGGGAATATCAGTCCACCTGACCTGACTCTTGAGAAACCTGTATGCAGGTCAGGAAGCAACAGATAGAACCGGACATGGAACAACAGATTGATTCCAAATAGGAAAAGGAGGATGTCAAGGCTGTATATTGTCACCCTGCTTATTTAACTTACATGCAGAATACATCATGAGACATGCTGGGCTGGTTGAAGCACAAGCTGGAATCAAGATTGCTGGGAGAAATATCAATAACCTCAGATATGCAGATGACACTACCCTTATGGCAGAAAGTGAAGAGGAGCTAAAAAGCCTCTTGATGAAAGTGAAAGAGGAGAGCGAAAAAGTTGGCTTAAAGCTCAACATTCAGAAAACGAAGATCATGGCATCTGGTCCCATCACTTCATGGGAAATAGATAGGGAAACAGTGGAAACAGTGTCAGACTTTATTTTTCTGGGCTCCAAAATCACTGCAAATGGTGACTGCAGTCATGAAATTAAAAGATGCTTGCTCCTCCTATGATCAACCTAGACAGCATATTAAAAAGCTGAGACATTACTTTGCCAACAAAGATCCATCTAGTCAAGGCTATGGTTTTTCCAGTGGTCATGTATGGGTGTGAGAGCTGGACTAAAAAGAAAACTGAGCACTGAAGAATTGATCCTTTTCAACTGTGGTGTTGGAGAAGACTCTTGAGAGTCCCTTAGACTGCATGGAGATCCAACCAGTCTATCCTAAAGGAAATCAGTCCTGGGTGTTCATTGGAAGGACTGATGTTGAAGCTGAAACTCCAATACTTTGGCCACCTGATGCAAAGAGCATCATTTGAGGGTCATTTGAAAAGACGCTGATGCTGGGAAAGATTGGGGGCAGGAGGAGAAGGGGACAACAGAGGATGAGATGGTTGGATGGCATCATTGACTCGATGGACATGGGTTTGGGTGGACTCCGGGAGTTGGTGATGGACAGGAAGGCCTGGCATGCTGCGGTTCCTGGGGTCACAAAGAGTTGGACATGACTGAGCAACTGAAGTGAACTATGTATTCAAAAAACAAAGAATCAAAATTCCTCTTTTCCAACTTTTTTCTCAACAAAAAGCTACAAAGTAACTCAATACCTACAAAGTAAGGACATTTATATACCCAAGTGAAGTTATGAAAGAAATTAGTTGCACAGTGAATGAGACAATAAAAACTAGATAAGATTGTAACTTGCCACATTATCAGTTGAAGCAAATGACTTTGGGGAATCCATGACACAGGAGACAACTTCATCTTTAAAAATAGGTTGAGAGTGTTCACTTGTGACTGAAACAGCATCATCTTGGGAGTATGCAGGTCCTAAGTTTTGTCTTATCCTCTGTCGTCCCCTTCTCCTTCTGCCCTCAATCTTTCCCAGCATCAGGATCTTTTCAAATGAGTCAGCTCTTCACATCAGGTGGCCAAAGTATTGGAGTTTCAGCTTCAACATCAGTCCTTCCAATGAATATTCAGGATTGATTTCCTTTAGGATGGACTGGTTGGATCTCCTTGCAGTCCAAGGAACTCTCAAGAGTCTTCTCCAACACCACAGTTCAAAAGCGTCAATTCTTTGGCACTCAGCTTTCTTTATAGTCCAGCTCTCACATCCATACATGACTACTGGAAAAACCATAGCCTTAACTAGACAGACCTTTGTTGGCAAAGTAATGTTTCTGCTTTTTAATATGCTATCTAGATTAGTCATAACTTTTCTACCAAGGAGTAAGCATCTTTTAATTTCATGGCTGCAATCACCATCTGCAGTGATTTTGGAGCTCCCCCTCCCAAAGTCTGACACTGTTTCCACTGTTTCTTCTTCTATTTGCCGTAAAATGTGGGACTGGATGCCATGATCTTTGTTTTCTGCATGTTGAGCTTTAAGCCAACTTTTTCACTCTCCTCTTTCACTTTCATCAAGAGGCTCTTTAGTTCTTCACTTTCTGCCATAAGGGTGGTGTCATCTCCACATCTGAGGTTATTGATATTTCTCCCAGCAATCTTGATTCCAGCTTGTGTTTCAACCAGCCCAGCATTTCTTATGATGTATTCTGCATATAAGTTAAATAAGCAGGGTGACAATATACAGCCTTGACGTACTCCTTTTCCTATTTGGAACCAGTCTGTTCCATGTCCAGTTCTAACTGTTGCTTCCTGACCTGCACACNCTCATGATGTACTCTGCATAGAAGTTAAATAAGCAGGGTGACAATATACAGCCTTGATGTACTCCTTTTCCTATTTGGAACCAGTCTGTTGTTCCATGTCCAGTTCTAACTGTTGCTTCCTGACCTGCATATAGGTTTCTCAAGAGGCAGGTCAGGTGGTCTGGTATTCTCATCTCTTTCAGAATTTTCCACAGTTTATTGTGATCCACACAGTCAAAGGCTTTGGCATAGTCAGTAAAGCAGAAATAGATGTTTTTCTGGAACTCTCTTGCTTTTTCCATGATCCAGCAGATGTTGGCAATTTGATCTCTGGTTCCTCTGCCTTTTCTAAAACCAGCTTGAACATTTGGAAGTTCATGGTTCACATATTGCTGAAGCCTGGCTTGGAGAATTTTGAGCATTACTTTACTGGCATGTGAGATGAGTGCAATTGTGCGGTAGTTGGAGCATTCTTTGGCATTGCCTCTCTTTGGGATTGGAATGAAAACTGACCTTTTCCAGTCCTGTGGCCACTGCTGAGTTTTCCAAATTTGCTTATCGGTAGCCCGGTCTTAATTTTCTTAATTGAAGTCATTACGTTAACTTTCTCAGCTGACTCAAGATCTTGGTCCCTTTTTTCGTAGATAAAGAGCTTTTTGTGATAAAAGTATGCATGTGTGCTTAGTTGCTCAGTCATGTCCGACATTTTGTGACCCCATGGACAGTAGTCTGCTAGGCTCCTCTGTCTATGGGGATTCTCCAGGCAAGAATAACTGAAGTAGGTTGCCATGGCCTCCTCCAGGGGAATCTTCCCAACCCAGGGATCTAACCTGGGTCTCCTGTTGAGGTCCTTTAATGGACCAGAACCTGGTGGTCCAGACTTGATGATTAGAAAGTGAAAGAGAGAAAGAGGCTGATATTCCTTGAGAGAGAGAAAGAGGCTGATATTCCTTAGTTTACACAGAAAACCAATAAAGCCCTTTGACACATGGCTTGCAGTGCTACACACAGGCACCAGGTGCCCTCTCGAGGGGGTTGAAGGCAGAGTGTGCCTTCTCGAGAGGGTCTTAGAAGCCCAGGCAAGAAAGTGAGCTCAGTGGGCCTCTGAGCTCCAAAGAATTAGCCTGAGAGAGAGAGAGAAGGAAAGAAAGACGGGGACCCAAGCTCTGATGGGGCAAAGGTGTTTTATTCAACATAGTGTGGGTATATATATTGTCTTACAAGGTAGCTATTTTCAGCAGAGATAAAAATCAAAAGTCCAGACTTACAAATTATCGTAAGGCAATCCATATCAAAAAGAGAGGGTTGTAAATAATCACTTTTAACATATGGTTCATAGAAAGGAAGAGGGTCATAAATAGTTACTTATCACCGTATGGAAAAACTAATGAAGGAAATGCATGCATTCTTCAGCCCAGGGAGTAGTTTGCTACTCCACTTATTTCCTGAATGTTCAGGAATTAATAAGGGACAGAGGATTCATGACAGATCCAAAACAGCACACAGGAAGCCTCCTGTGAAATGCTTCCTGACAGTCTCCCACATTGCAGGTGGATTCTTTACCATCTGAGCCACCAAGGAAGTCCCCAAAATGCATAATACAAAATTTATTATTATAATCATTTCTAAAGTGTGCAGTTCAGTGGCATTAGCTGTATTTATGATGTGTAAACACTGTTACTATCTTTTTCCAGAACTTTTTCATTATCCCAAATGAAAACACTTTACTCATTGAGCAGTAACTTCCCATTCCATCACTGCAGTGTCTGCTAGCTTTATATTATTTCCTGTCTCTGTGAGTTTGCCTGTTTACATAGCTCACATAAGGAATCATGTAATATTTGTTCTTTGTTAACATTTACGTATTGTTTTTTACTTAGCAGTGTTTCCATCTTATAGCATGTATCAGAACTTCGCTCCTTTTTATGGCTGTATAATATTTCATTGTGTGTATATAGCACATTTTGTTTATCCACGCAGCTGTTGGCAGGCACTTGTCCTGCTTCCATCTTTTTGCCTATTATGGACAATGTAATGAATGTTGGAGTTTGAGTATCTGTTAGAGTTTTTTTAGGTATATACCTAGGAGTAGAATTGCTGAATTATATGTTTAACTTTGTGAAGAATTGCCCATGTGTTTTCCACAGTGACTTAACCATTTTGCACACAGAGGTTCCAATTTCTCTTATGTCCTAGCAACTTTGGCTCTTTATTGGGTGATAGCCATTCTAATGAGTTTGAAGTTGTATCTCATTTGTGGTTTTGATTTGCATTTTCCTAATAATTTGTGATGTTAACCTATTTTGCAATCTAGACACGCTAAAATTTTTCTAAATCATTGAGTAATGATTTCTTTTTGCTTAACTTTCTCAATTTATCTCCTTTTCTTCTTTATCCTTCCTCAGTTTATTACCCTCTCTTTCACATTTTACCATAAGCAGCAAGGAGAAAGCCGTACATGCCTTCAATATTTTGTTTGGAAATCTCAACCAAACATCCAGGTTTATCACTTATAAGTTCTCCTTTTCACACAATATTAGAATACATTTCAGTTTTGCTACATTGTAAGAAAGACTTCCTTTCCTATCCTGTTCAGTAATGTCTCATTCCATTTTTGTGACTTCACCAGAAGCACCTTCATTGTTCCTATTTCTGGATCATTCTGTTCCTGACATGTATATTCTCTAAGATGCTGGAGAATCTACCTATTTACTTCTTTCTGCACATTCACCAGAATCTCCTTAATATCTTTGTTTCTACCAGCCATCAAATCATTTTCTCTCATGTCATTTTCTCTGAAGAAAATAGTAGGATTATTTATTACATTTCAAGTAAATGTTATTTGTATTACATAAACTATTATATATCTATTTCAAGGTAAATATTCATATGTTATCTTTTTCTAATGGCAAAATTTGGTTTTTAGTGTAAACAATGAAATTTTGCATGTAAACACACAAACCTAAGGCAAACTATTTAATGTTTCAGGTAAAAGTGGTAATACATTAGGATTCCCTGGTTGTTCAGTGGTTAAGACTCCACACTCTCAATGCAGGGGGCACAGGTTTAGTCTCTGGTCTGGGAACTAAGATCCTGCATGCTGCATGGTGTGGCCTAAAAAAAGAAAAAGAAAGTGGTGATAAATTATTTCCTCAGTCATAAGAACTGATGTGGAGTTATTATCATTGAATATGAGGCAGGTTTTGACATCTAGAATATCAAACATTGTATGTTTTGCCTTTGATATATTGTGACTGGTCATAGAATTTTTTTACAGTGTCATGTGCATTCCTTGTATTCAGTAAATATCTGTCTAATCAATCTTAACATACCAGCATTACAAGCTACTTCTCTGTTGCCTTTTTATTCTTAAAATTAACCCTAGATATTCATTCATGCTGACATGCAGAAATGAATGTCATATCCTCTGTATAACTTGCAAATTGTTTGGAAGGGCTTGATATATCAACACTGTATATGGTTGGTTTAACAACTCCTGTAAGTCCTTGACCACAGTTTTCTCTGGGTTGATTGACATATTATGTCATCCACTGACCTTCTTCATCTACTTAAATTCTCTGGTAAATAAAATAATATTCTGCCTTTTAAAATCACTTGACCCGAAGTGTCATTGAATATCTGACTTCCAAATCCGATTGATCCACTAAGGAAGATGGCACTTTAGTAACTGAGAGACATTTAGTCATATTATGTACTAATTCAACTAAATATGGCTGAAAGAAACCTTTGCCTAATATAATTTTGATTTCCTGTTTTAGGAACCCTGGTACTATGGATCACCTATATTTGGTCTGAGACATGCTTTAGATTTTTTTTCTGGAAGCCCTATAAATACTGTAAAAATTCAGTGTATCGTTGTAAAGACCTATGGTAAGTGGGGTTTTTTTTCCCTTCATTTTCGTCTGTCCGTTTCATGTTGGCATTAAGTCTTAGGGATGTTGTAATACTGCTCCCTGCTGGACATACTGTAACTTTTTAAAGTTGGCACTTAATAGATAGGCAAATAACTGATTAGCTGGACTCAGTCTGGTGGGAAATCCTTGAGTGCATTTACACACACACAAAAACACAACAGTATATAACCAAAGCAACTCTGTTTTCATTTTGGGTAATACTGTTGCCATCGTATTGATATCTGAAGCCTAATGAAAGTGCTTACAGTCTTGTTTCTAAATTTTATTATGTGTGCTTCCTAGATAGTGGCATCTAAAAGCTGTAACAAACATATGTTAAAGGATGCTTGTAGTTGATGGAACTTTTAGGATTTCCCAGATTATATTTGTATGCATGTTTTTGCAATTTGTCAGTTTATTATTAGTATTATCTCTTTTGTAATCGTATAATCATTTAAATGCCCTGTATATTTGTTTTTCCAAATGTAGTATTTAAAACAGCTTCAGTATAATATAAATTAGACACTGTTGGATCTATTTTGAGTGAGTTACCCTTAATCCACCTGTAATGCAGGAGACCCTGGTTTGATTCCTGGGTCGGGAAGATCTGCTGGAGAAGGGACGGGCTACCCACTCCAGTATTCTCGGGCTTCCTTGGTGGCTCAGTTGGTAAAGAATCTCCCTGCAATGTGGGAGACCTGGGTTTGATCCCTGGGTTGAGAAGACCCCCTGTAGAAGGGAGTGGCTCCCCATTCCAGTATTCTGGCCTGGAGAATTCCATGGACTGTATAGTCTATGGGGTTGCAAAGAGTTGGGCATGACTGAGCAACTTTCACTTTCACCCTTAATTAAATTTTATGCAGTAAACTTCAAGTGTACCTTGTTTCGTATCCATCCTGTAATCTATTATATTTTCTAGTACACACAGTGACCCATTCTCACCCAGAATGACATTGGATTGGACCTGAAGTGTCATATCTGTGTCCATCCTATAACAAACCCTCACAGTGAATGCAAGCATACATATTCTTAAAATTCTTTTTAAACTTGAGAGAGTTGAAAATATTTGTCTTCCTACTTTTGAGCTAAATTATTATATACTTTTTGGAGTATAGTTTGCATAAAATGTAATGTAGATTTTATGCAACATAGATTGGATAAACGTAGCTTTATCCAATGGATAAACTGAATGTAATGTAGATTTTTTTTTTTTAAATAAGCATACATTTTCTTGAAAAGAAGAAAATGTGACAGATACAACATAGAGCTAAGCAAAGATTTAGCAGGATAACCAATCTTACACTCTTTAATGGGTTTCTTTTTTTGTGTGGCCATTTGGAAAGCCTGTGAAATCTATTCTTAATTAGGATTCTGAAGAATTAGGCATGATAACTTACTTATTCTTAAAATATTGCAATAAGCATTTGAAATATAGACCAAGAAAATACAAGATTGTTAGTAAAAAAGAAGCTCCCTTTCTTCCCTTTAAGACTATATTATTTCAGAAAGTATATCATTTTAAACCTTTTTATTATAAAATATAACACTATATAGAAACATAAGTGTATAGTAAAATGAATAAAAATAAAGCAGATATTTAGTAACCATAGATCACTACTGACATCCCAGAAGCCCTTAGTATAATCTTCCTTTTCTTTAAGATAAACAGTTTCCTAATAATTAGATAATTCTCTATATAATTTTATCACTTTTATGTGTATTCCTCAGCAGTATGTTCACTTTTTGCCTCATTTAGATCTTTTGGGGGTCATATGTATTCTTTTTTTGGTTAAATATTTTTGTATTTTTGTTGGAAATGTTTTTGTTATTTTCAAGGTGAAGGGTATGAAGAAACAGATTGTAAGATAAAATCAGAGAGGGCTGGCTTCGCTGTACTGAAGAGCTTAGGGAAAGGAGGAGTTGTAGAGAATTTAGAAGTAGCAGCAGTCAGAATGGGATCAGGATGTCTAGGGACAAGCTTGTCGTCTTTCAGGAGAAGTGAAAGGCCAATAAGTTGACTAAGAAAGGACAGCATTCTTGAGGAATGTATTTGAATGAGGCGTGGAAAGCATTATGCTAATAGAGCCTATCATAATGCTGCCAACAATAGTAAGGAAAATCAGGTGAGTTATCTAGTCTGCACTGCCTGCAGGTCTCCAAACCTGATGTTGTCACAATCCTCACAGGGTATCTCTTGGAACGGGTCTGGGGCAGAAGCTCAGAGCCCCTTCTCAGTAGGGATGGAGGCGACCCTGCTGCTGTCACTGTCACTGCTCAGCCCCCTCCACTGCATGGCAACGGGTGGAGGAAACTCCCAGCAACATGTGGCCCAGGCCTTGCAGCAGCATCATGGAGGTTCAACTGGATAAGCTCCCTGAGTACTTTCTTTGGACCAAGTACTTGAAAGTCACAACTCACGGAGTAGATCCTGTAGAATGTGGCACAGACGTTCAGGCCAAAGAGGTCTCAAGAGTTGGCTTGTATATATACCAGGTAATGAGGGCAACGTCCTTGCTGTGCTTGGGCTTCTTCCCCGGCCTAGGCCATATGACAGCACTTACTCTGGAAATCTAAATTTGCTTGATCTCCAGGATCATTAAGCATGTACCCTCTTCCAACAATTGGAAGAAGTCCTCACAGTCCAGAGGTCCTACCCTCCTCTGTCACCAGTGTTAACTACAGGGTCTCCAGTGCTGTGTCTAGGAGTGCTGGCAGGGGTGGTAACTGATCACAGACACAGCAAGATGTGGTGGAGCCTTGAACACCCCCAGACCCTACAACCAGTCTCAGAGTTCAGATTGGATCTTGATTTGCACTTGGAGACTATGATCACCTTTGTGCTTCTCTTTGGGTCAGTGCTCGACTTCTGTAGTGTAACACTGCTGCAGCTGTGGGGCGCCACAGGTGGGCCTGCTGAGTGCCGTTGTCTGGGGTCACATGGATTCTTTCTTCCGTTACCTAGCATTGTGTTTTGAAACTCATGTACATAGTTGCATGTAGTTATTTTGTTTGTTTTCGTTATCATGTGTTATTCCTTTGGAATGAATATGGCAGAATTTATTCATTCTGTTGTTGGTGGATGTTTGGGTTCTTTCTAGGGTTTGACTATTGTAGTTAACATTGCCATGAACATTCTTTTACATATCATATGCTGATTTTTATGTGTCATGTGAAAAAGTCATACATTTTCAGGTTAAAGATAGATGATTATAGTGGTATTTTATGAGTATGAGTACATGAGAAAGTTGTTATATCCTGAGAGTAACACATATTAAATATTGAAAAAGATTCTGAATCGATCATTATTTCTTTACTGTAGGTCTTAAATATATGGTAGAATGCCATGTAACTTGTGACAGTTGAAAAGTAGTATACATACACATACAGATACAGGACCTAATGTAGTAACTCTTTGTTTACTTTATTAACACGATTCCATTTACTATCATATTGTGTTTTATATGATTTCACTTTACTGATGAAGCAACTGTGGAGAACTAGAGAGGTTGAGTGACTTGTACAAGGTTATTTAGTAGGTTGGAGCTAGAAACCAGACCAGCCTGTCTACTTGGCAGTCACAACTTAAAGAAAACAAAATGAAAAGCTAAATCAGGATATTTTCTTGAGTGTGTCCAGTCATTGAAGTGGAAAATTTGCATGACTAGCTTTTAGAAATTATCAGATATTCTTTTGACTCTTAACCAAGAACTGGCCCTGCACAGGGAATTGTATGTATAAAGGCGCCTGAAATGTTATTGTACCTTATCACAGTTCATCTTCTGAAAGGCAGCTATAGTATATTATCACTTTGAGTGAGAATTTTACTTACATAATTACTCATTCACTGGGCTCTTATTAACAAGTGGTATACTATTACTCATCTGTTAATTTGTGAATAATTGAATTTTACCCCTTTATGTGCCAAAATTTATTTCATAGGAATATTTTTTCTAAAATGTTTTTGAAATATAAAATGTACCCTTTGTTTTCTTAAACAAGACAAATTGAGTATAATGTAACTTGTTTTGGTTTTGTTTTGATGGCTCAGAGTTGTTGTGAACAACAGTCATTTCAAAGAATTTATGTGATTTCTGCATAGATCATTGTGCTGTATAGGCCTGTTCTCCTAAATTGTCCTAGAGCGATAAACTTATATGTCCTGGGTGCTACTTTTGATGTCATTTTTTTGCTTGTTTTGTTTTACCTTTCTTAAATAATTCTTGTTTTTTTGCTCTCAGTGCATTATACTGATTCTAATATAAAAATCAGCATTTACATATACATTGCTTACATGAGATCTTAAGTATAGTTCTGCCTCATGTGCTGATTAAGGGCATAGAATATGTGCTTTTTAAAATTTACTTTGGGATCAGCAGCTAGTCTTGCCACTTTGTTCCAGGGGACTGAGATTATTTTAGAACCTGATTTATGGATGATTGAAATGCAACATAGATTTCCATGTATCAATACTGTTATATTCTTATTTGTGGAATAAGAATTATCATGTACATATTTTCTTACAAAGTAGTAATGTTGAAACTGGATTTACTTATGTGTGTGTGTGTGCTCAGTTGTGTCTGATTTTTCGCAATGCTGTGGACTATAGCCCATGAGGCTCCTCTATCCATGGAATTTGTCAGGCAAGAATACCAGAGCAGATTGCCATTTCCTACTCCAGGGGATCTTCCCCATCTGGGAATTGAACCCTCCTCTCTTAAGAATTCCTTAAATAGGAAGTCCAGTGAACTCAAGTGGCTGTTTTTAATTATGAAATATTTGATAGGATAGGGTTTGAAATAAAAACAGTGTATTATGTAACACTGCCTGTTGAAAATGGCAGTCATAAAAATTAAACCACCTTTGAAATGATAGTTTTGTAAATAAAAATATAGAAGTAACATAGATTTGGTTTCCTGAAAACTTTGAAGTGCTTCAGGAAAACATTCTTTTAAAAGGGAAATGCATGTTTGGCTGCTTACCCAATTATAAATTATTGAATGTGAATTTAAAGGAAAAATTTGGAGTGGGGGGGTATATTTGTTTTTAAATGAAAGGAAATATCAGGAAGAAAGCATGTTAGGTGTTAATATTATGATTTCCTACATCAATGAGATTTTTTTTTCAATTTGAAAATTAAGTCAGCAAATTTTACATGTGCATTTGGGGGAAAAGAAGCAAAGAGCTTCGTACAATTTTTTCCAATGAGAACATCTTTGAGGACTAGCTTTTTCTGGGATATATCTGAGACATATATGTGGTGGAAGCAAAATGACATAGCCCCCATAAAAGAAAAATTAGCAATTTGTAGAAAAAGACCTGTGCCATTTACACATTTGTTTCAGAACCAATTCTGGGAATTTGTTACAAATATACTTATGTATTAATAGTTATAAAATGACATGCATAAAAGTTTTCATTATAGCTTCATTTGAAGTAGCAACAGATGGAAGCATGCCTAATGCCTGTCAGGAGGGTACAGTCCATGGGGTCACAGTGGTTAAATGAACTCTGCCATAGCTGTACAGTGAAATACTCTACAGCTTTAAAAATAGAAAGTATATTCTCTGTATGAAGATTCAGAACACTGTTACTTGAAAAAAGCAGTGCTCAAACAGTACTCAGTCGCTTAGTCATGTCCAGCTCTTTGTGACCCTATGGACGGGTCATGTAGCTTGCCAGGCTCCTTTGTCCATGGTATTTCCCAGGCAAGAATACTGGAGTGGGTTGCCATTTCCTCCTCCAGAGGATCTTCCTGACCCAGGGATCAAACCCATGTCTCTTGCATTGGCAGGCAGATTCTTTACCACTGCACCACCTGGGAAGCAATATTCAGAGTGTGTAGTAAACTATTTTTTGTATAAAGGAAGTGAGGAATGAAATCAATATTCATAATTGCTTATATTTGCATAAAGAAAATCTGGACATGTATACAAATTCTAAATCTTATATGTTGATGAGTAAGGAAAACAAACTAGTTGGGACTTTTACTATATATCTTTTAGATTGTTTTTGAATATGTGAATATGTTATTAATTAAAAATAATTTTGTTTTGTTAATCAAATGAGAGAGAAAGGGATAAACCTGTTGTATTTTCCATAAAATTAGCCAGTTTTATTCCTTTTTCCCCAGAGTCTGGGATGTAGTTGGTTGTTGTTTTGTTGCTAAGTTGTGTCTGACTCTTTTGCAACCCCATCGACTGTAGCCCACCAGGCTCCACTATCTATGTGATTTTCCAGGCAGGAATTGTGGAGTACATTGCCGTTTCCTTCTTCAGGGGATTTTCCTGACCCAGGGATCAAACCCGAATCTCCTGCATTCCTCTCTTGCATTGCAGGTGGATTCTTTACCCTTGGGCCCCAGGAAAACCTAGGATATAGTTAACACTGAATAAATATTTATTATACAAATGAAATATAAGCTATATAATCTTTAGGTGATCTCTTTTAGCTGACTTCTTAAAGTACCTTTTCAATAAGGGAAAAACAGTGCTGTAAGTCATGTGTTAATTCCAGTATAGAAGTGAGGGATAGTATTTAAGTGGGAAATAATAAGCCTGGTGTGCTGCAGTCCATGGGGTTGCAGAGTCAGACAACAACGAATAAACAACAACAGTAACAGCTTAATTTATTGTCAAATTATCATGAATTTTCATTTAACTTGTAGGATATTGATATTAAAGAATTTTAATTTCACTGAAAAGTAAAATGAATGTTTTCAAAAGATTCCCATTAAATTAGGTAATAAGGTTTCGTAATAAAAGCTTATGAAATTTGAGAGCAGAGGGGAAAATGGCCTACTTATTCTTTATACTTGCCTTATCTTCTCTCATACTTTAGTTTCACATGAGGGCAATTTTCAGTCCTGAGACAATTTTACAAGCACTGTTATAATAGCAGCAGCACCTGTAGCTACTCCTGACACAGAGGCCAGTTATTTCTGAAAATATGGTGTTTTAGTTTGTGAATTGAGGGACGATAATAGGGTAAATGGCTGTTGCTCCTCCATTTATGAGTTCATGAACTTACCTTATGGTTTGCAGATCTGATCTTTCAGATAAGTAGTATATGAGCCTTTCGTTTCATCTTTTGATTTTTTACACGTCATTGTTGTTGTTTGGTCGCTAAGTTATGTCTGACTCTTGTGACCCCATGGACTATATATAGCCCATCGGGCTCCTCTGTCCGTGGGGTTTTCCAGACAAGAATACTGGAGTGAGTTGCCATTTTCTTCTCCAGTGGATCTTCCCAACTTAGAGATAGAACCCATGTCACCTACCTTAGCAGCAATGAAGAATCTCACTGAGCCATCTGGGAAGCCCCTCTATATCCATTCCTTGTTACTAAATTTCTTATGATAATGATTTTGACTCCCTTTGTGTATCTGTATTTATGTGCAAAATTGCCTTTTTAAAGAAAGGAGTATATGTGGAAAAGTGCACATACTATAAGTGGATGGATGGCTCAATGAATTTTTCAGAAGCCAAATACAATCATGTAACCAGCACTGAGATACCAAAAGGAACATTATCAGCACTCTAGAAGACACCTTCATGCTCTCTTCTATCCTCCGTTTCCCTCCCTGCACAAGGATAACCGCTACCTTGACTTTTCACATCATAGATTACAACAGTTTTGCTTTTGTGTTTTATATATAGAATTATACAGTATAATTTTTTATGTTTAGTTTCCTTTGCTAAAGATTGTATCTTGAGATTCATCTACATTGTTGCATGTAGTTGTAGTCTGTTCAATTTCATTACTGCATTCCTTTGTGACTATATCACAACTATTTTTTAATCTATTCTGTTAATGGACATTTGGGTGATTTCCATATAATGTTAAGTATATACTTTCTAATACATATCTCTTGATTGATATATTTGCATGTTTTTTTGAGCAAACATTTAGCAGCAAAATTACTGGATCATAACTATTTATTTCCAACTTTAATCAAAATCACCAGTTTTCTGAAATGGTTGTGCTAGTTTACATTCATGTGAGAGTTTAAGTTGCTTTGTGTCTTTGCTCACACCTCATTTTCCCCATCTTCTTCATCCTTCCATTCTGATGGGTGTAAAGTACTAAGACTTATGTTGTTTAATTTCTAGTTTCCTGATGATTAATGAAACTGAACACTTTTTCATATGTATATTGACTGTTGAATTAGTCTCTTTTGTGAAGTACCTGTTCACCTCTTTGCCCACTTTTTTGTTGAGCCATCTGTTTTTTTTTATTTTTGGAGAGTTCTTTATATATTCAGAATATGAGTCCTTCTTTGTACAGGTATTGAAAATATTTCCCCAACCCTGAGATTTGCCTTTTTAATCTATTAATAGTGCTTTTGATAAACAAGTTTATGACTTTAAAGTAATCTAGTTTGTCATTTATGTTTAGTGCTTTTTGTGTCTTAAGAAGTGATTGTCTACTCCAAGGATGTTCTGTGTTTTTCTTAAAAAAAAGGTGTTGTAATTTTATCACTTGCATCTATAATTTCAGACTATATTTTCATGTTAGGCAGTTTTGTTTCTCTTTTTAAACTCAGTCTATGTCTCTAGACAGAAAAAGAAAGTGCACTTTTATAAATGAACGTGATCATGTACCTCCTACAGATTACTCCCTTAAGAAAGTAGTGTGTAATCTATATGTTTACCTTGCGTGCATGGTCAGTCGCTTCAGACTCTTTGAGACCCTATGGACTATAGCTGGCCAGGTCCTCTGTCCATGGAATTTTCCACGCAAGGATACTGGAGTGGGCTGCCATATCTTCCTCAGGGGATCTTCCTGACCCAGGAATTGATCCCATATCTCCTGCATTTGAACTGATTCTTTATCACTGAGCCAGCCACCTAGGAAGCTCGTCACCTGTACCTATAATGTACTTCATTGTCTTTAAGTAAAATTCACTAGAAAATTCACTGAAGAATTTCTGACGTTGGAAAATGTTATGATTTTTAATATTTTTAACAATTCTGTCTTTCATAAAAATGTTTATCCATGAAATTTTGTGATGTGTTTACAGATATAATTCTAGTTACCTCATTTGGGTATAGTTTACTCTGTTAAAGTTTAGGATATTAAATTGAGAAAAAATAGGTATTAACTTTTGTCATCAAAGCAAAATAAATACTATTATATTTGAAAATTATTTTTATAGGCCTCTTTTTCATCATTTTGATCTTAAGTAGGTTTTTTTGTGAGCATTCATTTGTATACAAGTTATGAACATTCACAAGGCCTTCAGTGATATTTTTATTATTCAAAAATATTTTAGATATTTGTTCTGTGTGCTGTTATTTACATTGTAGCAAAGTGTTTCTATATACCCTGGTATTTTAGTTTTTATCTTGTCAATAATGTTTATTATTAGCTTAATGATTATTGTATTATTTAATTTTACATTTATATTTCATGAGATACAATTGCCTGCTTGAAAATGTATTTTGTCTCTGATCACAGTGCTGAAATTATTAATAAAGCAAGGTGATTATACTTTACTCTTAGCTAAACACTTAAATATTTTTCACTTGTCATCTACATTTTTTAGTTTAAAGCAACACATTAAATATAATTTTATCCTGGCTTTTATTTTAATTCATGCATTTAAAAACTGAAATTCAGATAAAAGATATTTTCAAAATAAATTCAGCATATTATTTATGAGTGGAGCAACACATTAGCATTGGGTTCACAATAGATCATATCGCTTTTATTCCATCTTACAAGCTTAGCAGCACAAACAGAATAATCAACATATTATTTGGCTGTCATCTGCTGAACAGAAACCAGAGATCACAAGGAGGTTTTCCCTAGCTGTGGTGATGGCCTTTTTGTTCCAAGCCCCCATCTGGGAGGGCCATGGTGTGTTATCATATGGAACGCGGGGTTTTCTGTAATCTGCTTAGCTGCACTGCAGTTTGAATCTTCATTCCATGTTTGTGTAATTTATAATTTTAATGAGACCATGGCTCTTGTGGGCTTTGAAATATATTAAAAGCTCTTTTGTGCATATGCTTTTGTTCTTGCTTAATAGGCTCAGTGTATTTAAAACTGATGAATTTTTATTCATGAATTTGGATGTCTGGGGATTAACTTAGACTGAATATCATTGCACTCATATATTGATGACTAGAAAGTTTGTTATTGTTGTTATTTTGGGGTTTTTTGTGTGTCTATGTCTTTGTGATACTTGTATCCATAAAAGAACTTAAATAATTAAAGGATAGGAAAAAGTGGCATGGCTAAGTCATGAGGAATTTCTTTAGATTTTACCCATCTTATTAATTGATACTCATATTTTATCTTTAGTCTTAGTGCTTTTAGATATATATTATGAAGGAATAATTATGAAAAAGCAACTTTTAAGTTAATACCTTACATACCTGTCTCTTATACACATCTACAACTATTTTTTAATCTATTCAGTTTTGTGATCCTTAGCTTATTCTTCTAAGTAGGGCTGGGATTTGAAGGGTATTCCCTGGACGCCAGCAGATAGACAACAGAACCTGCTGCCTTTTTGGAAGACAAGACCAACATGAGGTCCCTGGTAGGATTAAACCTGTCTCTTATACACATCTAGATGTGTATAAGAGACAGTACATACTGTGTTTATATTGAAATAATATTCCAATGTGTGACAGAGTTAGACTTTGTATTTTAATTGTATCATATCAGTTTTCTGTGGTCATACTAAATCAGCCATTAACTTTCTTGAATTAAATTAGGTATATGTTTCATATTTCAGCTATTTACAGTTTACACTGTTTCTGTAAAACCCTTTTTGTTAATGGATTTTTTTTTCTTTACCTACATTGTTGAAATGATGAGAAGACTAATGAAAAAGCAGTTTTATAGTGGTTTATAAAATTGATCATTTAAATTTTGCTGAAACTCTGAATACACTAAATGCTTCATATCTCTATTATAGTTATTACTCTTAAGTATAGTTTTAAAATTTGAATATAAATAAATATAGCACCTTAGGCAAAAATCATGGCCCATTCTAGATCCAGACTCTTGAAGTTTCTGTCTGTTGGACTCAATGAAGGGTAACACACATACCTTACTAGTCTTTTAGGAAATTGCCCAAGATGTAGTTTTTCTAAAAAAAATCTAGGTTTATTGTACTAAAGCATTTTTGTAGCTATAAAACATCATTCATTTTTGGTACATGTTGGTTATCAATTTGGCTGGGCCTTGTTTTCCCTTACTACCCTTAAGCTAGAAATATGAGATAGAAGCTAAAATGACAGCATTTTGTTTTTCTTTACTAAGCTTTTCTATCAGATTTGATACTGGAATGTTTGTTTTTCCAAATAATCCTCTGCTTTAGTGTTTTTATTAATAGTACAATTTCAGTTAGTTTAGGAATATATTATTGGAAATGGTCTGCTAAAGCAGTGCTGTTCAATAGAAATATAATACAAGTCATATATATGTTATTTAACCCATTAAATTCAAAATATTATCTTTTCAACATGTAAATTAATGCAAGATATTTTATTCTTTTTTTGTACTATCTTCACAGTCCAGCTATTTTATACTTACATCTCAATTTGGACTAGTCATGTCTCAAGTACTTGATAGCCTTATGTAGCTAGTGGCTACCTTGTTGAATACTGTAGCTCTACAGTATTAGATATAAAAATCATAACAGAAATATGTATTTTTTATATTCTTCGTTGTTTTTCTGTACTGTCCTAATAAAGGTAATCAAAGAGTATTCTTGTGCTATAAAATTGAAATCACAGTTTTTTGGTGCTGATGATATTGGTGCATGATTCATAGAAAAAATCAGAATTATGCCACCTTAGTATTTATCAGATATTATGTAGATATGCTTATAGGTATTGTGATGATAAGGAAATAATAATGGCCAACATAGTGGATGTGATATGTTCCTCAACACTTGTGGGCAAATCAAATTTATCAAATAAGTCATATTTCAAGTGTACCAAGGAGCTTAATTTTACAAGAATTCCATAACAAATCTTGATACTTTTTTTCTCCTTTGAATAAAGTTGAGAACTCCTTCTCACATTCTTAGAATTTTTCTGGATAGATATTTGTGTGAACAAATATGAATCTCTCTTTTCATGTATGTTTGCTTAAAGTTAGTATAGCTTTAAATTTCTTGGAAGAAAAAAGCTGAACATAAAAATACTGTTTTTTAAATAGCTCTAGGATTCCATGCATTTTATTAATAAATGCTCTGTATATATGCAAATATAAAGAGAGATTATTTCACTGAGTAAAGGTATACAGTTAAGAGTTCTAAAAATCTCAATTACAGTTGATTTGTATTGGTTCAAATATTTTAAAGTGTAAAATGATCAAGATGATTTGTATAAAATACTGCTGCTACTGTACCTACTTTATAACAAAGTAGAGACCTTATTGTGTGTAATGAACCTTCTTGTTCATGTATGGTTTAGGGAGAAAATCCTGTTTGTGAAACTTCTGAATAATTAACATTTTCTAAATTTTTAAAGAAATGAGCTAATCTTTGTGCGATCTTCATGTAGATATTGCCTGGTGCCTGTTGTATTCTTTTACTCGCTTAAATTTTTATTGACTTCTCTTTGTGACTTATGCAGTTAAAGTGTTGGCATAAAATGTTAAACTATTCTTTAAACAATACCTCTAGTTTCTTGGAGATGATAAATCCATCCATTGATTTCCTAATTTTATTATGTACACAGTCAATTGTAATCCAAGATTACAGCAAACAAGATGTTAATTTCTAGCCATAATCTATGTACATTTCAATTACAGAGCATGATTGTTATAGAAGCACAGAATAAAAAGGAATAACATTTGTGCTATCCTCACAGGAGCTGTCAATAAAAGATGTAATAGGGGATTTAGGAATCTGGAAATGGCCAACTAATTTATGTGAATCTATTTTATTTGAGCTAGAAAGACCAAGCTTTTTTTCGTCTGCACTGCATATTGCAGAGCACAGGCTGTGTATAGAAAACCAGGCGGCTGCATATGGATAGTCCCTTGATATCATTCACTTGCTGTGTAATCTTATTATGCAAAGTTCTAATCTTCACCTAGAATGAATGCCTCTGGGTCAGAATATAGTCATATCAGGGTTTTTGAGGTCATGTTTTGTGATCCTTAGCTTATTCTTCTAAGTAGGGCTGGGATTTGAAGGGTATTCCCTGGACGCCAGCAGATAGACAACAGAACCTGCTGCCTTTTTGGAAGACAAGACCAACATGAGGTCCCTGGTAGGATTAAACTTGATTTGTAGCTGTAGGATTTTTTAACAGATGTATTATTGGACAGGGAATAGGGGGCCACCAGCACAGCAAAATTGAATCACAACTGGCATTCTCAGGGAGTTTGCTGCCTGCTAAAATAGCAGCTGCATGTGGATTTGACTTCTTTCAGGTGAAGCGACTTCCAGTCATTTGGAAAGGATGGGATGAAAAGGAACCTTGGTGATAATTTTGATGTCTGCAAGATTTAGTACCAGTGTAATGGGATTATCGGTAACACCTTCACTGCAGAAAAAGCCACCTGGCGCTATAACTGGCAGCAACTGAGAACTAATCCTTTCCCATCTCTTGGATGTCATTCATGAAGCTCAAAGAGATTTCTTTCCTGCTAACTGTGATTAATTTTATAAACAACAACAGCAAAAAAGTCAGGTGATCAAGGCGAAGAATATGCTTTTTTATTATTTAGAATATGTTACCTTATAATCTATATGGCTCATAAATTATGTAAGACATATATAGACTATGAACTAAATATGACTTAAAACTTATTAAAATGTTAAGATAGAAAAGTTGATTCATAGTGTCTTTTATGCTTTTTCCAGTTTGGTGACATAATGTATTTGCTATTGGTAAAGACTTATATTTGAGATTAAATATCAATTTACATACATTGGTGTTCTTTTAGATAGAAGGCCATTATTAATAAATCCAACTGAGCATA
>SJYT01012931.1:5382-18074 GCA_006410635.1 Cephalophus harveyi
TCAAGGCTATGGTTTTTCCAGTAGTCATGTATGGATGCAAGAGTTGGACTGTGAAGAAAGCTGAGTGCCGAAGAATTGATGCTTTTGAACTGTGGTGTTGGAGAAGACTCTTGAGAGTCCCTTGGACTGCAAGGAGATGCAACCAGTCCATTCTAAAGGAGATCAAACCTGGGTGTTCTTTGGAAGGACTGATGATAAAGCTGAAACTCCAATACTTTGGCCACCTGATGCGAAGAGCTGACTCATTGGAAAAGACCCTGATGCTGGGAGGTGTTGGGAGCAGGAGGAGAAGGGGATGACAGAGAATGCGATGGCTGGATGGCATCAGCAACTCAATGGACATAAGTTTGGATGAACTCTGGGAGTTGGTGATGGACAGGGAGGCCTGGCGTGCTGCAATTCATGGGGTTGCAAAGAGTAGGACACAACTGAGTGACTGAACAGAACTGAACTGAATGGGATAAGATACAATCTGTGTGCGCTACATCACTTCAGTTGTGTCTGACTCTTTGCGATCCCATGGGCTGTAGCCCACCAGGCTCCTCTGACCATGGGATTCTCCAGGCAAGAATGCTGGAGTGGTTTGGCATTTCCTTTTCAGTGCATCTTCCCTATGGAGAGGTCGAATCCACATCTCTTATGTCTCCTGCATTGGCAGGTGGGTCCTTTACCACTAGTGCCACCTGGGAAGCACCACACTACTGCCCCAAAATGTTAGTTTCCCTAAAATTCTGAATGTTGATAAAGGTTCTTAATAAGTTCAAAACCAACTGAATAGTGAGATTCATTGTAACTGGCATGTCAGCTCCACTAGCAACACTTCTGTACCACTGCTAATTGATAGATAAGTTTGAATTTGATATTGATGCATCACCAGTGGGAGAATATCACAGAGCCAGAGTTTTGTGGAGTGTATAAAAAGCTATGCTACAGATTCTATATTTACAAACAACATAATGCAAATGTATGTCTAATGTCTCATATGTCCTACTTCTTAAAACAAAGGATCGTTTTTCTCTTTCTTTTTTCTTTTTTTTGCCAGAATGAGCTACCTTGTCATTGAGGTTGCTGAAGACAATGGCAGGCTGAAAGTGCTCAGTGATAAATTCAAGCAAAGCCTCATAGTGTGGATGCCTCTGGAGGGAAAATTCTTTGCAGAACAGAACTATACTTAGTAAAATTTGGTAATGTAAATATAGTAACTAGGTTGAAGAGAAATCTGTATTCTGACCAGCATGTTAGAATCAGAAGGAATATTTCTTTAAGAAGCTAACAGAAAATAGACTAGAGTGAAAAGATTGAACAAATATGTGATGATAATCATATTTACATTGATCCTGGACATTTCTTTTTTTTTTGTCAATTATTAGTCACTTTAAAATAGTGAAAAAATACGGCTTTTATTTTTAAAAAGTTGCTTTATTTTTATAAAAAAAACCCATTGAACACTATTTCTCTTGTTATTTTTCTATAATTATACTTCACACTTACTGAAGTGTCTAAGCTGTTCAGATGTTGCTACACAAATACCTGCTTCTTACTTTCCTCCTAGAACAAGATCTGGGAGCATGAGGTAATGCTTTTATCTAAACATGTTATTATCCATGTGAAATATTACCATAAAATACTCACAGCAATAACAAAGATGGCTTTGACTGACATGACATTGTCAGTATTACTGGAGTCTTAAAAAGATATGACTACTGTGTAAAGATATTGTCCATTTAGGTCTTTGATCAATCCTTAACCTCTGGAAAGATTAGTTCACATAGGTAGAATTCAGGCCAGCTAGTCAATACCTATTAAAATGTATAAGAGGGGAGATTAATGAATTGATTGTGGAACAATTTTTGTCCTAAGACAACAAAGCTGTCAGATTATCCTTTGAATGCCTTCCCTTGAACTTCCAATAAAACATGTGCTCTAAACTGTGAGCTGATTCTATCTCAGATATTATTAACAAAGTGATCAAAATGGGGTTAGCAGGTTACATGTGATGGTGTACAAGTTGGTGATGGATTAAAATTTGGAATCTAAGTGACTATGACTTTTAATCGAGGAAAATAATTTCATTGTAGGCATGATTGGACTGGTAAAATTTTACCGTAGAAACTTGTTAGTATGAGTTGAAAGTGAAAGTGTTAGTCACTCAGTCATGCCTGACTCTTTGTGACCTCCATGAACTATAGCCCACCGGGTTCTTGGTCCATGGAATTCTCCAGGCAAGAATACTGCAGTGGGTTGCCATGCCCTTCATCCTTCTTCCAGACCCTGGGATCAAACTGGGGCTATCCAGTGTAAATTATCTTTGCCCAAAACCATTCTGAGAAATTAACAATTTATGCAAATTGATTTATTCCTCCATACATCCATCTATTAATTCAATTAGCAAACATTTAAGTATCTGTTTGTGTCAAACCACCTGTGAGACAATGGGGTAGAAGGATGAGTAATATAGGGCTCTTACCCTGAAGTAGCTCATAGTTTCTTATATGAGACAAGAATATAAGCAAATAAATACAATAGAAAGATTGTATAGAATTTTAAGATGTCAGGATGTTACAATGTGCCATGCTGAATTGTTTAAGGCAGGAAAGAAGAATTTAGAAATGATGAGTTATTCAGGCTTTATCATAAGGAGACTAGGCGTGTCTGTGTTTTGCTGCAACCACTACTGAGCATATAAAAGGTCATATGCAGATGATATTCAAACTCCGAGAAATAACTCTGTTCTTAAAATTAGCCCTCCACTCCCGACACCATGTTCTATTAAGTTACTATTACTATGGTTTGGGCTATGGGTACGGCGCTGGCTGGCTTGGCTATCTATGGTGATTTACAGCTGTGACTCTTGAGTGGTATGGTTACAATCTCTGTCGTCCTTGTGGTGGCAGATGTCCATGCTTCAGATGCTACTGAGGAACCCTTGGATCCACTCAGCTATTGGGTTCACCTTCTGAGAAGTGCTAGCTCTTTTTCCAGTGTTCATCATCCCATCAGTTACCAAAAAATAAGCAATCCACGGCTACAGTTGAATTACTTTGGAACACAATCCACAGGATCTGGATTGAACAAGAAGTATCTCCAAGTGTTTACTTTTTCCTTTCGAAATTGTACTATTTTAGCAATTCCACACGGAGAAGGTGATGGCAGGCACCCCACTCCAGTACTCTTGCCTGGAAAACCCCATGGATGGAGGAGCCTGGTAGGCTGCAGTCCATGGGGGTCATGAAGAGTCAGACATGACTGAGTGACTTCACTTTCATGCATTGGAGAAGGAAATGGCAACCCACTCCAGTGTTCTTGCCTGGAGAATCCCAGTGACAGGGGAGCCTGGTGGGCTGCCATCTTTGGGGTCGCACAGAGTCAGACACGACTGAAGCGACTTAGCAGCAGAAGCAGCAGCAATTCCACACATTCCCAATTAAAATTATCTCTGTGTTAAAATTCTTCTTTTTGAAAGTTACTATTAAATGATCTTACAAAGATGGCTTTATTTATATTTTTTTATTACAATCATTATGCATTAGTGTTTCTTTTTAACTTGTATTTGCATGACCAATGATATTGTTGGTGCTTCTACACCAGTTTGGTTTAGCGACACAAGTACTTATGGAATGGTTGTTTACTAGGTATAAGTTATCACCCAGTATCACAGAGATGAAGATATAAAAGATGGAGATGGTCACTCTTCTCTCATATGTACAATCTATGTCAATCCACTCAACAGTTATAACACAGCTTGATATTTCTTATTCTAAGAATAGTAAGATATCCTGTGATCATATATTATGGGAAGGCCTAAGCCTTTCTGGAAGGAGTGACCTCTGAAGGTTGACTAGGAAGAAGGTTAAGATGAAGACGGGTTCTATGTGTATGCGTGTGAGTGAATGCAAAGAAGTAAGGCAAAGAGTGACAGGGGTTTGAGGAGGAAGTAACAGGAGATAAATAAAAAACATCATGAGCTGAAATAACAGGAAGACATTCACCGTGAATTGACCAGACTTCAGAGAGAATGATGGAGCAAGAGAGGTTTAATACTGAAATGACTATACTTTCAATATTGGAGTCACTATGGAACAGAGGACTAATGGGTTTTCAGCATTTGGACTATTGTAATAGACTCTTATCTGTCTCTTCACATATATTTCTTCCTCTTTTCTACAGAGTTCTTTCTAAAGCCCATCTTACACCTCACTTGTAGCTTTTCAAATTGTTTCATAGAGCAGGGTACATCAGTTCACTTCAGTTCAGTTGCTCAGTCGTGTCCGACTCTTTGCGACCCCATGAATCGCATCACGCCAGGCCTCCCTGTTCATTACCATGTCTCGTAGTTCACTCAGACTCACATCCATCGAGTCAGTGATGCCATCCAGGCATCTCATCCTCGGTCGTCCCCTTCTCCTCCTGCCCCCAATCCCTCCCAGCATCAGAGTCTTTTCCAATGAGTCAGCTCTTCGCATGAGGTGGCCAAAGTACTGGAGTTTCAGCTTTAGCATCGTTCCTTCCAAAGAAATCCCAGGGTTGATCTCCTTCAGAATGGACTGGTTGGATCTCCTTGCAGTCCAAGGGACTCTCAAGAGTCTTCTCCAACACCACACTTCAAAAGCATCAATTCTTCGGCGCTCAGCCTTCTTCACAGTCCAACTCTCACATCCATACATGACCACAGGAAAAACCATTTCCCTCTTTTAAAGGCTGAAAATATTTCATTATGTGTATATATATATATGTTTATGTATATATATATGTTTATATATCACATTTTCTTTATCTATTTCATCATCAATGGATATTTGATTGCCAAAGGTTGTTTCTTTGGCTATTGTGAATAATACTGAAATGACCATGGGAGTGCAAGTTTCACCTTATTTTAAGTACGGAGAAATATGTGCCATAATTAGAGATTCTCAATATCTCTCAATTTCTATATGCTGCTGCTGCTAAGTCACTTCAGTCGTGTCTGACTCTGTGTGACCCCATAGACGGCAGCCCACCAGGCTCCCCCATCCCTGGGATTCTCCAGGCAAGAACACTGGAGTGGGTTCCCATTTCCTTCTCCAGTGCATGAAAGTGAATTTATGGGTATGGGAATGTGGAATTACTGAGTCAAAGGATAGTAACATTCTGATGGCTAATGAGATTGTCAAGGCTTTACTTGGGAATTTCCTGGTGATCCAGTGGTTAGGACTCCAGGCTTCCTTTGTATATGTGTATGTATATATACATACACACAGTAAAACAAAACTGTATTATTTTTCTATGTGTCTCATAGGAATAATTAGATAGTGTCTTTAGAGTCCTTGATGATTCTTTTTTATATGACCAACCTAGATAACATATTGAAAAGCAGAGACATTACTTTGCCAACAAAGGTCCATCTAGTCAAGGCTATGGTTTTTCCAGTGGTCATGTATGGATGCGAGCGTTGGACTGTGAAGAAAGCTGAGTGCTGAAGAATTGATACTTTTGAACTGTGGTGTTGGAGAAGACTCTTGAGAGTCCCTTGGACTGCAAGGAGATCCAACCAGTCCATTCTGAAGGAGATCAACCCTGGGATTTCTTTAGAAGGAATGATGCTAAAGCTGAAACTCCAGTACTTTGGCCACCTCATGCGAAGAGTTGACTCATTGTAAAAGACTGTGGTGCTGGGAGGGATTGGGGGCAGGAGGAACAGGGGACAACAGAGGATGAGATGGCTGGATGGCATCACTGACTCGATGGACGTGAGTCTGAGTGAACTCCGGGAGTTGGTGATGGACAGGGAGGCCTGGCATGCTGTGATTCATGGTGTCGCAAAAAGTCGGGTACGACTGAGCGACTGAACTGAACTGAACAACTAAAGATATGGGAGAGTCTCACAGATATGTACTCACTACACATGCCATTATTTTCTCCTTACAATATCAGATATACAAAAAGTCCAAAGTTGTTAAACTCCCCTGTTAACAGTTTGTAATTTGTATCCAGGTTTAATTCTATTAAGGCATTGATTGAATATAGAAGCTAATCTCTTTTAGCAACTCCTAGTTTGGTCAGTAATTAAGGCCTTTCTTTCACCATGTGGAATTACTTGTATATTTGTCTTCTACGACAATTTCCTCAGTCCTCGACTATCCCTCACCCCAAAAGGGAAGACTACCTGTAAAACCATACTATAATGCTCCATGGGGAAAAAAAAAAAAAATACTCCATGGGCAGAGCCTAAACATGTGTATATTTACAAAATATATGAGTTTTTTTCATTCCCTATCATTGCCTTCAAAGCTGGCACCACTACTCATTTATAGACTTAACCAGCTCTGGGGAAAGGGAAGGAGCAGGGATCCCTGATTTGTAGCATTTGCCAGTTTCTGTATTGTAAATACTCATGTCATGGACAATTTGAAGCTACTAACATGGTATCACTGAAAACAAAACTGGGAACTGATGTACAGTAACACACCATTATACAGTATTTCTATCATACAGACACAACAAACATACATAACCTAAAGATTAGATAATAGTAAAATAATTAGGAAGTAATGAGTTTCAGTATTTTTACCTCTGTTTCTAATACAGTCTTCTACCTATAAGTGTAAATACCTTAAGTTTCAAATATTGCTGTGTTTAACTCCTGGCTTGCAATAATATACTGAAAATATTGGCTCTTGCTAGCTAGCTCTAACATAGCAATGGTTTTAACCTTGCCCCAGTTTCTAGAACCAAGGCCTAGTTTAGCAACTCAAATGAGTCAATCTTCTATCTAGAACAACTCATCTTAAATATACAGAAACTAGATTCAGATTAGATTGCTGGTATGTACTGGGCTTTCCTGGTGGCTCAGCAGTAAAGAATCTGCCTGCCAATGCAGGAGACGAGGGTTCAATCCCTGGATCAAGAAGATCCCCTGGAGAAGGAAATGGCAGCCCCCTCCAGTATTCTTGCCTGGAAAAATCCCGTGGACAGAGGAGCCTGGCGGGCTACAGTCCACAGGTCTCAAAAGAGTCAGACACAACTTAGTGACTAAACAACAACAAAAGGACTGAATATTCCCATGAGTTTCCCATTGTGCTAGACCGTGAGGATGCAAGGAAGGTTAAAACCCCTCCCACATGCTGGGAAACCAGGACAGCTGCATGCAAAAGAATGAAAGTAGAATACTCTCTAACACCATGCACAAAAAGAAATTTAAAATGGATTAAAAACCTAAATGTAAGACCAGATACTATAAAACTCCTAGAGGAAACCATAGGCAGAATATGCTTTGACATAAATCCCAGCAAAATCTTTTTTGATCCACCTCCTAGATAATGAAAATAAAAGCAAAAATCAACAAATGCAACCTAATTAAACTTAAAAGCTTTTGCACAGCAAAGGGAACCATAAACAAGACAAAAAGACCACTCTCAGAATGGTAGACTATATTTGCAAATGAAGCAACTGACAAGGGATTGATCTCCAAAATATACAAACAGCTCAAGTAGCTCAATATTAAAAACAGAACAAAACAAACAACAACTCAATTAAAAAATGGGCCAAAGACCAAAACAGACACTTCCTCAAGACATATGGATGGCCAAAAAGCACATGAAAACATGCTCAACATCATTAATTATCAGAGAAATGCAAGTCAAAACTACAATGAGGTATCACCTCACACTGGTCAGAATGACTGTCATCAAAAAATCCACAAGCAATAAATGCTGGAGAGGGTGTGGAAAAAAGGGAACACTCTTACACTGTTGGTGGGAATATAAACTGATACAGCCACTGTGAAGAGCAGTATGGAGGTTCCTTAAAAAACTAGAACTTCCATGTGATCCAGCACTCCCACTCCTGGGCATATACCTGAAGAAAATTATAGTTTCAAAAGATACGTGCACCCCAGTGTTCGTTACAGCACTGTTTACAAAAGCCAGTACACGGAAGCCACCTAAATGTCCTTTGACGGAAGAATGAATAAAGAAGATGTGATACCTATATGCAATGGAATATTACTCAGCCATAATAAGGAACAAAACTGTGCCATTTGCAGAGATGCGGATGGACCTAGAGACTGTCATACAGGGCAGAGTAAATCAGAAAGGGAAAAACAAATCTCGTATAATACTGCTCATATGTGGAATCTAGAAAAATGATATAAATGAACTTATTTACAAAGCTGAAACAGAGATACAGAGGTAGAGAATAAATGTATGGATGCCAAGAAGGAAAGGGGGTGGGGTGAATTGGGAGACTGGCACTGACATATATACATTACTTTGTGTAAAAACTAATAAGAACTTACTATATAGCATAGGGAACTGTACTCAAGGCTCTGTGGTAACCTAAATAGGAAGGAAATTTGTAAAAGAGGGGACATATATATACGTGTGGCTGATTCACTTCGCTGTAAAGCAGAAACTAGCCCAATGTTGTAAAGCAACTATACTCCAATAAAAATTAATTTTAGAAAAAGACCCCTCCTACAATCTTCCCTGCGTCCATAGAGAGCCACTCCATTTTCAAGTTTTTCAGACTAAAAGTCTTGGTGTCATCTTTGATTCCTTTCTTTCTCTTCCATCTTATTTCAAGTCCCTTAGCACATCCTAATGGCTTTACTTTCAGACTATAATGACATTCCAATCACTTCTCACCCCTCTACCACACCAGCCTCTCTGAGCTACCATTCTTTCTTACCTGGATTATTGGAATAGTATCCTAAATGGTCTTGCTTCCATCTTGCTCCCTTGTGATCTAGTGTCAAAACAATGGTCAGCCTCATCCTCTTATTTATTTATTTTTAATATTTATTTGTTCATTTGGCTGTGCCAGGTCTTCCTTGTGGCATGCTGAATCTTTGATCTTTGTTGTGGCATGTGGGATCTAGTTCTCTGACCAGGGATCAAACCTGGGCCCCCTGCATTGGGAGCGTAGTCTTAGCCATTGGACCATCAGGGAAGCCCCAGCCTGATCCTTTTAAATTGGTCAGTCATATTGTGTCTTTCCTCTGCTCAGTAATCCATTTCACTCAAAGTAAAAGCCAGAGTCCTCACAATGATCTTCAGGACCCAACATAATCAGTGTGTCTGTCTCTACTTCTCTGACATCACTTCCTATTCTTGCCCTTTCTTTGCTCTTCCCCAGCTATGATGGCCTTCTTACTTTGCCTTAGGTGTGCTGGGCAGGATCCTACCTCAAGGTATTTGCATTTGCTGTATACTCTGCCTAGTATACTCTTTCTTGGCTGCATGAATCTCTCCTTCTGTCTTATCCAAGTCTTTGCTTATATGCCATCTTCCAGTGAGACCTTTCGTACCAACCCTATTTAAAATTGCAACCCCACTTCCTGCTTCCAGAACTCACCACTTAAATTTTCTCCATAGACTCATTTCTATTGACATACAATATATTTTACTTAATTGTTATTTTCTGTTCTCCCCAATTAACTAAAATATAAGCTGCACAAGGTCAGTGAACTTTGTTCTATTCACCACTGATCCCTCAGTGTCTGTAATAGTATCTGGCATATACTGGCTCTTAATATATATTTATTAAATGAAGATCTTCCTCAAGGAGGTTTATAGGTTTTCTATGTGTATTATTTGTAACCAAAGTAACTGGATTTCCTGCCTTTGTACACCAATTTCCTAGTGATTAACCCACAGGACTTGTTACCAGGCATCTACAGTTCTGACCTGCATGAAAGGACCTCTGTCAGTTACTAGGCCAGCTCTACATCTTGGTTCTTCCTTGGCTGATTTTTGTTGTTGTTGTTCATACGTATGTTCCTCTAACCCAGAAATTTATCTTTCAGTTTCAGACTTGTCTTTGAATTAATACGATTTTCTGACTCAGTTTGAGAATTTTTTCCTTCACTGTCTGAGTTTTAGATCTGATAGTACTCTAAGGTGACAAAGAGATTGTATAACAAAGTACATGATCATCACAATCTTTAAAAATTAAAATGAACATTGTAAGGAGAATACTTCTTTTAGCAATTAGGTAAGATATTATTGTTATCTATCAACCCTCCTATTATCTATACATGATAGGTGACTATCCCCATAAAATTCTTAGGTTTGACACACACAGAACTAAACAGAGTAGAAGCTGTCAACAATAGTTAGACTTTAAGATCCCTCACTACCACCACACTCTTTTCAGGCACTTTACAAAAATCCTGGAATAACTAGGATCAACTGAGTAACATCCTCATTTATTAGCTAGACAACATGGCTAGAGACAGCTCTGAATTAATAAGCAGTCTCCCTCAAGTCAAAATGATGAGGGATGATAATGTGAGTCAGAATTTTTAACTACCAACAATTACAAATATTTTGGAATAGTTTTGTTTTCTTAAAACATATTCTCCATAGATTATTTTATTTCTGCAAAAAATGGCAGTATAGTCATCTTTTCTAAGTAGAATTATTATGATTCTAACTCAGCACTAAGAACCTAAAAATATCAGTAGAAATAATAAAAAGGATATTTCTCTTTATGTAGCAACAGATCAGAGAGATCAAAAGTCTTTTACAGCATTGATACCATTTCTATCACTGTATTTCTGTGAGGAATCTTGGGGGAAAGAGGAGCAAATAATTTATCATGTTTTTACAGATAATGAAGCTGAGGCACTGAATTAGACAATGTCTTGCCTGAGACCACAATGGTACATCAATTGTAAGAATAGGACTGCTGCATCCTCTTAGTTGTCAGTTTACAGGGTGGTTTTTCCAGATCACTCTGCACTGGTAATATGATTGAGATTCTGAGTAATAACAGAAGATGGTCAGGGCAAAGTAATGGTAATGAGCAAGAGCTAGAAATAAAAATAGAGCCTAAGTCTTCTAACTTCCTGCTTACTGATCCTGCCATTAAGCTGCAGGACTTAATTACTGGACTTCATCAAAAAGAGGCAGCCTAATACTAGTAGAGATTAACCAGTGTCCGTTCAGTTAACTTTTCATTGTTAGTGGACAGAATAATTTATATTTTGACAATTTCTAAAGGAAAACAGTCTCAAATTGAAATTCTTTTTGGACATGTCATTTTTATTCTATTACTTAAGTGTTTACTTGTGTGATGTGAAAAGGATCTTGGATGAATGAAGCTCATAAAGGAACCAAAAAAAAAAAAAGACATTGAAAGTTAAAAATAATTATCTCTTTGCTTAAAGAAGGTGTGAATCAGCAAGCTAGAGAATTCAGGTTTTCAATGGGTTGACTAGTCAATTGTGTTAGTCTGAGGGGTAATGTGGTTCACTCCAACCTCTGAGAATAGGCCAAAGGAGAAGAAACTATAGAATAGGAGGGAAGGGGGCATTTTTTGTCCTATATTTAAGAAATCTATTGCTTAATTTGGTAGATTAAGATGAATGAGACAAGTCATAATTCGGAAATCAAGAAACTTTTCACTAGACTCTGAATAACCAAAGCAATCTTGAGATAGTACAGAGCTGGAGGTATCACATCCTTTGATTTCAGGCTATATTACAAAGCTACAGTAATCAAAAGAGTATGGTACTGGCATAAAAACAGACACATAAATGAAAGGAACAGAATAGACAGCCCAGATATAAACCCAGGCACTTAAGGTCAACTAATCTGTGACAAAGAAGGCAAGCATATACAATGGAGAAAAAAACAGGCTCTTCAATAAGTGGTGGTGGGAAAGCTGAACAGCTACATGAAAGAATGAATTTATAATATTTTCTTATACCATATGTAAAAATAAACTCAAAATTAATTAAATGTAAAACTGGAAACCATAAAACTCCTACAAGAAAACATAGGCAGAATACTCTTTGACATAAATCATAGCAACATTTTTTGAATCTGTCTCCTAAGGCAGAGGCAAAAATAAATAAATGGGACCTAATTAAACTTAAAAGATTTTGCACAGCAAAGGAAAACACTGACAGAACCTACAGAATGTGCAAACATATTTGCAAGTGATGTGACTGAAAAGGAGTTAATATCCAAAATACGTAAACAACTTATATAACTCTCTCTTAAAAAAAACTATCTAGAAAATGAGTAGAAGACCCAAACAGACATTTTTCCAAAGAATACGTACAGATGACCAACAGGAACATGAAAAAATGCTCAACATTGCTAATTATTCAGTTCAGTTCAGTTCAGTTCAGTCGCTAAGTTGTGTCTGACTCTTTGCAACCCCATGAATCGCAGCACGCCAGGCCTCCCTGTCCATCACCAACTCCCGGAGTTCACTCAGACTCACGTCCATCGAGTCAGTGATGCCATCCAGCCATCTTATCCTCTGTCATCCCCTTCTCCTCCTGCCCCCAGTCCCTCCTAGCATCAGAGTCTTTTCCAATGAGTCAACTCTTCGCATGAGGTGGCCAAAGTACTGGAGTTTCAGCTTTAGCCTCATTCCTTCCAAAGAAATCCCAGGGCTGATCTCCTTCAGAATGGACTGGTTGGATCTCCTTGCAGTCCAAGGGACTCTCAAGAGTCTTCTCCAACACCACAGTTCAAAAGCATCAATTCTTCGGCACTCAGCTTTCTTCACAGTCCAACTCTCACATCCATACATGACTACTGGAAAAATCATAGCCTTGACTAGATGGACCTTTATTGGCAGAGTAATGTCTCTGCTTTTGAATATGCTATCTAGGTTGGTCATAACTTTTCTTCCAAGGAGTAAGCGTCTTTTAATTTCATGGCTGCAGTCACCATCTGCAGTGATTTTGGAGCCCCAAA
>SJYT01012932.1:0-12752 GCA_006410635.1 Cephalophus harveyi
CCAGTACTTTGGCCACCTCATGCGAAGAGTTGACTCATTGGAAAAGACTCTGATGCTGGGAGGGATTGGGGGCAGGAGGAGAAGGGGACGACCGAGGATGAGATGGCTGGATGGCATCACTGACTCGATGGATGTGAGTCTGAGTGAACTCCGAGAGATGGTGATGGACAGGGAGGCCTGGCGTGCTGCGATTCATGGGGTCGCAAAGAGTCGGACACGACTGAGCGACTGAACTGAACTGAACTGGTGGGCTGCTGCCTATGGGGTCACACAGAGTTGGACACGACTAAAGCAACTTAGCAGCAAAAACATATATATATATATATATATGAATTTACAATGAAGGAATTTTACTTTATGCTATGGTTCTGAGGAAATCCATTGTGCTTTTTCTCCCAATATGATATATACAAAGTCACGTATGTTTTTGCATATAATTTCAAGGGGCTCACAGACTCTCTAGGATTATATTTTAGTGCAACAAATATACTACAGAAGACTATGTCCACGTTAAAATCTGAATGCCCAGAGAGAATATAGTTTCTTATGCTCTGCCAAACTATTTTCAAAATTAAAAATTCATCTCCAAATTTAATGATGGTTCTCAATTTATTTTGTAAATAAGACTAAAGGTAAGTTTTCTTAAATTAGAGGAATTCAATTGGATATCTGAGGTTAAAAGTTATTTTTGGTTAAAAATTTTAAACAAGGAATAGTGGTTAGTTATTTCACTGAGATCATATTTACACTTCTATGGCTGATACTAATAATAGGTTTCAACTGAGGTTATCAGTAATCTCTGAAGCATTTATGAATCCTATACACCATGATTAAATAGTGAGGTCCAATCATTACTTTTACAGTTTAAATAAGTGATGATTTCTCCACAGGAGGACTTGTGTATTACCTCCATGAGAATGACAGTGTATCCTGTGAGGCTGGTTTACTTGAAGCAGCAGTAGTAATTGCATGCTTCGCTAGAGAAGGTAAATGTGCAAACCTAGATGCAGCACTTCTCTGCCCCACTCAAACCAGTGTGGAAGTGGGGATGTCATCAAGACATCCCTAGGGAAACGGGAAATCCTAAGAGAATAACTGTAACAGGTACAATTATGAAGGCATATCCTCCTGCTCAGGAATGGAGGATTTTGCCCTGTGCTAACTTTGGAGGATTAAGATTTTAATTTATTAGGAAAGGTGACGATTTCTTTTGGCACATCCAACATATCATATGCTTCATTTGACAATTTCAATGCCACATTTCAGATTCTTCACGGTATGTAAAAATACAGAACATTATTTATCCTCTAAAAATTATAAGTGAAAAATAAATATCCTTTTGGAAATAATTTTCACCCAACCAAAACATCACCATTTGGAAACAAAATTTAAGCTTTATAATAGGCAGAAGGAAGTGTTGTTGAGGCTGTAAGGAAGCTTCCTGCTGAACTGGCAGGCTGAGTTGTGAGCCTTTGCAAAGGGAGAGGCAAAACCAAAGATAGCAACAGGGCAGATCTTACTGACTATTTAGTATTTTTGGAATGTTGATTTTGCACAACAAATATTACTTGTCTACCTTTGAAACAAGACCACATTTGCAAATGGTTTTTCTGTTGATAAGCCTCATTTGAAAAATCCAGAATGGAAACAAAGTGGTTTTTTGTTTGTTTTTGTTGCTGTTGTTGCTTGGGAAGAAATAGAGTTGATAAACCATGAAATACTTATTTGTATTGTTTGATCCAGAAAGTGGAAACAAAGTACTAACCTATATTTTCAACAACTCACACACTCAAAATGTTTTATATTTAGCTCTTAGAAAGTCTATTTCTATTATAAATCCAAAATGAAGATTTAATTTATTTTAAATTTCAAGTATTATTATGAATCTTGTGGCTAATTCAAGTCCTTTGGTCTCTGACTTCACTCTGTTTCCCTTGCTCTGTACTTAGTGTCTAATTTACTATTTGTCAATCCCTCCTCCATAGGGAAGGTGTCAAATAAAAAAAATCTACACAAATTAATTCTCAGCTCAGAGCAATACTAAGAAGCTTAGTGGGAACAAAGGTTTATTGTGCTCCTTTAAAATAAAATTTTGGATTATCTGTAATTTCAATTTTCCATTACCATTGTTATAGATAATTGAGTTGTATTTATACTGAAACTGAATTTGTTATAAAATTCTTCTTAAAGTAATGAAAAAGGCCTAAAAATATTCTTATCTTTCCCTAAGTATGAGATTAATATTTTTTATACTTAACTAATCAAACTTAAATGACACTCTCAGTTCATGCTATGTCAGAAAGTACAAGTTTCCTACTTTATCAGCTATTTTACAAAGTAGGTTTTTAAAATTCGCATGTACAAACTGAACAATGTAGAGACATATGACACCCTACTGGATTTCTTAAGGGATGAGCTGGAACTTACAGAAGGGCCTGAAAATAATGTAAATACTATAAAACATCACAAATATGGAAAGGGACAGTACAGTTACCTCTCCAATCACATTCCTAGGTAGAAATCTTCACACCTTCTCATGTAGGTCTATGACAGAGTAGACTTCAGTTCAATTCAGTTCAGTCACTTGGTTGTGTCCGACTCTTTGCAACCCAATGGACTGCAGCACACCAGACCTCCCTGTCCATCACCAACTCCCAGAGTTTACTCAAACTCTTGTCCATTGAGTTGGTGATGCCATCCAACCATCTCATCCTCTGTTGTCCCCTTCTCCTCCTGCCTTCAATATTTCCCAGCCTCACAGTCTTTTCCAATGAGTCAGCTCTTTGCATCAGGTGGCCAAAATATTGGAGTTTCAGCTTCAGCATCAGTCCTTCCAATTCAGGACTGATCTCCTTTAGGATGGACTGATTGGATTTCCTTGCAGTCCAAGGGACTCTCAAGAGTCTTCTGTAACACCACAGTCCAAAAGCATCAATTCTTTGGCAGTCAGCTTTCTTTATAGTCCACTCTCACATCCATACATGACTACTGGAAAAATCATAGCCTTGACTAGATGGACCTTTGTTGGCAAAGTAATGTCTCTGCTTTTTAATATGCTCTCTAGGTTGGTCATAACTTTACTTCCAAGGAGTAAGCGTCTTTTAATTCTATAGCTGCAGTCACCATCTACAGTGATTTTGGAGCCCCCGCAAGTAAAGTCAGCCACTGTTTCCACTGTTTTTCCATCTATTTCCCATGAAGTGATGGGACCGGATGCCATGATCTTAGTTTTCTGAATGTTGAGCTAAAAGCCAACTTTTTCACTCTTCTTTTGCACTTTCATCAAGAGGCTCTTTAGTTCCTCTTCACTTTCTGCCATAAGGGTGGTGTCATCTGCATATCTGAGGTTACTGATATTTCTCCCGGCAAGCTTGATTCCACCTTGTACTTCATCCAGCCCAGCATTTCTCATGATGTACTCTGCATATAAGTTAAATAAGCAGGGTGACAATATACAGCCTTGACATACTTCTTTTCCAATCTGGAAACAGTCTGTTCCATGTCCAGTTCTAACTGTTGCTTCCTGACCTGCATACAGATTTCTCAAGAGGCAGTTCAGGTGGTCTGGTATTCTCATCTCTTTCAGAATTTTCCGCAGTTTATTGTGATCCACAGTGTCAAAGGCTTTGGCATAGTCAATAAAGAGTAGACTTAACTGCTAGATATTTAAATGTTCTATCTGTGACCTTTACACTTTATTGATTAAGATCCAGTGCAGGAAACTGCAGGAGTTCATTAAGTTACCTTAGGAAAGAAGGAGATAGACCCTGGGAACATGTGATCCCTTTTGGCCTGACTGTCTTGAGGTTAAGTATTATATAATAACTGGGTGCCAATTATTCCTACATCTCTTCATCCTTCTCAAAGTAAGGTGTTTCTCTCAGGGCTGTCATGGTAGGGATGTATTGGTTTGGCCACAAATTTTGTTCCGGTCTTTTGTAATATCGTATGGAAAAACCCAAATGAAATTTTTGGCCAACCCAATTATTTCTTGGCACCAAAAGGCAATATGAAAGAACACTGGGAATAAAAGGTGAGTTTACTTTGAAGGCTGTTGAAATTATGCTTCATTGCTTTCCCATTTAATAAAATGACTAAAATATGATCCATTTTTCTAAGGTTTTATTTTTTAATAGGGCTTTGACATCTCAATTGCATGCATGCTCAGTCACTCAGTCATGTCCCACCCTTTGTGACCCCATGGACTGTAGCCCACCAGGTTTATCTGTCCATGGATTATCCCAGCAAGAATACTGGAGTGAGTTGCCATTCCCTCTTCCAGGGGATCTTCCCAATCCAGGGATCGAACCCATGTCTCCTGCATTTGTAGGCAGATTCTTTACCACTGAGCCACCTGGGAAGCTCTGAAATCTCAACGGCAGAATGTTAGTTTCATGCAAATGAGAAGTACACATACTGGAGTAATTGATTAGGTTTTAAAATCTTTGGTGCTTAGTTTATATGAAAATAGTGTTTACATAAAAATTGTATTTGTTTATGATATAGAAAACAAAATGTATTCTATACATTTTATTCACAGTTTGACCAAGAAAATCTAAGAAGAGAAAATTCTTTAAATAAGTAAGGGCAACAATAGAAGCAATGATAATGATAATAACACCTTCCATTGTCCATCAATTAGCTATGGACCTTCACACACATTCTAGGTGCTGTGGTAGTGTCAGCCATTCAAGGAATTTATATAACAGTGGGTAAGAGAAACAGTATACAAATAATACAAATATGACAGAACACATGCTTATAGAGATATATCAAACTGGAATGGGAGCAAAAACCATAAACTATGAGGAATACAAGCAGCTAAAGAGCATAAGTGTCAGAGCTGAGTTTTTAAAAATATGCAAGAACAGAAGGCTAAGAAATCTGTAGTTTTACTTATAACCTAGGGAGAGTCATTGATACATATTAAAATAAGCAAACTGCACAAAGATAAATAGTTTCCAGCTGTTCTAGAATGAGGATTGCAGAAACATAAAACCAGGTTTCCTGATATAGAACACTGTCTCATTCAGGTTCCCTTATCCTGGTTGAGGGAAATAAAAGAAATTCTTGCTACCCAAATGAATTCAGTATAAAAGGGCCAAGAAAACATGCAGGGTTTCTGCAGATGTGTTCAGAGTAGCATGCAATGGGGCCTAGAAGTGGTAGGAGAACCCAAGATGAGAACTAACATATGGGGAGCAACCAACACATGTCATGAAATATCTTTTAGCCCACAGAATCTTATTCCGTTTTCATGGCAATCCTATGAAGTGTGAATTATTATCTCAAAGTTAAATATGGTTAAACTAAGTTCCAGAGAGGGGAACTTGCCCAAGATAATAGCAGTGTGCAGGCAGAGACAGGTTCTGAAACCCTGCCTATGTGGTATCACAATTTACAGTATCACAATGTACGCTCTTTTTGTAGAATCTCCCACCTCAAGTAGCATCTCTGTGATTGGATATATAATAACTGGACAACCAACCATTCCCCAATCCTACTGCCTTTCTGGATGTGATTCTGAGCTAACTGTTCTCTGCTTTTATGGGGAAAAAGTGGTGCAGTCAGAAGCCAGGTCAATACACCTCTCTGAGGCCAGAAGGCTTAATCTCTTAAAGAGGTCACAGTGCTAAAGAAAAGGGAATAGATCCAGAGATGGATCCGGAGATATTTTATAAGCAGAACTGAGAGGATAAGGCAACCCATTCAGCATATGAAGTGAAGGGGAGCTGAGCATTAAGGAATGATTCTTCTGACTTGGGAGTGAGATGAAAGAAGGTCCAACCAACCAACATATAAAACATGGGAGGAGATACAAGATCCATGATTAAGAGATCAAATTTGGCCTGCAAACAATGAGACATACTTTAGTAATTATTCAAGTGAACTCAGAAGAGAGAAACCAGGGATTTGCAATAGCATATTTCATATATTTCCTGGTAATTAATTTATGGCAGGCCCAGGCAAATGAACACTATAGTGGACTATAAAATTCATTATCAGTTAGGTCAGAACAACTCTGAGGACTATTATTCAAGATCACTTAAATATATCAAATACAACTTTAAGATCTGAAACTCTCTTTCTGGTGAGAGATATGCAAATCACACTGGAAAGTTCATTTATTATGCTACAGTATGAAAAGCTATAAGGACAAATAAGACATTATGAAGAGTAGGAAAATGGATTTATTACCATGACATATTTTTATGTACTTTGGCTACTGCATAATTTGAGGTGATTTGGCATAATAATAGTTCTTATGATCAGTATCTTCACGCTTGAACATTATTTTTGACTCTGAGAGGAAATACAAAATATGTTCTTAAACATAAAAATTCAGGAGTTAGGGAAGGATGTTTGGAGAGATGGATAGTTCAAATAAAAACAAAAAAATTTTTTCCTTGTTTTGAGAGCTTTCATCCTTACAGAATTATCTTGAGTTGAAAATAGGCAGAATTTATTTCTTTGAATCAACATGACATTTTGGGCTCTCTGTATTCAAAAGAAATGCAAGAGTGTGTTTCATAGGTGAAGAATGTGTTTATGAAAGCACAGCTTAACACACTGATGGTCATGTATAGCTGTCAATCTGGTTCCCATAATTCCAAGCCCGTTTCTACTGACAGATTTATACTATGACTATGGTTTAATTCATTTATGAGTAGTATTGAGTGTCTTCAATGTATCAGGCAGCATTCTAGGTATGGACCTGGGAATAAAACTGAAAATGTCCTTTCCTAGGGGGAGAGACAATAAATAGATCAACAAATAAGTACAATTTCCGTAGAGGTTTGTACTATGATGACTGAAAGATGAAAAAGCCCATATTATATAGATGAGTTTGAAATGGTGGCCAGGAATCCAATCATGTAGCATCTTACAGAGTATGATAAGGAATACATATTAGTATAGAATTGACAAGACTTGCTGATGATTTGGATAGGGGGTGAGTGGGGAAAAGAGGAGTTAAGAATGACACTCATAGTTTGGCCTTTGGTTTATGGTACCATAAGAAAGGGGCTTTCTTGGTGGTTCAGGTGGTAAAGAATCTGCCTGCAATGCAGGAGACCTGGGTTCGATCCCTGAGTCGGGAAGATCTCCTGGAGAAGAACATGGCAATCCCTTCAGTATTCTTGACTGGAGAATCCCCATGCACAGCCTGGTGAGCTACCAACCCACAGGGTCACAAAGAGTTGGACATGACTGAAGTGACTTAGCATGCACGCAGGCACCGTTAAGAAAAACAGGGAAGATATGGGAGGAACTTCAAGAACACGATTTGGGACATGGTAATTAGACACACAAAGAAGACATCTTTGTAGATAGACAGATAGTGGGATGGATATAGATCGAACATTCAAAGGAAGATGTGGCCAGAGCCATTTGAGATCTTAGTTTAGAGGTCATGGACAGTTCAGTGCTGGGACTGTACATCTGGAAAACTATATGTAAATTTTTTAAGCCATAAGAATAGTTGAGATAACCTGAGTATGGATAATGAAGGAAAAGGAGAGACTCCTTGAGCATTCCAAAGTCTTCAAGCCCTGAAAAAGAGGATGAGCTGCAAGGTTAGACTATGAATGGATCAGAGGGTCTTAAGTCAGAATACCTTTGCTTTAACTCATTATGGCTTATAAACTGTTGACATCTTCTATCACAACTAAGAATCAGTGCACTGGAAAAATAAGTATTTTAAAAGAAATGTTATGTAGAATGGGGACCACTGAGATTTCTAAATCTAGAATTAGAAATTAGTATAAGCAAAAATATTTTACACAGATGGTAACATTATGGCTATCCATTTGGGAAAAGAAAATGGCTCAGTTATTAAACAGATACTTTGAGTTGTGGTATTGTAGCATACATGATATGGTAAGCCATGCTGCTGCTGCTGCTGCTGCTAAGTCACTTCAGTCGTGTCCGACTCTGTGTGACCCCATAGACGGCAGCCCACCAGGCTCCCCCGTCCCTGGGATTCTCCAGGCAAGAACACTGGAGTGGGTTGCCATTTCCTTCTCCGGTAAGCCATGCTACCTGTTCAAAAATATCAAAGTCCATATACACTGTAACACAATTATCTTATGGTTGCATTAATCTTTTAAATAATAATGTGCACTTCTATACAACTTGAAACTTTAATCTTAATTTATCTACTTAAAAAATAATTGCAATATATGGTGGCAGTTTAGTCACTAAATCATGTCTGACTTTTGTGACCCCATAGACTGTTTCTCTCCAAGCTCCTCTGTCCATGGGATTTCCCAGGTAAGAATACTGAAGTGGGTTGCCATGCCTCCTCCAGATCTTCCCGATCCAGGGATCAAACCCAGGTGTACTACAGCAGTTTCCTGCATTGCAGGCATATCCTTTACTGACTTCCCTTTACCAGGGAAGCCCACTGTAATATATAGGAGAACTATAACTTTGTTCTGTATGTTCCAAGTCTCCTGCAAATGTGTTATCATACTTTCATAATTTAAAAAAGAAAAAAACCCTGAAATTTTATCAAACATTGTTTGATTAACTCAGATGACAGTGTAAGCCTGGAAGGTAAATATTATTTATCACAATTATGCTAACAAGCACACTGGGATTCAAAGAGACTGATTAATTTGAATGATGTCATCTGGCTATTAGCTAGCACATATATGACCTGAACAAGGAACTTATAACTCCTAATCCACCACTTTTCCAAGATCACTGTTTATTATATAGTTTGATTTCTTGTTAACACTTAGAACCAGAGGCATGTCTGTTGGCTGTACAAGTGGTGCGCTGCATGGGTAGCTACGCACTGAGCCCCCACACTGGCAGTAAGCAGCTTGAGCAACACAAGCAGCAGCTATGATTTAACACTTAACTGAAAGGAGGAGGTCTTTCAGAAGCAGATGCACAAAGCTCAGAAGCCAGAAAGGAAAAGGATGCATTCTGAATCCATACAGTCCAGTTCAGTTCATTTCAGTTGCTCAGTCGTGTCCAACTTTTTGTGACCCCATGAACCACAGCATGCCAGGCCTCCCTGTCCATCGCCAACTCCAAGTACGAATAAAAATATCTCTGTATAGATGGCAACCAAGTCCAAAGACAACAAACGGGCGTGTGGAGTAAATGCACTTGCAATCTGGAGAACATGGATTTCAGAATGACTGACCAGAATCGTGGGTGGGGGTGGCAGGTGTAGGCAGTAAGGGGAGAGTCAATAAGAAAACCCAAAAATTAATAAATAAAATAAAACAATATACTTCAAATAGCCTCAGACACCTTGTGAGATAAGAGCTAAAACCAATTTGTTATTCCATCAGGGATAATTATTTCTCCAAATAATAAAAAAGAAAGATTGGATTTGTCAAATGATTATTATTATCTGTTAAATCTAAAATTCTGCTGTTTTTTCTTATGATATTTTGTGTTTTTCATTTTCCGTAAATATTTCTCTTAATTCACTTTTATCCTTAATTCATGTTCACTCCCTCAAATGTTCCCTTAGTTAGTTCAGTCGCTCAGTCATGTCCGACTCTTTGCAACCCCATGAATTGCAGCACGCCAGGCCTCCCTGTCCATCACCAACTCCCGGAGTTCAATCAGACTCATGTCCATCAAGTCAGTAATGCCATCCAGCCATCTCATCCTCTGTCGTCCCCTTCTCCTCCTGCCCCCAATCCCTCCCAGCATCAGAGTCTTTTACAATGAGTCAACTCTTCACATGAGGTGGCCAAAGTATTGGAGTTTCAGCTTCAGCATCATTCCCTCCAAAGAAATCCCAGGGCTCAGAATGGACTGGTTGGATCTCCTTGCAGTCCAAGGGACTCTCAAGAGTCTTCTCCAACACCACAGTTCAAAAGCATCAATCCTTTGGTGCTCAGCTTTCTTTATGGTCCAACTCTCACATCCATACATAACCACTGGAAAAACCATAGCCTTGACTAGATGGACTTTTGCTGGCAAAGTAATGTCTCTGCTTTTCAACATGCTATCTAGGTTGGTCATAACTTTTCTTCCAAGGAGTAAGCATCTCTTAATTTCATGGCTGCAGTCACCATCTGCAGTGATTTTGGAGCCCAGAAAAATAAAGTCTGACACTGTTTCCACTGTTTCCCCATCTATTTCCCACGAAGTGATGGGACCAGATGCCATGATCTTCATTTTCTGAATGTTGAGCTTTAAGCCAACTTTTTCACTCTCCACTTTCACTTTCATCAAGAGGCTTTTTAGTTCCTCTTCACTTTCTGCCATAAGGGTGGTGTCATCTGCATATCTGAGGTTATTGATATTTCTCCCAGCAATCTTGATTCCAGCTTGTGTTTGTTCCAGCCCAGCGTTTCTCATGATGTACTCTGCATATAAGTTATATAAGTTGGGTGACAATATACAGCCTTGACGTACTCCTTTTCCTGTCTGGAACTAGGCCGTTGTTCCATGTCCAGTTCTAACTGTTGCTTCCTGACCTGCATATAGGTTTCTCAAGAGGTAGGTCAGGTGGTCTGGTATTCCCATCTCTTTCAGAATTTTCCACAGTTTATTAGCAACCTTCTAAGTTCCTACCCTATCTTCTTCCAGTAGGTTCTTGGACCTGTCCTTCCTTTCACCTTTAAATATTCCTTACTGTAGGCGAACCAATTAATCAATGGTGCTGGCCTTTCCTGGACACAGGGCTCATAGTGACTTTCATCTCCCACCCACTTCCCCATGTGACTTCTGATTTAGTTCCTTGATTTACCACATTTTCTTTCCCATTTTCTTCCCAGTTCTCAACTTCTTTTTCTTCATCATTTAAATCTGAGAATGCTCATTGTATTGTGATAGATGGAATTATAGTATTGGTTTTTGTCACCACTCTGCTTCCTTACATTCCTACTCTTGTGAGAAGTAAGGATCACAGTCAATTTAAGCTCACCCTCTCTTCTTAGCCCCTCCTTAAAAAAAAAAAAGAACCATACAAATCATTTCTATTCTATTCTTCTGAAATCTTTCCAGCCACTAGAAAACCTGGCTCTAAAGTACTGATATAGCCATAGTCCCTCCTTCCTCTCCCCTATTAGTAACCACTTTTTAATGAAACATCAGATTTAGAAGTCAAAGAAAATAAAAAAGCTGTGTGGGTATGTGAACATATAAATTGTAATAGGTGAATTATAAAGTGCATACTAAATGAAGATACTTGACAAGTTATTTTTGTAGTTAACATTTATCAATCTACCAGGCATTTGTTTGGAGAACCAATTATAGAATTGGAAGCAATTTAATTCTGACACTTGGGACAGTGTTTTCATTGAGCTGCTCCTGATGACATTATTTACTCTACACAGGGGAAGAAGACGAGTGTTATCAGTAATTCAAAGGCAATCATGAATACTTTGGGATTTGAGCTTCACAGGAAGATTATTTCTAGCAAGTGTGGGACATCAAGTTGCTAACATTTTAATACAGAGTAAGCTAAATGGCATCTCATGCTTTGTGGAATTAAGAGTAGAACACCATAGGATTGCTGGCTGGGGTCAATTTCTTATGAAAAAAAGGAACCCATACTATTGGTTTTATCTATTTCATACAGTTGATAAGAGGATCAAAAGAGATAATATACTTGAAAGTACTTTGAAAAATATAAATATTATATAAATGTAACTCATTATGAGTTCTCGCAATTCTTTATGATAACTTTTAAGAAAATAACATCATGCAGAAAACATGTGGATCTAATAATCCAATTAATGTTTTTTGTAGACTTTAAACACTCTCTATGCACCAAAAGCATATATCATTCATTACTTAGTATCTTTAGGAAGAATAAAATGTTGAATAAAGCACCACTGGTACAAAATGCCAAATATTACTAAAGGCGTGGTATATTCATTGGCAGTCCTATTGTTCTTTGTCTAAATCAGTTAGTTAAGAAATTAGTGGACACTACCTTCAACTGAAAAGTAATTGGTTTATTTGAAATGTTTAAGGGGATGCCAACACTGACTTTTTATTTGGTAGTGTTTGAGAGAAAATTAAAATTTTATGTCCCTGTTAATATTCAAATACAAAACATAATTAGGGTAATACATACTACTGCTGGGGTTAAATATGAAAATCTTAGTCACTTAGTTTTGGGCTCATTACTCTCCCTTTAAGACAGAAAATTAGTAATATAAAAACTGAATTTATGAGATTGATTTTAGCCAAGTGTACCACTATTAACTCCCAAGTTTATTACTTAACATTTACCTTCTGAATTTAAAGAATGTAAAACAATGATCATTTTATGAAGTGCTATTAAGTAATGACTCTAAAACCACATATTAGTACATTTCCAAATATCTAATTGTATCTTTGATGGTATGTGGCCACTGTATTGCATATTTCTGAACATTTGGGGGATGGTAGTATGCAACACATTCCATTCTCTGCATATGAGCATAAATCATGTTAAAATAGTTCATAATTATAGGAAACCAATGTTACTAAGATTTGTATTTGTGTATTTCTTTTGCTTTAAGGATTTAGGATTTAAAGTTACTCATTATTACTACTTTACAAAGTTGGATTAAAGTATTTCTACTGCTCAAAAAGAAACTCAAACATCCACATAAAATGTAAAAGAGCAAAATATTCAAGTGAAAAATAAAAATTATATGTCAGCAATATCCTTGAAAAGAGGGTCAATACATTTGAGTTAAACTGTTTACATTCAATACTTAATTTTTTCCTTATTTTACTAAAATCTATAGTATGTCAACAGTAAGCATGAACTTTGGTTGAAA
>SJYT01012932.1:13109-86257 GCA_006410635.1 Cephalophus harveyi
CAACTTACCAAATCCCATCATGAATATAAATGTGTAAAACAGAGCATAAGACATTTTTAAAAGGAACAGCATTATAATGATAATGTCAAGGAAAAAAAAAGAAAAATTAATAAAGGAGAGTCTAATTAACATGAGGTAATTTTCTAAACTTCTCTTGTCATTTCATGAATTTAGAAGATGCATATATGCAAACTAGATAAAAAATAAAACTACCCTATAATGATGAGCCAAAAGATAAAATAATTGACACTATACATAAAAATATTCAAGGGTAAAAAAAAAAATCGTATGCTAACTGTATCAGCATTTAGAATACTTGGCTTCCCTGGTGGCTCAGACGGTAAAGCGTCTGCCTACCATGCAAGAGACCCAGATTCCATCCCTGGGTCGGGAAGATCCTCTGGAGAAGGAAATGGCAACCCACTCCAGTACTCTTGCCTGGAAAATCCCATGGAAGGAGGAGCGTGGTAGGCTACAGTCCATGGGTCACAAAGAGTCGGACACGACTGAGCGACTTCACTTTCACTTTCTTTTTTCTATGCATCAGTTCATGAGTAAATGAACATAACCATACAGTTTTAGTGACAATTGATAAAAAAAAAAAAACCTTGGCAATAAGCAATGTATACCCCAAATGTTCATATCCCTTAACTAGCAATCCCACTGGGGTTTCCCAGGTGGCACTCTGGTAATTGGAGACACAGGTCTGATCCCTGGGTCAAGAAGATCCCTGGAGTAGAAAATGGGAACCCACTCCAGTATTCTTGCTTGGAAAATCCCATGGACAGAGGAGCGTGGCAGGCTACAGTCCATGGGATCATGGGGTTAAACATGACTGAGCACACACTTCAGCAACTCTTTTGCTGGATATTTATCACAAAGAAATAATTTAAATGAAGTAATATAGTATGCACATGAGACAATTTACTGAACTGTTTACAACAGCAAAAAATTGGAAGAAAATTCTCTTTGTTGTTCTACACATAAGAGGATGTTGAAAGATATTTTTTTCTGTTTCTTGGAATTTCACGCCAAAGCTAAAGACAGAAGGCAATAAGAACCCAATAGTAAGTTTATAAATTTACCAACAAGGTTCTGGTTTTTGAAGTAGACAAATTTCTATAGAGCTCACAGAGAAGATCCCAAAGTTACTCTGCGCTACAGACTAAAATTTTATGTCCCCTCCAAGTTCATATGTTGAAACCTAGCCCCTTGGGCTTCCCTCATAGCTCAGTTGGTAAAGAATCTGCCTGCAAATGCAAGAGACCCTGGTTAGATTCCCGGGTCGGGAAGATCCCCTGGAGAAGGCATAGGCTACCCACTTCAAAATTCTTCAGCTACCCTTGTGGCTCAGCTGGTAAAGAATCCACCTGCAATGCGGGAGACCTGGGTTCAATCCAGGGAAGATTCCCTGCAGAAGGGAAAGGCTACCCACTCCAGTATTCTGGCCTGGAGAATTTCATGGACTGTATAGCCCATGGGGTCGCCAAGAGTCAGACACAACTGAATGACTTTTACTTTCAGCCCCTGTGTGATGGTACTTGGAAGTGGGGTTTGGGGGAAGTTCCTTCATGAATGGCATTACTGCCTTTATAAAAGAGGCCCCAAAGAGATCCCGCCTCCTATCCACCCTGTGAGGACACAAAACTAGGAGATGGTCATTTATGGACAGAGAAGTGGTTCTCACCAGACAATGGATTCGTCAGCATTTTGATCTCAGACCTCCCAGCCTCCAGAACTCTGAGATATAAATTTCTCACAGCCTGTCCATGGTATTTTAATATAGCAGTCCAAATTGACTAAGACACTCCATTATACTCTCCCCTCACACCTGTGTCTAGGGTGAGTCAAGTGATGTTCCCAGTGTGCAGAATTCAAAGAGGTACTTGCACAGCCCTGAGAGTAAATGCTTCCTTATCCAGGCTTCTTTCATACAGGCTCTAAGTTTGACATGTAGATGGTATTTTGGATCACAATAAACTGTGGAAAATTCTGAAAGAGATGGGAATACCAGACCACCTGACCTGCCTCTTGAAAATCCTATATGCAGGTCAGAAAGCAACGGTTAAAACCAGACATGGAATAACAGGTTCCAAATAGGAAAAGGAGTACGTCAAGGCTGTATATTGTCACCGTGCTTATTTAACTTAAATGCAGAGTACATCATGAGAAACGCTGGGCTGGAAGAAGCACAAGCTGGAATCAAGATTGCTGGGAGAAATATCAATAACCTCAGATATGCACATGACACCACCTTTATGGAAGAAAGTGAAGAGGACCTAAAAAGCCTCTTGATGAAAGTGAAAGTGGAGAGTGAAAAAGTTGGCTTAAAGCTCAACATTCAGAAAACGAAGATCATGGCATCCGGTCCCATCACTTCATGGGAAATAGATGGGGAAACAGTGGAAACAGTGTCAGACTTTATATTTCTAGGCTCCAAAATCACTGCAGATGGTGATCACACCCATGAAATTAAAAGACGCTTACTCCTAAGTTATGACCAACCTAAACAGCATATTAAAAAGCAGAGACATTACTTTGTCAACAAAGTTCCATCTAGTCAAGGCTATAGTTTTTCCAATAGTCATGTATGGACGTGAGAGTTGGACTATAAAGAAAGTTGAGCGCAGAAGAACTGATGCTTTTGAACTGTGGTGTTGGAGAAGACTCTTGAGAGTCTCTTGGACTGCAAGGAGATCCAACCAGTCCATCCTAAAGGAGATCAGTCCTGGGTGTTCATTGGAAGGACTGATGTTGAAGCTAAAACTCCAGTACTTTGGCCATCTAATGCAAAGAGCTGACTCATTTGAAAAGACCCTGATGTTGGGAAAGATTGAAGGCAGGAGGAGAAGGGGATGATAGAGGATAAGATGGTTAGATGGCATCACCGACACAATGGACATGAGTTTGGGTAAACTCTGGGAGTTGTTGATGGACAGGGAGGCCTGGCGTGCTGTGGTTCATGGGGTTGCAAAGAGTCAGACATGACTGAGTGACTGAACTGAACTGAACTGAACTGTAGATGGTATGTCTGTAGGGTACAGAAACGAGGACATCACCACAAGAGAGAGACAGGGATAGATGGGTAGGGAATGGGGGACTGAAAGAGGCATGCAGTAAAGAACCTACCCGTCCATTATTGGCCATGACAGGGCTACAGGTCTCCTATGGATCAAGAGGAGGCCTGGGACGATATTTAGGTCTCCGTCACTCTCTTCCACTGTTCCTCGTGCTCCCCAGGTCTTTTGGCTTCTGGATTTCCCTGAAGACTGTTCACGGAGTGTTACTGGCAGGATGGCTCAAATACAGCATCAGCTAGATTTCACCTTGAGACTTAGGAAATATGCCACCTTCCTATGCTGAACTGTGGGTTTGACTCTTCACCGTCACCTTTCCACAGTCCTATCGCTTTGTACAAGGATTATTTTTAAAGTTCTTAGCAGAAACTCTCTGGTCTTTCTGACAGTATCAATATTGTCAATGCTGAAAAAAAAAAAATCTAGAGAGTTTTGTCATGTATGTATATGTTTAGTTCAGTTCTTTACAGTTTCTCTGATTCACTCAGAGGGTTGTTTTATATCTTAGCAAGGTCTCCCTGTTGAGAGCTATTTGACCACGAAGCAGACAAATATGTACAAAATTCCCAGCTATACTGCATCTATATAATTCCTCAGTAGAGCAACCAAGAATAAATCACAAGAACTCATTTTCCTTTTTAATAAGGGTGTCTCGTTGAGATCCTACAAAAGTAGAGTGCCATTTCTGATGGTTATAAGACAGTTTCCACAGAATTTCTACTTGTCAATTTCATTTCTGACAAGACATATCTTTCTACTAACTCTCCTTAATTTGACAGAGTTATTCTTTATATAGCATGGCTTCATCAGTAACATGAGCAATAGTACCAACGTAGCATCTGCAAAACCATGAATGATGAACATTTTGACACATATTTAAACACCATGGTAATCTTACCATTTGTCTTTAACTTTTAAAATTTAAACTTCTTTTATTTCACTTGGAGTACAGGCATCTGAAAAATTGTTGGAAGTAGAGGCCAAAGCACATTCCAGCAGTGCATCTCATTTGTAAAACTGAACAGTCTGCAGAATGCCAAAAAGCACTGCTTAGCTCATATACAGAACAATAATAAAAGGTCAGAGCTCTAAGCAATTCAGCAAGTGTAGCACTCCCAACTGGTACAGCTGCAAGAAGTCATAATGTTAGCTAGCTAAAATGCATACCATTCTCTGCAGCAATTTTGCAAGGGGGCTGGTAAGGACTTCTATCTGACTTTTAAAAATTGTCAGGTTTTTATTGCTTCCAATCCTGTTTACAGCCATTCAGAAAATCATTATCACTATCAAAGATGCTTCTTTATCAACTATTTGTGCATAACGATACATTATATATTACAGTTGACCCTTGAACAACTTCAGTTTGAATTACACAGATCCACTTATACATGGATTGTTTTCAATAGTAAATATTGAATCTGAATTACAATACCACACAATCCACATTTTGTTGAATCTGCAAATGCAGGACAGTGGATACAAAGGAATCATGGATACAAAGGAATCATGGATACAAAGGAATCTTGATTGTGGAAGACATGAATTTCTGACTGCACAGAAGGTTAATAAAAATTCATGCACTGCATAGAGTAGATGGGTTAACTTCTGCCTCAGTGAAGACTTGGATTAAAAGCCTGAAATAACTACCTAGATCCCTGGCCTTGCATATGTACTTAGTCGTGTCTGAATCTTTGCGACTCTATGGACTGCAGTCCACCAGGGTCCTCGGCCCATGAGATTTCCCAGGCAAGAATAATGGAGTGGATTTCCACTTACTTCTCCAGGGAATCTTCTTGACCCAGGGATGGAACCAGTGTCTCCTACAATGGCAGGCAGATTATCAGCTGAGCTACCAGGGAAGCCCCTGAAGAAGGACAATTCTGCATCTGTAGTAAACAATAGTTTCTAATTGTAATAACACCTTTAGTGTACAGTAAGTTAAAAATTTTAATCAGCAAACATTAAAGAACAGTAGGAATGTACATGTCCTACCATGTTACCTCCCTAAAAAAAAGCTTTCAATGTCTCTGGTAATAAGCTGTATAACCTCAGATCATCCATGTATAATTGGGCAGCAATTTCTTCTTTTATAGTATGAGATGATGCTTTATTATTAGTATTGATTTGAGAATTAATAGAAACATAAAGTAGCTAATATAGTGTTTGCATCTTCAAATATGTTAATTATATAGGAAATAAAAGACAGCTCATAGTGTTTTTTAATATGGTACCAGGGGCTTCCCTCATAGCTTAGCTGGTAAAGAATCCACCTGCAGTGCAGGAGATCCCAGTTGGATCCCTGGGTTGGGAAGATTTCCTGAAGGAGGGCATGACAACTCACTCCAGTCTGGAGAATCCTCACAGGCAGAGGAGCCCGGCGGGTTATAGTCCATGGGGTCTCAAAGAGCTGGACACTGTTGAGCAACTAAGCATAGCACAGCACAAGTTACTTTTGCAGGCTTTCCAAGTGGTGTTAATGGTAAAGAACCCGCCTGCCAATGCAGGAGGCATAAGAGACACAGACTTGATCCCTGGTTCGAGAAGATACCCTTGAGAAGGAAATGGCAACTCACTCCAGTATTTTTGCCTGGGAAATCCCACGGACAGAGGAGCCTGGTAGGCTATAGTCCACGGGGTTGCAAAAAGTCAGGTAAGACTGAAGCGACTTAGCATGCCCAAAAGCTACTTTTGCAGTGTATCGTCTGATCCTACCCTAGGTTTTTATTGCTTTGGGAATATACTAGATTAATCATTTTTAAAGAACTACATTCTTAAACTTTTGTGTCAGCTCATGTTTTTTTAGATTTACCCAAAATGTCTTAAACCTATTTCTATTCATCACACTCCTGAAAACACCATTTTTGAGCATTTTAAAAACTGAAGTATAGTTGATTTATAATATTTTATTAGTTTCTAGGTTACAATACAGCAAAGTGATATTTATAAATATTTTTTTCAATTATGGCTATTACAAGATACTGAATATAGTTCCCTGTGCTATACTGTACGACTTATTGTTTATTTTATACATAGTAGAAAATCCCATGGATGAAGGAACCTGGATGGCTGCAGTCCATGGGGTCGCACAGAGTTGGACATGACCGAAGCGACTTAGAAGCAGCAGCAGCCGTAGTAGTTCATATTTGGTAATCCCAAACTGCTAACTTATATCCTCTTTCCCCGTCGGTAACCATAATTTTATTTTCTATGTCTGTAAGTCTGTTTCTGTTCTGTAAATAAGTTCATTTTTATGGTATTATATTTTAGATTTCACATGTAAGTGATATCATAGTATTTGTCTTTGTCTGACTTAGTTCATTCAGTGTGATAATCTCTAGGTCCACCCATGTTGCTGCAAATGGCATTATTTCATTCATTTTTATGGCTGAGTAATATTCCACTGTGTATATGTACCACATCTGTACCCATTCACCTGTTGATGGACATTTAGGCTGCTTTCATGTCTTGACTCTTATAAACAGTGCTGCTATGAACACTGGGGTGCATGTATCTTTTGAAATCAGAGTTTTCTCAGATATATGCCCAGGAGTGCAATTGTTGGATCATATGGTAACTCTATTTTTTTGAACTTGGAAAACCTCTTCCATATTATTTTTAAATGTCAGGCTTTTAAGCCTTCCCTGCTTATTACAGCCACAAGTTATTTTCTTCCATGAACTCTCATGACATCTTATTTCTACTATCTCTCAAACTGTATTTTTGTGGCATATTCCATAGGTTGGCCAACTCAATACCCCTTCCATATTTCTTGTCTCTTTTTTCACCACAGAGGCCACAAAATGATAAGCAATAACATCAACTCCTGAAGATTATCTGTGTGCCACTGCCCCATAGCTTTTTCAAAGTTTTGTGCTAGTTTTGACACTTCAAAGATAGAAAGGCAAACAAATGTAGTTAAGGCTTCCCAAATTCTGCCTGTGGTGTCTGATTTCTCAGCAACTCTTCCTCTTACAAAAGTTCAATTTTCTGGTAGCTATATAGGTGTGTCAACCCTAGAGGCATTGTCATGTGCTTACTAAATATACCCTATCAATTCTGACCTCATTTTACTCATTTCCAATGAATAACAACAGAAGGAAGGAAATGAGTTATATGAAAGATGAAGAAAAATATTATTATCTATTTCTGTACTAAACACAGTCTTATTTATTGTGTCTTTTAATCATCACAACATGTATTGTGTTGTTCATTATTCAGAATTTTACAGACGAATATATTAAGGCTTAGATAAAGTACACAATTATACCAAAGTCACACATTAAGTAATGTTGCTGAGAATTCAACCCATGAGTTTCTGGTCCTATGGTCTTAATCACTTTGAATCACACCACATTGCCTCATTCACTACGTTAAGTGTGAAAGTACATACCATCAGGCGCAAGGTATTTTTTATTTTTACCAATTAGATCTTATATATCCTGGTAACTATTTTTTTTTTTAATGTTCAAAAACTATACCAGTAGCATGCCGGAGTTGGATCCCACTGGCTCCTGAGAGCCTTGGGGCACATTTATTCCCAATTCTGTGTTTAATGACTTCATGTTGGTAGTTTGAAACTGATCATGTCGAGAGTATTTACACTATGAAAATTGGCAAACCCTACAAATCTGAGATCTTGCTCTCCCTCCTCCAGCTGGCTGTTAAACATTTACCAGAACACCACTAACTGGAATGCTTTCATTCAAATCTTCAAAAGCATCTTTTTATAACATTAACCTTCTCCCTTTGCTTTTATATATGTTTCAGAGTTCAGTTTTCATCTGTTGACTTTTGAAATATCATTGTCATGTCCTTTATACTTCAATGATTTCCCATTATTACAAAATAAAATTAATCAAATTCCCTTTCCTCCTTATTTACTTACAGCTTTTCCTTGTCCCCTTTGAAAATTTCAGTTTCAATGTACAGTTGTGCCAACTATCACATTCAAGTAGTTTGAGTGCTTGCCTATAGAAATGCTTCTTTGAATGACAGAACTTTAATTGAATATCCTGAAAATAACTGAACTGCAAGGGAAGATATATAGGTAATCATTTAGAGAAGCCAATGAGCCAGAGTATTGGATAATTCCCGAGCTTATGACCATAGTTCACATAAAATTCAAAATATTTCCCAAGTGAAAGTCTAAGAATTATGGACTAGTCTTTCCGAACTATGAAAAGAAATAAGTTAATGAATTATGTGAAATCAGGATTATATACTAGCATCTAGTCTATGGTCAACAAGTACATAAAAAGGGGAATCATATTATTTTGGAAAAAATAAGAGAAAATTTGACCATTTTCTAAGTACAAGCTCAATCTGCCAGCAAATTTGGAAAACTCAGCAGTGGCCACAGGACTGGAAAAGGTCAGTTTTCATTCCAATTCCAAAGAAAGGCAATGCCAAAGAATGCTCCAACTACCACACAATTGCACTCATCTCACATGCTAGTAAAGTAATGCTCAAAATCCTCCAAGCCAGGCTTCAGCAATACGTGAACCGTGAACTCCCTGATGTTCAAGCTGGCTTTAGAAAAGGCAGAGGAACCAGAGATCAAATTGCCAACATCCGCTGGATCATGGAAAAAGCAAGAGAGTTCCAGAAAAACATCTACTTCTGCTTTATCGACTATGCCAAAGCCTTTGACTGTGTGGATCACAATAAACTGTGGAAAATTCTGAAAGAGATGGGAATACCAGACCACCTAACCTGCCTCTTGAGAAATCTGTATGCAGGTCAGGAAGCAACAGTTAGGACTGGACATGGAACAACAGACTGGTTCCAAATAGGAAAAGGAGTGCGTCAAGGCTGTATATTGTCACCACAGCCCTGGGATTTCTTTGGAAGGAATGATGCTAAAGCTGAAACTCCAGTACTTTGGCCACCTCATGCGAAGAGTTGACTCATTGGAAAAGACTCTGATGCTGGGAGGGATTGGGGGCAGGAAGAGAAGGGGACGACCGAGGATGAGATGGCTGGATGGCATCACGGACTCGATGGACGTGAGTCTGAGTGAACTCCAGGAGATGGTGATGAACAGGGAGGCCTGGCGTGCTACAATTCATGGGGTCGCAAAGAGTCGGACACGACTGAGCGACTGAACTGAACTGAACTGAAGAGCTGATAGAAGATCTATCTCAGATAAACAGTTCATTATACACATATCTGGCAAAGTGCTTTTTAAAATTAATAATTCTTGTGTAAAGTTACTCTCTATCCTTTTCACATGAAATACAAACTGAGTCAAAAGTCACAACTCAAGAAATTTATTTACCTGATTGCATATGATTCTTCACCCATTTGAGTTCACATTGAAATTATTTATAAACCAGTAAAGATGGAAATTGTCACCCTGCTTATTTAACTTATATGCAGGGTACATCATGAGAAACGCCGGGCTGGAAAAAGCACAAGCTGGAATCAAGATTGCCGGGAGAAATATAAATAACTTCAAATATGTAGATGACACCACCCTTATGGCAGAAAGTGAAGAGGAACTAAAAAGCCTCTTGATGAAAGTGAAAGAGGAGAGTGAAAAAGTTGGCTTAAAGCTCAACATTCAGAAAACGAAGATCATGGCATCCGATCCCATCACTTCATGGGAAATAGATGGGGAAACAGTGGAACCAGTGTCAGACTTTATTTTGGGGGGCTCCAAAATCACTGCAGATGGTGACTGCAGCCATGAAATTAAAAGACGCTCACTTCTTGGAAGGAAAGTTATGACCAACCTACATAGCATATTCAAAAAAGCAGAGATATTACTTTGCCAACAAAGGTCCGTCTAGTCAAGGCTATGGTTTTACCAGCAGTCATGTATGGACGTGAGAGTTGGACTGTGAAGAAAGCTGAGCACCGAAGAAATGATGCTTTTGAACTGTGGTGTTGGAGAAGACTCTTGAGAGTCCCTTGGACTGCAAGGAGATCTAACCAGTCCATTCTAAAGGAAACCAATCCTGGGTGTTCTTTGGAAGGACTGATGCTAAAGCTGAAACTCCAATACTTTGTTCACCCCATGCAAAGAGTTGACTCAATGGAAAAGACTCTGATGCTGGGAGGGATTGGGGGCAGGAGGAGCAGGGAATGACAGAGGATGAGATGGCTGGATGGTATCACCGACTCGATGGACATGAGTTTGGGTGAACTCCAGGAGTTGGTGATGGACAGCGAGGCCTGGCGTGCTGCAATTCATGGGGTCGCAAAGAGTAAGACACGACTGAGCGACTGAACTGAACTGAAAGACGGAAATGGCCTTCCCTGGTAGTTCAGCTGGTATAGAATCCGCCTGCAATGCAGGAGACCCTGGTTTGATTCCTGGGTTGGGAAGACTCCCTTGGAGAAGGACCAGGATACCTGCTCCAGTATTCTTAGGCTTCCCTGGTGGCTCAGACTGTAAAGAATCTGCCTGCAATGTGGGAGACCTGAGTTCAATCCCTGAGTTGGGAAGATCCCCTGGAGGAGGGCATGGCAACCCATTCCAGTATTCTGGCCTGGAGAATCCCTATGGACAGAGGAGCCTGGAGGGTTACATCCATGGGGTCGCAGAGTCAGACATGACTGAGCCACTGAGCGACTAAGCACATCACAAAGATGGAAATGACTGAGATACTGTTAGAAACTAGTGATACCTGACATCTTCCTGGCCAAAATATCAGGAGTTTCTCTTTGAGATAGTATAACTTGATCTGATTTAAAATCATAGAGAATGGAAATTTAACTATTTTAATTTGGCCATATTAAAAAAGAAACTGTTTATGTGGGAGTAAGTAAAGATAACGTTGGCAGACACAACCAGACACACTGTAAATGTGAATAATAACAACAAAAGAAGGTTTGGGCAGGAATGGAAAATATTATTCCTACACTTGTTGCCTGCTTGGACCCTGAGAGCCATGCTAACATCCCGAAATGTCATCTGGTCGAGCCTGGGACTGGGCACTGCTGAAGTTTATTGTGGCAAGGACAGTAACACCAAATGAAACGAAAGACAGCATTTTGATGAAAGAAGTTTCTTTGGGGACTACCTGTCCCCTCTGCTTTCTATCAGAAAACACAATCTTGGAAATGATAAGGAATTTAAAGAATGACCAATACCAATTTCTAATTGATAGATATCAACTATCTTTGGTTATAATTCTAAAAAGAGTAAACAAAACAAGAAATTATCAATCAATGTCAAAAGACAAGGACAAAGTAGAGTGACAAAACAAGAAAGAAAAAATAAGAAAATACTGAAAATCGGTTCAGGTAAAATGAAACCTGATATTTATAGTAGCTGTTAAAACACTACATAAATCCACCTATTAAAAAGGAAAAAGATCCAGATTGACTATCCAGAACAGGTAAAAATAAAAGCTAATAATATTTTGCTTACAGTGAAAGTTGCTCAGTTGTGTCCAACCTTTCTGACCCCATGAATGAATTCTCCAGGACAGAATACTGGAGTGGGTAGCCTTTCCCTTCTCCAAGGGATCTTCCCAATCCAGGGATCAAACCCAGGTCTCTGGCATTGCGGGAGGATTCTTTACCAACTGAGCCACAAGGGAAGCCCTTTGCTTAAAAGAAAACTCCAAATGTAAAATGACTCAAGCCAACAAACATTCAGTTCAGTTCAGTTCAGTCACTCAGTCCTGTCCAACTCTTTGTGACCCCACCGGCTGCAGCACGCCAGGCTTCCCTCTTCTTCACCAACTCTTGGAGCCTACTCAAACTGATGTCCATTGTGTTGGTGATGCCATCCAACCATCTCATCCTCTGTTGTCCCCTTCTCCTGCCTTCAATCTTTCCCAGCATCAGGGTCTTTTCCAATCAGTCGGTTCTTCGCATCAGGTGGCCAAAGTTTTGGAGTTTCAGCTTCGGCATCAGTCCTTCCAAAGAATATTCAGGACTGATTTCCTTTAGGATTGATTGGCTGGATCTCCTTGCTGTCCAAGGAACTCTCAAGAGTCTTCTCTAACACCATGGTTCAAAAACATTAATTCTTCAGCACTCAGCTTTATTTATAGCCCAACTCTGACATCCATCCATTCATGACTACTGGAAAAACCACAGCTTTCACTAGACAGACCTTTGTGAGCAAAGTAATGTCTCTGCTTTTTAATTATGCTATCTAGTTTGGTCATAACTTTTCTTCCGAGGAGCAAGTGTCTTTTAATTTCATGGCTGCAGTCACCGTCTGCAGTGATTTTGGAGCCCCCAAAACAGTCTCTCACTGTTTCCATTATTTCCCCATCTATTTGCCATGAAGTGATGGCACCAGATGGTATGATCTTAGTTTTCTGAATGTTGAATTTTAAGCCAACTTTTTAACTCCTCTTTCACTTTCATCAAGAAGCTCTTTAGTTCTTCACTTTCTGCCATACGGGTGGTGTCATCTGCATATCTGAGGTTATTGATATTTCTCCCAGCAATCTTGATTCAAGTTTGTGCTTCATCCAGCCCAGCATTTCGCATAATGTACAGTGCATATAAGTTAAATAAGCAGGATGATGATATACAGTCTTGATGTACTCCTTTCCTGATTTGAAACCAGTCTATTGTTCCATGTCAGTTCTAACTGCTGCTTCTTGACCTGCATACAGATTTCTCAGGATGCAGGTCAGGTGGTCTGGTATTCTCAACTCTTGAAGAATTTTCCATAGTTTGTTGTGATCCACAGTCAAAGGCTTTGGAATAGTCAATAAAGTAAAAGTAGATGTTTTTCTGGAACTCTCTTACTTTTTTGATGATCCAGCTGATGTTGGCAATTTGATCTCTGGTTCCTCTGCCTTTTCTAAATTCAGCTTGAACATCTGAAACTTCACGATTCACGTACTGTTGAAGCCTGGCTTGGAGAATTTTGAGCATTACTTTGCTAGTGCATGAGATGATAAAAAGAAGTATAATAAGGCTAATATAAGACAAAATGAATTCAATTTTAAAAAAGATAAAATAAATGTCACATTGGAAAATTTGATGAATATATATCATGAAGTGACCAATAATCAAATACCACAATATACAAATTATCTTACGTTGGCTATCCAACATGGAATCAATAAATAGGATTATAAAAGGCAATTTAATGGATCTCTATAAATCAATAATAGATCAATCATATAAAATAACAAAAGAATATATATATATGTTGAACATAAGCATAATTTTAATATTGGACACAGCAAATGTTTCACTGTTTTTCAACTATGCAGTGTATTTTACACAAATTAAACATTTGTAGACCAAAAAACAAACTTACTAAAGGATCTCAGTAAAAATCATCCTGGCTACACTTTCTGGCCATAATATAATGATAAAAATAAGCATCAAATGAAAATATTTGAATACAAAACCTCAAACTCTGTCATTTATAACACCCTCTTCAAAATAACTGTTAAATCAAAGAGGAGCATTTGAATTCATTGGTACACTCTTTGGTCTGTCTCTTATACACATCTAGATGTGTATAAGAGACAGTTTATAAAGAATTATATTCTAATCCTCTTTTGTAGAGACTTTTATATAATTAAGTGTCTCTCTTCAGTGTAAACCAGATTCTGCGTGACTTCAAATTTCATGTTGCTTCTATTATAACATTGATTTTTGATTAGTTTTGTAACTTTTCTGGCTTTGGATGAACCATTCTGCAGACAAGTAATGTCAAAGATTGTAGAAAGCACACATAATAAGATATAAGGTCTAAAACTGCTCTTTATACATGGTAAACATGAGTTCCATGTAACTATTTAGATTTAAAGTGAATTAGATTTTTGTGTGTGTGTGTGTGTGTGTGTACATACTCAGTCATGTCTGATTCTTTGCGACCCCATGGACTGTAAGATGTGTATAAGAGACAGCTCTAGCTATAAGCACAAGGAGAAATATCCACAACTATAATCACAAAAAGAAATAATTATGACTCATATTAATATTTCATATCATGAAATACCAAGTAATGACCCAAATAAGAAATGTGTGGAACCCATAAGAGGTCAATTATAAAAGCTTACTGACAAATATGAAAAAAGTCCTAAATAAATAAATATGAAAGAAGTCCTAAATAAATGGAGAGATATCATATTCCTCCATGGGATATCCAGTCAGGCCTTTCACATTAATTTTTACTCAAAATTGTATTGCAATAAAAATCTTAACTTTTCTGATATCTCACAAAACTATCATGTTTACTGAGGAGGAACAAACAGGAAAGAATAAAAAAAATTATGGAGAAGAGTGATTTTAAAAACTCTTGCCCTACAGTTGTTAAAATGTTTACAATAACTTAAAGTAGGAAAGATATACTGCAACTATCAAGAAAGAAAAATGAAACAGCATTGATTACTGTAAACAGAAGCACCTAGTAGGTGATAAATTTTACACTTCATACTTATGAGGACAGAGCATGGTTTATGAGGTTTATGAAGACAAGACATGGGTTAGGATAGTAGGCTAACACTTTAGTAAGAAGATCAAGACAGAACTCATCACACATGATATATAAAAATAAATTACAGCTAGATCAAAGAGCTACATATAAAATAAATAAGATCATTATAATTGGCAACTATCAACAAATATCCAACTGAGCTTGGGATGGAAAGTTGTAAGCTTATTTCTAGTTTCATGAAACCAAACCAAACCAAAGTTAAAAAAAAAAAAAGCTTAATCACATAAAATTTAAATGTATATGCCATCACACGTTCAAAGACTATGACATCACCAGTTCAAAGACATCAACAAAAATTTGCAATATATGACAGACAAAGCTTTGGAAAACATAAACATGTCTATGGCAATATGAGCAAAAAACACTGGTAGTTAACTTAAAAAGGAGAAATTCCAATGACCATAAAACTTTAAAAATTATATTCAATTTTTTTTTGTTGTTTAATTGCTCAGTCATACCTGACTCTTTGCAACTCCATGGACTGTAGCCCACCAGGCTCCTCTGTCCATGGAATTCTCCAGGCAAGAATACAGGAGTGGGTAGCCATTCCCTTCTCCAGGGGATCTTCCCGACCAGGGAGTGAACCCAGGTCTCCTCCACTGCAGGCAGTTTCTTTCTTTATCATCTGAGACACCAGAGGTAATCAAATAAATATTTATCAACATGAATTGAGATATATAATATTGGCTATCAATTCCAGAAATTTTTTTTTAATTTGACATAATGCTTAATTTCTGTAAGAATGTTGAGGTAGAATTATGGAGAATCTTTAATTGGGGTTTCCCTGATAGCTCAGTTGGTAAAGAATCCACTTGCAATGCAGGAGACTCTGGTTCTATTCATGAGTTGGGAAGATCCCCTGAAAAAGGGATAAGCTACCCACTCCAGTATTCTTGCGGTTTCCTTGTGGCTCAACTGGTAAAGAATCCGCCTGCAATGTGGGAGACCTAGGTTGGATCACTGGCTGGGGAAGATTCCCTGGAGAAGGGAAAGGCTACCCACCCCAGTATTCTGGCCTGGAGAATTCCATGGACTGTATAATCCATGGGGTCACAAAGAGTAGGACTCGACTGAGCAACTTTCACTTTATTCTTTAAATATTATAAATATAGGTTTTCAACAATGAGGAAAATGTTATAAGAATAAAATCACATCTTTATATTTAGAAACACCTGCAAGTAACAAGAAAGATAATATTTTTAATTTTTAAATTTTGCAATTCATTTTTGTTTTAAGCTAACAATGTATGGATGTGAGACTTGGACTGTGAAGAAGGTTGAGTGCCGAAGAATTGATGCTTTTGAACTGTGGTGTTGGAGAAGACTCTTGTTATAAGAATAAAATCACATCTTTATATTTAGAAACACCTGCAAGTAACAAGAAAGATAATATTTTTAATTTTTAAATTTTGCAATTCATTTTTGTTTTAAGCTAACAATGTATGGATGTGAGACTTGGACTGTGAAGAAGGTTGAGTGCCGAAGAATTGATGCTTTTGAACTGTGGTGTTGGAGAAGACTCTTGTTATAAGAATAAAATCACATCTTTATATTTAGAAACACCTGCAAGTAACAAGAAAGATAATATTTTTAATTTTTAAATTTTGCAATTCATTTTTGTTTTAAGCTAACAATGTATGGATGTGAGACTTGGACTGTGAAGAAGGTTGAGTGCCGAAGAATTGATGCTTTTGAACTGTGGTGTTGGAGAAGACTCTTGTTATAAGAATAAAATCACATCTTTATATTTAGAAACACCTGCAAGTAACAAGAAAGATAATATTTTTAATTTTTAAATTTTGCAATTCATTTTTGTTTTAAGCTAACAATGTATGGATGTGAGACTTGGACTGTGAAGAAGGTTGAGTGCCGAAGAATTGATGCTTTTGAACTGTGGTGTTGGAGAAGACTCTTGTTATAAGAATAAAATCACATCTTTATATTTAGAAACACCTGCAAGTAACAAGAAAGATAATATTTTTAATTTTTAAATTTTGCAATTCATTTTTGTTTTAAGCTAACAATGTATGGATGTGAGACTTGGACTGTGAAGAAGGTTGAGTGCCGAAGAATTGATGCTTTTGAACTGTGGTGTTGGAGAAGACTCTTGTTATAAGAATAAAATCACATCTTTATATTTAGAAACACCTGCAAGTAACAAGAAAGATAATATTTTTAATTTTTAAATTTTGCAATTCATTTTTGTTTTAAGCTAACAATGTATGGATGTGAGACTTGGACTGTGAAGAAGGCTGAGTGCCAGTGCTGAAGAATTGATGCTTTTGAACTGTGGTATTGGAGGGACTCTTGAGAGTCCCTTGGACTGCAAGGAGATCCAACCAGTCCATTCTGAAGGAGATCAGCCCTGGGATTTCTTTGGAAGGAATGATGCTAAAGCTGAAACTCCAATACTTTGGCCACCTCATGCGAAGAATTGACTCATTGGAAAAGACTCTGATGCTGGGAGGGATTGGGGGCAGGAGGAGAAGGGGACGACTGAGGATGAGATGGCTGGATGGCATCACGGACTCGATGGACGTGAGTCTGAGTGAACTCCAGGAGATGGTGATGAACAGGGAGGCCTGGCGTGCTGCGACTCATGGGGTCGCAAAGAATTGGACACGACTGAGCGACTAAACTAAACTGAACAATGAAAACGGTAAAATTCATCTTAAAAATGAGTTCAGAGGGAGATGCAGTTTTTTTCTCAAATATTTTAGGGTTGAAGGCAACATATTCTATATTTGGATGATGACTGATTAATTGTGGATTTCTGTCCTCTAATTCTATCACTGATGAGCCCCAAGCAATAGGATAAACTATTGGGAATCACCCCCCTGTTGACAAAATGGGGATAATCATTCCTGATAAGATATGATGGAATCTAGTTATACATTGGAATACAGCTGTGAAAACTATCAAAAAGTTTGTTCTTAAGCTATTACGAGCATACTCATGGAATTATGCATAGTTCAATCAGTCGATAAAGAATCCGCCAGCAATGCAGGAGATACAGGAGACGTGGGTTCAATCTCTCCTTTGGGAAGATTCCCCTGGAAAAGGAAGTGGCAACCCACTCCAGTATTACTGCTTGGGAAATCCCATGGACACAGGAGTCTGGCAGACTTCAGTTCATAAGGTCACAAAGGTCTGCCAAAACTGAGCAACTAAGCATGCACGCACCATTTTGTTAATTATTTACTTTGTTTGTATGAAGGGCAGGACATTTCTACTTTTCATTTAGTGAGGTTCAATAACACCTTTGTATGCTAATCATAATTTCATTCACTCCAAAAGCTCTTACATCCCTATTGTTTTACTATGAAGCCCACATATCTATCTGTATCTTACATCAAATCAGATGTTTTTCTGAGCAAACGTTCCAGCACGTGACACTGGATTTCATTTAACCTTCGTTAGTCACTGCATATTTACTGTCCACAATTTTACATTGGACTAGTGCATTTATGTACTTTTTAAAAAGTGCAACACTCTTTACAGCTTTTCTCCACTTCAGTCCTGAAGTAGCAGTGATGTTCAGTGAAAACTTGCAAATACTTTTAGTGAAAGGGCATATTTGGGAAGACATGGATAGAAAGGAAACTTACATAGATTAGAGCTAAATCCTGGTAAACTTATTTAGGACAAAAATGAAGTCTGTCAGGATTTTAACCATTCATTTGAAAGCCCTTTCCGAGACTATGAAGTGAATGAAGGGAATAATATTGGTTTCTCTCTTCTGATACCTTCCAGGTTGACAGTGGCTGATTGCATCTAATCAGGTAACAGGGAAAAAGATCTACAGATGAATGTGAGACAAGATGGTGGTTCTTTGAGAATTTAAAATCCAAGCTCCTTTTCTCAAATAAGAATAGAGAGTTCCAGTGCTTTTTTTCAACTAGAATAAAAAGACTGAAGGGTCTTTGCCTTGTCAAGTACAGCTGCCAAGTTTCTAAAGAAAAGCTAAAAGATGCTTTGAATTGTTAGCACTGAATTGTAGTGGCTGCCCTGGATAATATGCAGACAGAATGTTGAAATGACCACTTTCCAAATCTGGAACTCATTATTTCAAGCACTATTTAATAAGACACTATGAAAATAGGCAACTGATCTATACATTGTTACTTGTACCACATAACTAAGTCACCCTTGCTTATAAATTGAGCCAAATTAGTCTTTTCCTGAAATGATCTCAGCCCAGAAGTAGTCAGGAATTTTGCTTGCTATGATGAAGAAAACAAAATCATACTTTATATACTTTTAAAAATAACACAAATGCCTCAAAAAGCCAAGTACTGTAAGGCATAAACAAAAACATAATTGTAAAATTAGGGCTTTTTATGGCTAGAGAATGTGCATATAACCTTGAGTGACTTTAACATATATACTGGTTTCTACTTATATAAAACATCTATCTCAAATAAGATTTTATTCCATTCATTCTCATTACATGTATATTAATAAACTGATATATATTAATTTACAAGATGAATAAATAACACAGAGATGAAAGATTTCAATTTAACTGGAGCCAAAGATCACTGTATCTTAGATAAGGCTGAAAGTTAAGCATTTGCAAAAGATGGATGAGTATCAATAACTCTTGACTTAATTGAGAAAATTTTATTCAATATTAGTTGATATTGTCTTAAAATAGATGAAAGAACTGAAAATGTAACCACATATTGTCCATTTAAAAAGAGAAATGACTTCAGCAATGTCAATCCATATTGCAGAAAAAATTAAGGTAGTAGGATACTTAAGTGGGTTATTGAGTGAGGTTATACAATTTTCTTCCCTTGAGATTTTATTATGTAAGAAAAATAGCCATCTGTCTTGGAGATTGTGGGTACAGTAGATTATGTTAAGAAGCTTCTCTTGAGTTTTTTTTCTTTCCTTTTAATTTTATGAGACAGTTTGAAAGAGCAAAATGCCATAAAGAGAACCACCACTGACTAGAGAAAAAGAAGTTTTTGAAGCGATTAAAAAAAAAAAAAATCACTCCCACCTAAGAGTATTTGTGAAAAGTTGACAGCTTGTTGACAAGTGTTCTTACCCCAGGAAACAGGAGTAAAAGAAGTTTCCTCTTGACACTCTTTGTAACAAGTACTATGGTTCATTTGGTCTGGAGAAACAGATGAAAAAGACTCAACTCTTGCTTCCAAGGACTCAATGGTCTAATGGACAGGAGATACGTGTAAATAAATAAAATACAAGCAGCATGAGGACATCCCTGGTGGTTAAGACTCCCCACCTCCACCACGAGGAGGGCAGGTTCAATTCCTGGCTTGGGAACTAAGATCACACATCCCAAATGCCATGTGGTGAGGTCAAACAATTTAAAAAAGAAGAAAAAAACAGCATGGTGAAAGGAGCATGGAAGCGAGTGAAAGGGCCATAGCTAGTGTACAAGAGTGGGTTATTTTTTTGGCTAAGAATAGGCTCTGGAAAGGAAAACAAATAAAGCTGCCTTTGGTCAAATGATTAAGAATTTAGTTAGATAGCATGACAAACTCAATGGATATGAATTTGAGCAAACTCTGGGAGATACCAGAGGACAGAGAAGCCTGGCGTGCTGCAGTTCATGCAGTTGCAGAGTCGGACACGACTTAGTGATTGAAAAATAACAATAACTAAGAATTTGGGAGGCAGAAGGAAGGATATTCAGAGCCAAGGGATGAACAGAGAAGAAAACCACACATGTCAGATAAGTGTGAGCCATTTCCTATTGCTGAAGCATAACAGCTGCAGGTGGACAAGGTGGAGTGGCAGGAAGTAAACAGGAGCAGAAATAAAAAAGAAGTTTGGGGAAGTGAGGTACATGGCTTGGCTTGTTCCCAGAAGGAAAAGGGGGTGGTGTCACCAAAGCATGGGATAGAACTAATCTCTAAAATTAATTTTGTGAGAATCTGGGACAAATGATTCATGGAGGCAAGGCTAGGTCCAGGGAGATGAGGTTGAAGGTTTTAAAAGAATCCAGGCCAGCCAAATTGAGTTAAAGCAAGTTAACAGGTGATCAGGAAAACAGATTCAAGAGGCCTATCAGACTAAATTTGAATGGGTATGGACAAAAACTTATTTTTTTTTAACAAAAGAAACTGAATTTTTCTGACAGGATACGGAATATAACAGGCTTAATCGTAGCTCAGATGATAAAGAATCTGCCTACAATGCAGGAGACCTGGGTTTGATCCCTGGGTTGGGAAGATCCTGTGGAGAAGGAAATGGCAGCCCACTCCAGTATCCCTGCCTGGAGAATTCCACGGACAGAGAAACCTGGTGGGCTATGGTCCTGGGGGTCACAAAGAGTCGGGCATGACTGAACAACTAACACTTTCACTTTCAGATCTTTAAGGAAGGAAGAAGATGAATTCAACTAAGAACCTGTGGACAGGGCCTAAGGGTCATTTCTTTGTTACTACAGTGATCTCCAGTGTCTGTAGTTTAATGGGGAGCTTTGGGCTGGATATGCAGAAGAGAGGGGATTTTCCCAAGTGCAAGCCCCATTGGTGCTATTCAACACTGCTTTACTTGTACTAGGTCATGGCATTATATAATACTGTGTCACATAGTGAGGAACTGATTCCCCTTTCAATTTTCCTTCCCTTTGGAGTAATCCCTTGAGAGAGTTTTGATTTGGTCAAAATTTGTTTTTAACTCTTGCTATTTCCTTTATGAGCTTCAGGTTCAAGGATTTTAGCTGGCAATAAGCATCTGATTAAAACAGTATCATCATCATTTTTTGTCATCATTCTTCTTAAAATCATTTTGCCTCACAGATAGCAATAATATTGATTTTCCACTATAACAGTGATAAGAATTTAATTTTTATTTATTTAAAATGTGATTCAATTTAAAGAGAAAGTATTTCAAGGAGAAATTGTGTGAAGGAATAGAAAAAATCATGAAGGTAGTACGTATTGTTAGGACTTGGATACAGGAAAAGATGACTGTTAATGGGCAATACTGAAACTGCGATTCACCCTCACATTTGGAAAAACTAGGATCCATCATCTTATTTAGGAATAGCTAACGGATGCAATCTCAAAAACGACAGAATGATCTCTGTTCATTTCTAAGGCAAACCATTCAGTATCATGGTAATCCAAGTCTATGTCCCAACCAGTAATGTGAAGAAGCTGAAGTTGAACGGTTCTATGAAGACCTACAAGACCTGCTAGAACTAACACCCCAAAAAAGATGTTCTTTTCATTATAGGGGACTGGAATGCAAAAGTAGGAAGTCAAGAAACACCTGGAGTAACAGACACGTTTGGCCTTGGAATGCAGAATGAAGCAGGGCAAAGACTAATAGAGTTCTGCCAAGAGAATGCACTGGTCATAGCAAACACCCTCTTCCAACAACACAGAAGACTTTATACATGGACATCACCAGATGGTCAACACCAAAATCAGACTGATTATATTCTTTGCAGCCAAAGATAAAGGAGCTCTATACAGTCAGTAAAAACAAGACCGGGAGCGCACTGTGGCTCAGATCATGAACTCCTTACTGGCAAATTCATACTTAAATTGAAGAAATTGGGGGAAACCACTAGAACATTCAGGTACAACCTAAATCAAATCCCTTATGACTACACAGTGGAAGTGAGAAATAGATTTAAGGGAGTAGATATGATAGACAGAGTGCCTGATGAACTATGGACGGAGGTTCATGACACTGTATAGCAGACAGGGAGCAAGACCATCCCCAAGAAAAAGAAATGCAAAAAGCAAAATGGCTGTCTGAGGAGGCCTTACAAATAGCTGTGAAAAGAAGAGAAATGAAAAACAAAGGAGAAAAGGAAAGATATACCCATTTGAATACAGAGTTCCAAAGAATAGTAAGGAGAGAAAAGAAAGCCTTCCTCAGCAATCAATGCAAAGAAATAGAGGAAAACCATAGAGTGGGAAAGACTAGAGATCTCTTCAAGAAAATCAGAGATACCAAGGGAACATTTCATGAAAAGATGGGCTTGATAAAGGAAATAAATGGTATGGACCTAACAGAAGCAGAAGATATTAAGAAGAGGTGGCAAGAATACATGGAAGAACTATACAAAAAAGATCTTCATGACCCAGATAATCACAATGGTGTGATCACTCACCTAGAGCCAGACGTCCTGGAATGTGAAGTCAAGTGGGCCTTAGAAAGCATCACTATGAACAAAGCTAGTGGAGGTGATGGAATTCCAGTTGAGCTATTTCAAATCCTAAAAGATGATGCTGTGAAAGTGCTGCACTCAATATGCCAGTAAATTTGGAAAACTCAGCAGTGGCCACAGGACTGGAAAAGGTCACTTTTCATTCCAATCCCAAAGAAAGGCAATGGCAAAGAATGCTCAAACTACCTCACAATTGCACTCATCTCACCCGCTAGTAAAGTAATGCTCAAAATTCTCCAAGCCAGGCTTCAGCAATATGTGGACCGTGAACTTCCAGATGTTCAAGCTGGCTTTAGAAAAGGCAGAGGAACCAGAGATCAAATTGCCAGCATCTGCTGGATCATGAAAAAGCAAGAGAGTTCCAGAAAACCATCTATTTCTGCTGTATTGACTATGCCAAAGCCTTTGACTGTTGATCACAATAAATTGTGGAAAATTCTGAAAGAGATGGGAATACCAGGCCACCTGAACTGCCTCTTAAGAAACCTGTATGCAGGTCAGGAAGCAACAGTTAGAACTGGACATGGAACAACAGACTGGTTCCAAACAGGAAAAGGAGTCCGTCAAGGCTGTATATTGTCACCCTGCTTATTTAACTTATATGCAGAGTACATCATGAGAAATGCTGGGCTGGATAAAAAGCAGAGACATTACTTTGCCAACAAAGGTCCATCTAGTCAAGGCTATGGTTTTTCCAGTAGTCATGTATGGATGTGAGAGTTGGACTATAAAGAAAGCTGAGCACAGAAGAATTGATGATTTTAAACTGTGGTGTTGTAGAAGACTCTTGAGAGTCCCTTGGACTGCAAGGAGATCCAACCAGTCCATGCTAAAGGAGATCAGTCCTGGGTGTTCACTGGAGGGATTGATGTTCAAGCTGAAACTCCAATAGTTTGGCCACCTCATGTGAAGAGCTGACTCATTTGAAAAGACTCTGATGTTGGGAAAGATTGAAGGCAGGAGGAGAAGGGGACGACAGAGGATGAGATGGCTGGATGGCATCACCAACTTGATGGACATGAATTTGGGTAAACTCCGGAAGTTAGTGACGGACAGGGAGGCCTGGTGTGCTGCGGTTCATGGGGTTGCAAAGAGTCGGACACGACTGAGCAACTGAACTGAACTGAATGAAATTATTTAATAAGAAGGTCTAGAAAGGATTCCTTTTTCCCATGGATGGGCTTCAGTGAGTCTGCTATTGACAAAAATTATTGCAAAGGTTAATACTTATGTGAAATTTTTTTCTAGAAGGCAGTTTAGTAATGAAGGAGTGAATAGGAGACTAAATATAGAAGATACTCAGGAATATTAGAGGGCTTTCTGTTTGCTTGTTTTAAGTATGGGCATGATATGATCTCAGTAATATACTTAAATGATAAAGTCATTAAACCAAGAAGAGGATAAAGTGGCAGGTGATAAAAGGAATGGTTTATGAAGTAAAGTTCAGATTAGAATGGGGTAGCTGTGGGATCCAGAGCAGAGAAGGAGGTCAGCAGGATTACACAACTGTGAGGAAGGGAAGCAAGTAAGCAGATAAATATGCAGAGGTTAGCAGTGGTGGAGAAAGAAGTGGCAACCCACTCCAGTATTCTTGCCTGGAGAATCCCATGGATGGAGGAGCTTGTTGGGCTACAGTCCACAGGTTGCAAAGAGTCGGACACAACTGAGTGACTTCACTTTTACTTTCACTTAGAAGTGGTGAGGGACATTCACTTCTGGGAGTCTCTGAATCCCCAGGAAAGAATTATCCTAGGAGTGAAGGGGACAGAGACAGCTTGAGAAGGGTGGCAAGGTGCAGTCCACCTACTGAAAAGAACTAGAGAGGATGCCCCCTCAAAGAAACAGGTTAAAAAAAAAATGTGATGAGAAGCTGAGTGTCCAAATGATATGAGAACTAAGACTTTACAGTAGCATCCATCAGAATAGTTTATACCAATGTCCCAGGCAGCACTTAGCTTTAGGAATGCAGGAGACCGACCAAAGGACTGATCCAGATCTGAGGGTTTGTGCGCAAAGGTCCCTGTTGTGTTATACTAGTTTCATCCTTGACTAGTTTCTGGAATTTCACCTCTACCAATTATTAAGGGGTTTTACTTCCACCGTTGTCCGTTTTATGTTTTTTGTTTTTTTAAGAAATCAACGTTAGACAGTAAAGAATTCTCCTGCAATGCAGGTGACTGCGGTTCAATCCCTGGGTCGGAAAGATCCCCCAGAGAATGGAATGGCCACCCTCTCCAGTATTCTTGCCTGGGGAATCTCATGAACAGAAGAGCCTGGAGGGCTACAGTCCATGGAGTTGTAAAGAGTTGGACAAGACTGAGCACGCAGACATATTTCTGTCTAGTTCATTCTCATTGGTCTAATTCCAAAATTAAAACTCCCATATTAAGAACAAATCTCCATGGTCTGCTCCATCTACTTTTAATCCACTTCTTGAAGGACTTACTTTATACAGAGCATTCACTTCCTCACTTCCCATTCTTACTTCTGGGCCATTATTATTTTAAAGTACAAATAATCTTTTAGATTTATGTATGGAACGTGAAGAAAGCTGAGCGCTGAAGAACTGATGCTTTTGAACTGTGGTGTTGGAGAAGACTCTTGAGAGTCCCTTGGACTGCAAGGAGATCCAACCAGTCCATTCTAAAGGAGATCAGCCCTGGGTGTTCTTTGGAAGGAATGATGCTAAAACTGAAACTCCAATACTTTGTCTACCTCATGCGAAGAGTTGACTCATTGGAAAAGACTCTGATGAGGGATTGGGGGCAGGAGGAGAAGGGGACGACAGCGGATGAGATGGCTGGATGGCATCACCGACTTGATGGACGTGAGTTTAGGTGAACTCTAGGAGTTGGTGATGGACAGGGAGGCCTGGCATGCTGCGATTCATGGGGTCGCAAAGAGCTGGACATGACTGAGCGACTAAACTGAACTGAAGTGAACTTAAAGATTTAGTATTTTAAATAATTAACCTATGTGCACATAACTCAAAGGTATTGACATCTATACAAGATTTAATTTCCCTTTCCTACTGCCATTCATGCCCCCTGCCCCCTGTAGGTAAACACTATAATCCATTCTGTCAGCATACACTTAAAAAAAAAATAGGTTCATTTTTGTTCTTTAACAAATGATAACACAACATGCACATTGCATTATAACTTTTTCTTAATATACTTTGAAGATCTTTTCATATCAGTATATAGAATGCAGCCTTAATAATTCTAGCAAATATTCCATTGAATGGATGTACAGGGCTTATTTTGCTTGTTTTCCATTTATAAATGTTAATTGTTTTCAATTGTTTATTATATAATAAGCTTCAGGGAGTACGTTTGAACATATATCATTTGTTCAAAGTAAAAATATGTCCATAAGATATATCCTAGGATTGGAATCACTAAGTCACCGGTCTTTATTCAATCCTTATCAGTCAATCTTTTGTCATCATCATTTCAACTGAAATAACTCTTATCAAGGTCATAATTCCAAGGTAATTCTTTGTCCTCATATAATTTAACTCTTCCATAGCACTGGACATAGTTAATCATCACTTTCTCCTGCTGAAATACTTCCTTTTCTCAGCTTCCAAGATCTTATAGCCATCTAGATTTCCCTCTATTTCACTGACTGCTACAACTCAGTTTCCTTTTCTGGCTCCTACTCTTTTGAGTGTCCATATTTTGAGCTGTTCTAGGGATCTTTTCTCAGTCTGATCCTTTAAATACATTCTCTCCTTAAATCGTTTTTGTAAAGTTCCATTGTTTTAAATACCAGCTATACACTGATGCCTGCACCTGATATCTAATCAAAGTGTGAGTGTCCATCTCTCAGTTGTGTCCAACTGTTTTTGCCACCCCAGAGACTGTAACGTGCCAGGCTCCTTTATCCATGGGATTCTCCAGGCAAGAATACTGGAGTGGGTGAATACAGGGAATCTTCCTTACCCAGGGATCAAACCCAGGTCTTCTGCATTGCAGGCAGATTCTTTACTGTCTGAACCCCTAGGGGAAGCCCCCAGAATATCTAATAGGTTGCTCAAAACTTAACTGCTTCTCCTTCATCTTCCCAAATCAGCTGGTGACAAATGCATTCTTCCACTTACTCTGGAATCTCAACATGAGCCTTGGTTTCTTTCCTTCTGTAAGCAACCACATCTGATCTGTTATCAAGTCTTGTCACCCTTGCCTCCAAATGCATCCAGAATTCTGCCACTTCTCATCATTTCCATTGCTATCACTCTGGCTGAAGAATAGGCTAAGAAATTCTAGTAGCCTCTTAACAACCTCCTTGCTGCTGCTGCTGCTAAGTCACTTCAGTCGTGTCCGACTCTGTGCGACCCCATAGACGGTAGCCCACCAGGCTCCTCCATCCCTGGGATTCTCCAGGCAAAAACACTGGAGTGGGTTGCCATTTCCTTCTCCAACAACCTCCTTACTTCCCATCTTATCTTTCAAGAGATATCTTGACACAATAGTAAGAGGATCCTGGTAAAAGTTTCCCACTCAAAATTCCTTAATGATTTCCCATTATACAGAGAAGAACACAGATACTCCATACCATGGGCTAACAGACCACATACTACTTTTGAGAGACGGAAATACCACCAGAGAATGGCATAAATTATCGGGTCAATACTTTCCTTCCTTTTTAACACTTGTATGTACTCACTGATATAATTTTTGCCTATTTATGTCCATCCCTGGGCTCTAAAACATTTCTCTTTATATTTGTCCAAGTGCAAGTACTAATTTCTGTTACAGATGCCAATTTCAAATTTCCCTACAGCACTTCAAGTGTACTTCACTTTTAGAAAAGAAATTAGTATCTCTCACCTGTCTAATTTAAGTCTGAGGGAGTGGAAAGTGAGGTTTCTCACTTGACTGTGATACCGAGCACAGAGCTGTGGCTCTGTATCAGATCAGTACAGAAGCCTCCTTAGGGCTCTCAGGACTCCGCCACCTAAGGATTATTAGTGCTTTCTGTTAAGAGCAATCAGGAAGTAACACTGCATCTCCTTTACTCTGCCTCAAACAGCATCCTTCCCACCCCTTAAACTAAAATTGCAAAAAGAGAATCCTGCCATGGCTTTTCAAATATTATCATGTCCATGTTGTTTTACATCAGCCATGTATTACTATTATACCAGAAGCTCAGCTCAGCTCAGTCACTCAGATGTGTCCGACTCCTTACAACTCCATGGACTGCAGCACACCAGGCTTCCCTGTCCATCACCAACTCCCAGAGCTTACTCAAACTCATGTCCATCGAGTCAGTGATGCCATCCAACCATCTCATCCTTTGTGGTCCCCTTCTCCTCCTGCCCTCAATCTTTCCCAGCAAGTACCTTTCAAAAATCTTTGAAATAATTTCAGTAACAGTTAATCAAGTTCAAAAGGACCACAATGACTAGATAAGAAAAAGTTAAGAAAATTCAAACTATCACTCCTCTCACTTGTAATTAAGAATTAATTTATAAATTTACAAGTCTTTGAAGAGAGACAGGCACCCAATTTTAAATTTAAAAATTTTAAATGTCTTAAGAAATATGAATATGTTGCATTATTTTTATCAGCATCTCTATGTAAGTCTTTTTAAGAACAATATGCCTAAAAACTTTATAAAGTAGCTTAGTAATATATTTATGTATTTAAAACAATGAAAACACTGCCTTTACAAATGTGCTACTATTGCTTAATCCCAGTCATCTACAAAATTTGCCTGTGAGGTAAAGTGGCAAAAACTGAATTATTCTTTAAATCTCATTCCAACAGAGACCTTTATACATTGTTAAGAGAGAACAACCCCTTGATTCACCTTAAGCTCATCAGCTCTGTAATAAGTCTTAGTGGATGAATCTTGAGAAGTGATTCACACTGACCAAAAGAGGTATAGGGAAATATACTAAAATTCCCTTGGACAAAATAAATAAGTTATTTTTCACATCTGGGAACTCCTTAGCTAATATAGGGGGCTGCCCCTGGTGGCTCAGCTGTAAAGAATCTGCCTGCAGTGCAGGAGACACAGATTCAATCCCTGGGTCAGGAAGATTCCCTGGGGAAGGAAATGGCAACCTGCTTCAGTATTCTTGCCTGGGAAATCCTATGGACAGAGGAGCCTGGTGGGCTACACTCTCTGTAGTGGCAAAGAGTTGCACACGACTTAGGGACTAAACAGCACCAAGCTAGTACAGGTAGGTATAATATTTGTTCTAAAAACATCTGAGTTTAATGAACTATCAATCCAAAGCATAGAACACAAATTCGGATTGGAAACAGCAAATAACCACTTTCTTTATCAAGCCAGACCCTGTCACAGATCAGAAGAGGTGGAGGGGAGCAAGAAGGACACTTTCCTGGGAGACACAAAGTGATGACACTTGAACCCGCTTATGTGTTTGAAGGAGAAAAGGAAAGACAAGGAGGAACAGCATCTTCAAGCCCAGAGGGAAGACAGAGTCTTGCTTAGGTTTGCTTTGGCTGTTGACACTCCCACTTCTTCAGTGAAAGCCAGCTCTGAGTCTCAGAGTCTAGTCCACCTCTCTCATCTAACACATAGACACTGGGGCAACTCAAACTTAAGGGCCATTCGATTGTTGATCAACAAACAAAATTTTAAAGATCTGGATGTAAATGGAACCAGGAGAAAACCAGTTTTAATATGCTTCATTTTACTGGCTTTGGGTATAGCACACCAAACTGCAACGATATAACAGCACAGATATTCCAGAAAAACTGAGGGGCGGGGAGGGTGATGCTTCCAGCTTATACGTCATCTGAAATGTTCGCTTAACAAATCAGCTTCACTGCATTACAACTGTCAAGGTGCCTGGGCCGTACTTGACATGCAGCAAAAGAAGTCTTCTCAAGGTTTCTTCCAAAGCGCATTTTCGGTTCCCACCTTATCGGGTCCACCTCTTTCAAGCAAATGGAAATCACCCAAAACCCAAACACAGCACTGAGGCACCCAAAATACTAATCTCTGGTTGTATTCTTCCTCCTCGTCTCCGTCTCCTCCATTTATTCCTTAACTTTCCGGGCACACGATGCGGCTCTCCCAGCTTCCGGAGAGGCAGGAGCCTTGAGGATGAACCCTCACTCCAACCCCCGTTTCACCTTTGCTCCTAAATCAGAAGGTGCCTTCCTTCGACGCGCAGGACCCGCAGCAGCCCAGCACTTTGCTAACGCGAGGTGGACGCTCTCTCCCGCCCTTTTAGCTCGAGGGTTCCTACCCGCGGGAAATCAAGTAGAAAACTGGGGCTCCCCGCCCCACCCCCAGCCATCTACGCTTCCGCCCGGCTCCTCACATCTCTCTAATTCCTTTCCCGAGTTCTCCCCAGATGCCCCCGAGGGATGTATTGGAGACTCTCCCGCCTGTCCTTCCAGGGCTGCCTTCGGGCCCGCGCCCCTTCTCTCTCCGCCACACCGCAGGAACGCTGGGAGCCAGTCCCCGAGGTGGGCGCCGCCGGCCCGGAGCGCCACCCCTCACCCCAGCGACGGGGCCGGGCCCCCGCCTCCCAGCCTGGACCACCTTCTCCGCCTTGGCCCATCCCTGCTTCCCACAACTTCAGCCCGGCGGAGCAGAGCTTGCACACCGACTGCGAAAGGGCGATTCTGGAATTCCAGAGCTGCTGCTTTTGCCCCAGAAGAACTGAAGGAAAGGGATTCGGCTACAGCCGCGCAAGGCTTCCCGACCCTCCCGCCCAGGGCAGCCGCTGCCCGGGGCTCCCCCGCGCCCCTTCCCCACCCGCGCTCGGGCCGCGGGCACGGCGCGCTCTCCCGGGGTGAGCGCTGAGCCGCACACTCACCCGAGCGCTCGCCGCAGCAGTCCGGAGCAGGAAAGGTGTATCCCGGGCCCCCGGGTGGGGTGGGGCTGGGGGAACGCGCGGGCGGGCTGGGGCTGCGGTACGGGGCGCCGGCGGTCGCCGGGCGGAGGGCGGCGCGTCCCGGCTGCTCTCGGGCCCGCGGAGCTGGCTGCGCGCTGCGGGACCCTGGCTAAGCGCCGGGGCGGGTCCCGAGCGCGGGTGGGCGGACGCCCGGGGCTCTCTACCACCCGGAATACTCCTCTCCTGTTGCCCTCATCCCGTGCTTCCTTCAACACCCCTTTTTCATCTATCTTCTTTGACTTTTCCGCCTCCTCTCTCTTCTCTCTTCCTTTTCCTCCCTCCCTTTCCACTGATGCGTGGAGAAGGGCGGGGGAGGAACAAAAGTCCCGTCTCTTTAACTTGAGTGATACCTTGCAGATCATCTGTTCATGGAATCTGGAAATGACGTGAATAACCTTTCTGAAAGCATATATAATATAACGACTTTAGTCTCCTTCCCCTCTCCCCCCCCCCCCTTTTTTTTTCTTTGCTTCTCCTTCCCAGTGATTCCTTTTATCCTGTAGGGTGGCTAGGAAGGAGCTGAGGTCAGATACGGAAAGCGAAGAGGGAGTAATAGCGGGCGGTGCTCGGAAGTGGGACTGAAAATCATCCACCAAGAGGACCCAGAGATCTCTTTATCCACAATTTCATAAAGCAGGCATTTCCTGAATATAATTGAGATTGAGGTGGGAGAGGAGAAAGGAGATAGGCAGGGTAATGGGGCGAGGGTTTAGTTAAGGCTTTATTCCATGCTATCTGTAGCGTGGTTTACTCTCCAGATGTATTAGCATTCGTCTCTAGTCTTATGACCTGGATTTGACCTTGAGAAAATACTTGGCCTTTCCAGTTCCTGGCCTTAAATCTCTTCTTTAATCCAATGCTTTTGTAGCCCAGTACACTGACTCCCTTCAGTTGCAGGCTATCAGAACTCCAAAGACCTGTGCTGACTTTGATCCTGAGCTGGAAAGATCCCCTGGAGGAGGAAATGGCAACCCACTCCAGTATCCGTGCCTGGAAAATCCCGTGGACAGAGGAGCCTGATGGGCTACGGTTCGTGGGGTTGCAAAGAGTGGGACATGACTGAACAATGTAGCAAGCAGGGAAGCTTGAGTGCTTCTTGGTAATGTAACAGAGCAGGACCCTATGGGACCTTCTCTCCGCCTACCTCTTGTCTATAGAAAAATTTTAGCCTCCTAGGCCTTCCTCAAGTTCCAAAGAATAAATTTAATTGGAGCAGGGGAAAATGGAGAAGGAAAGGAAAACTGTTAAGCAAGACAGAATAATAATAGTTTAGCTATTAAACAAAGTCAGGGACTTGTAGTTCCTCCTCAAGGGCCATAGATAATATTCTGAGTCATATCCTTTGAGCTGTTTGGCAGATACTGAAACCTCTACCAAGTGGAAGAAGTTAATTGTATGCTGCCCATAAGCAGGTAGGCCTTGGATGAGTTGAAACCAGGTTGATGATGTTGACTCATTACCTGTCCACAAGCTGATCATACACTCCACAACCCCTGTCTTCACCTTGTCTTTAAAAACCTCTTCTTGGGACTTTGCTAGTGGTCCAGTGGTTAGGACTTGGAACTTTCACTGCAGTGGTCTGGGGTTCAATCCCTGGTGAGGGAACTAAGATCTGGCAAGTCATGCAGTGTGGCAAAAAAAAGTGAAAAGTGTTTCCCTGAAAGCCAACTAGGAATTCAGGTCTCCTGAGCCTTAGCTGCCTGGACTCTATCCTTGGTGCCCCTCAGTAAATGCTACACGTTCCCTCATCACAACCTAATGTAGTAGATTGGCTTAACTGCATGCAGGTATGTGCATGGAACCAAGTTTGGTCCTGTATCAGGAGGTGGCAGTTTTGCAGGACTCGACCAGGTCTCTAATGCTGGTATGGTGGGACAGATATTTTGTACGGAGCACAAGTGGATCTGCCCAGGACTGAGTTTACCCTGAGTCTACTGTCTTAGGTCCCTTTTTTCCAGAAAGGAACTCCAGTCACTGAAAGCTTCTTTCTGCTCTCTTGCCTCACAAAATTTTCTATCATCCAAAGATGATCTTCTATAAATGTTTCTTATAGACTAAACATGTATTTTCCAGCCCATCTTTCTTCTGTTGGTGAGCTCATGCTTGCTCTCTGACATCATATATTTAAATCAGATCCTGTATATAAAACACTAAAAATAATGCTTGGTATTTAGTACTCAAGAACTGTTCGCTGAACTATTATGGGTAATGACTTTCAGTTCAGTTCAGTCGCTCAGTCGTGTCCGACTCTTTGCGACCCCGTGGACTGTAACCTACTAGGCTTCTCCGTCCATGGGATTCTCCAGGCAAGAATACTGGAGTGGATTGCCATTTCCTTCTCCAGGGGATCTTCCCGACCCAGGGATCGAACCCGGGTCTCCCGCATTAGAGGCAGACGCTTTAACCTCTGAGCCACCAGGGAAGCCCATGACTTTGGGTTATCATTAACATTTATTTCATGTTTTTATTCGCCCATGTAATTCTTAAACCTCAATTCCCTGTGCCATGGTTTGCATGATTCCCACCCTTATCTTACAGCTGTCTGACTATGTGGTTATGGCTACTCATTTAGGAAAGCATAGTGAAAATAATCCTAGAGGAAATCAAGATTTATAACCTTCTTAATGAACCAACCACAGTATTTTCCGTAGAAGATACAACATCGACTACCCCAATTTTACACTTGTTGCCAGAGTAATTTGTAACAAATATTTGTAGATGACAGCCATGGAGAGAGTCCAAGTTTATACCACATCAACAAACAGATTAGGAGTGTATCTACCCGCTGCACTGAGGGATGTTTCCAGGTGCCATGTTAGAACTTGTGCTGGGAAAGATTGAAGGCGGGAGGAGAAAGGGACAACAGAGGATGAGATGGTTGGATGGCATCACTGACGCGATGGACATGAGTTTGAATAGGCTCTAGGAGTGACTGATGGACAGGGGAGCCTGGTGTGCTGCAGTCCGTGGGGTTGCAAAGAGTTGAACATGACAGTACTTTGGCCACCTCATGCGAAGAGTTGACTCATTGGAAAAGACTCTGATGCTGGGAGGGATTGAGGGCAGGAGGAGAAGGGGACGACAGAGGATGAGATGGCTGGATGGCGTTACTGACTCGATGGATGTGAGTCTGAGTGAACTCTGGGAGTTGGTGATGGACAGGGAGGCCTGGCGTGCTGCGATTCATGAGGTCACAGAGTCAGACATGACTGAGCGACTGAACTGAACTGAACTGAGTGACTGAACTGAACTGAATTGGAGCTAATAATTCTATAATACCTTTGGGGGAGTAGAATATATTTAGTGAAAATGTATGAAAAGTCTCACCTGTGACGTGAAGAGGATGTAAGGTGCTTCTACTATTGCTACTTCAGCAAATAAATTTGCTTAGGTATCAGTGATGAATATGCACCTTGCAAGCTGCAACATGACATTGTGCTCTAGAGATACTCCATTTGCTATTCAGTACACAGATTCTTAATCCAGTAAAGACACAGTCACAGCATTCAACCAGGGTTACTCTGAGTAAGTAGAGGATGAGTAATTAGGATGCTTCTTTAGATATCTTATTGCATTTTAAAAGCCTGATTCTCAGAGAGAAAAAGACTAGAATCTCATTTTTAAGTTTACAATTTTTAAGTCCTTTGTGTGAATTAAGTCATCACAAACAAATTCTTTCAAAAGCTTAGTTGAAAGATCCAGAAAGTGTCGGTGCTTAAAGGTCTGGTTTATTTTTTAATCTTAAATATGTAGGGATACTACATATATTAATAGATAAGACACTAATAATCTATTGCTTGATCTTTGGCCAGAAAGTTTTCATTAAATGGCACTATTTTGATAATCATATCTATCCTAGTGAAGACTAAGTTGATGTTCTCTTGTGTCTTTCAATTAAATTGACTGCACTAAGATAATTATAAAACTCAGCCTTAAGGTGCAAAATGAATGAGAAAGCTGGGAAGTTGTAAAAGAATGTAAACAGTGTAGAAGGACACAAGTAGTGCAGACCTAAATAATGTAACCTTGACTTAATGGCTATGTTTTCCTTGAATTATTTGGCTAACTACAGAAGATTAACTTGACCTCATAAACCTCACAAGTAAGATCCACTGACTCATTCTATGACATTAAAAGGTCACTTTTAAAAGCATTATTTTAAGTAGCTTCTTTTTTTATTTTGGAAAAAAGACTGCAGAGTAAAATGAAAATTCATAATGCAAAGTAAATCAATAAAATAAGCAACCTCTCCCTAAGTTTATGGGAAAGCATTTTATTTTTTTGTAATAGTTCAGATTGACTTCATTCATTCATTAAATTCATCAGATGATTGCTCAGTTCTTTTGGAAGGAAATCAAATGCAAAGGTATGAAGAGGTTGAATAAATATAATTTAATAATTCCATAATACATGAGATAACCCCTATTACAAAATAATGATTATTTTCTTGTAGGTATAGGATATGCCTAAACTAATCTCTAGAGAATACTATCATAACTAAACTATCAATGGGAAAATTGGGTTCATAATTTAGATTTCTTCTTTTATATAAATCATTAAAATTCCCATTCTAGCTAGCTAAATCCATGAATTATTTTCAAACATGTGCAAAATGATAAGTGATCATTAGTAGTTAAATGTATATCACTTAACTACAAACTTCCAGGTCTGTCACTATGAAATTGTGAATTGGGCCACAGTTAGTTAATCTCTAAAACTGGATTGAGGTGTAGTGAACAAAATACAAACAAACACTTAAATGATATTCTTATCTGTTGCCACGTTGTTCTTTGTTCTCACAACTGAAAGAATGGCAGCGTGGTATTTTGCACAATATACTGTGTAATATAGCTGGGCAAAAATGTTGAAGAATATGTGATTGTAACAATGGATAGTTAGTAAGCCTATTATGATGAAAGGAAAAAACCCTGATGATCAAATTCATTTAAACAGATATAAACAACATTAAACTACTAAATAATCAAACTTTAGCTAAAAACATGAGTTATCTCAAGAAATAATCAATGCCAATAAATTCATATCACTTAATACCTTTGATGGTGTTTTGTTATAGTTGTGTTTTACCTACAACCATTGTTTATATAAGTTTTAATATTTTCAGTACCATTTAACAATTTTTCCTTTATTCTGTATTTGGTAAGGCAACAGGAAAATTGCAGTTATCGCCATTATCTCTCCGCATTCATGAGTAAACTAGCCATAAATATCATGAGGGAGACTTACATTAGAATTGAACTAATTTGAGTTTTAATTTCATCTAGCCATTAGCTAGTTTGGTAACTTAAGGAAGGTATCTAATTTTTTTTTTCCAATTTCATCTTTCTAAAATTACATATATAAATAATGCCAAATATTTCTTTCTCCAACAGTTACCCTGAATATACTGGGATGCATATTATAACTTCCATTGAGAGGGTAAACAATTATACAACATATAATCAAACTTATGTGAAGAAAGTCAGGAAATCAGAATAAAACAATTAGGTTTGACACAATGAAGTATTGTCAAGGTTGCAAATCATTTGATTGAAATCTTGTCAACACATACAAGCTAAATTTTAAAGATATCTCATACAAATGTAATTTGCAACTAAACAGCTTCTGAACATTCAGATAGGGTGTCTTGCATGCTTTAGTACCAGTGAATACTCAACCAATTGGAATATAAAATGGAACATCCAAAAAATCAGTATGTACTTAAACAGTCTCTGTTTCTTGCCCTATGTCCTGTGGTTATTTCTACAGAGTTGTAGTTATAGAAACAATGTTAATGAAAATAAGGATGGCTTTGAAAAAAATCAACATAAACGCTACACCTGAATCTTTGTCAATGTTTAATAATATATATCAAACAGGCTTTACTGTTATTAATGGAAATTTATTATGACAAAAAGTAGACTCCAAGTGTTATAATGGAATAAAATTATCCCAAAACATTAATATTTAAGATTGATTAATTTGTGTCCTTGATGGAGAAAAAATTGTGATTATTTTTTAAATGACATGTTTATTATATCTTTATACTTTTGTTTCTTCTTATGAATGTGGAATGAGACTAAGAGCTTAATAAAGCTTTTGATAAACTATTCTTGCTTATTAAGGGCAATCCCCACAGGATTTTAATATAATTTGTCCAAAGCTCTATGCCAATTATGTAATGATTTAAAGTGTCATCATAGTCATAGTCCAAAGTTGAAAATGAGAGCCTAAAACAGAGCTTAATTAAGCCTGCTATTGTATAAGAGGAGTCCTACTAAGTACATTGGATGAGTAGTTTTTTTGAAATAGGGTTCACCCATAAAGTTTTCAATTTTCAAAGATAAAACAGTTTCTCAATATTTTTTAATTATGAAGTTTTCTTTGTGTTTTAATTTAAAAACCAAACATATTATTAAGAGTAGTTACGTAGTGTTGTATAGCATACACTTCAAAGCCTCAGTTTTTGTTTTTGTAAATCTCTAGGATCAGCCTGGAGAAGGCAATGGCACCCGACTCCAGTACTCTTTCCTGGAAAATCCCATGGACGGAGGAGCCTGGTAGGCTGCAGTCCATGGGGTTGCTAAGAGTTGGATACGACTGAGCAACTTCACTTTGACTTTTCACTTTCATCCATTGGAGAAGGAAATGGCAACCCACTCCAGTGTTCTTGCCTGGAGAATCCCAGGGATGGGGGAGCCTGGTGGGCTGCCGTCTATGGGGTCACACAGAGTCAGACACGACTGAAGCGACTTAGCAGCAGCAGCAGCAGCAGCAGGATCAGCCTACCAACTCCAGTTCCAGCTTGTACTTTGTTGTTCAACCCTCTCCCTAGGATTCTTCTTTCCTTTCTACCTTTTCCCTGTTTCTTTGCTCTTTCACTCACCCTAGTTTTATAGTTTAACCTTAGTCACAGTTTCTCATACCCTAGTTATAGTTTTTTTTTAACAGCTTTTTTGAGATGCAAGTATTACATGAATTATATTAATTATTATATAAAGGAGAAATAATTTATATAAAGACCCTAGTATATGATATATAGAAAACATCTGGTATATACAAATTCCTCATTAAATATTAGGCATTATACTTATTGTTTTAAGAACCTTGACTCCAGAGAACTCCTTGTCAAACATCATTTTAGTATTGTTTTGCTTTTTGTAACATACCACACACTCATTTATCATCAGGATTATTTGTACATATTTCACTTCTTAGAGTTCCCCAACTTTCATTTGTTGCTTTAAACCCTCTTAGAGGTTCATGTCATAAACTTATGCTTGTTATTTTTGATGAACTCTTTTAAATCTGCCTGTCTAAATCTGGTTGATATGTAAAATCTAGCCCAGTGCAACTTAAACTTTAAAATGTAACTAAGATTTATTATGGTGATGACTTTGTAGTGTGTACAAAGATTGAATTATCATGTTGAAGACCTTCAACTAATATAATGTTATCTAAATACCAATTTTAGCTCAATTAAAAATGCATAGAAATCATTTAGTTAGGGATTTGTTCACTCTAACTAGATATGAGACCTAGTTAAAAATAGATTTTAATTCTGTCGGTTTGCCATAGGGTCTGATATCATAACTTTCTATCAAGCATAACAAAGTTGCTGTTGGTCACAGGACCACATTTTATGTAACAAAGTGATCCTTTACCTTTGTGATTAACACTCACACTTGCACTTACTCATTTATCCATAAAATATTTATTGAGGACCAGCTCTTAGTTATCTCACAAGTGACTATAATGCAATGATAAATAGAGTCTGAAGAATTGGAAATTAGTTCAATAATTACAAAAATATGAGTAAAATTACAACCAGAGACAGTGTCTCTCTTCTAGGACAGTTTGTTTTTTCAGTATTTTTTATTCTATTCTATTTTTATTTTTAATTGAAGTATAATAGACCTGCATTACTATATTAGGTTCAGGTATACAACATATAATTTGACATTTATATCATTACGAATTGATCACTACAGGGAAGCCTGGTGTGCTGTATGTAGTCTATGGGGTCACAAAGAGCTGGACATGTTTACTCTTTAATGGGAAGTTTCAACCTTTTAATCCCTTTCCCTATTTTGTGAAACCCCTATTTCCCTCCTCTTTGTTGACCACCAATTTGTTTTCTGTATCTATGAGTCTGTTTCTGTTTTGTTTTGTTTATTCATTTGTTCTGTTTTTTGGATTCCACATATAAGTGAAATCATACAATGTTTGTATTTCTCTATCTGGCTTATTTCACTTAGCATAATGCCCTATAGGTTCATCCATATTGTTGAAAATGATAAGATTTCACTTTTTATGGCTGAGAAATGTTTCACATTTTAAATATATATTAAATGTATCATTTTAAAATGTTCCACATTTTAAATATAGCAAGGGATAAATATATCCCTTTTGGCCTGTAACGTTTCTGCTGTAGCTCAGATGGTAAAGAGTCCATCTGCAATGTGGGAGACCTGGGTTTGATCCCTGGGTTGGGAAGATCCTCTGGGAATGGCAACCTACTCCAGTATTCTTGCCTGGAGAATCCCATGGATGGAGGAGCCTGGTGGGCTACAGTCCATGGGATCACAAAGAATTGAACACAGCTGAGCGACTAACACTGAGACTAGTCTTAGAGGTGCTCTTCTGTCTGTAACTAGTTATTTTAATCTTGCTGTTTTTAAGGTTCTCTGTTACCTTTTAAGGTAAGGTTGTCTCTTACTTTTGACATTTTTATTGTAATATGTCTTGGAGTGGATCTCTTTTGATTCCTTTTATTTGGGATTCTGAATCTTAAACTTGGATATCTATTTCCTTCATCAGATTAGTAAAGTTTTCAGCCACTATTTTTGCAAACTGTTTTCCTTTACCTTTTTCCCATTCTCCTCCCTCTGTGAGCCATTAATATGAATGATAGTTTACTTGTTCCAGAGGTCTCTTAAACTAGTCTAATTTCTAAAAATTCTTTTTCCTTTTTTCTCTTATGATTGGATGATTTTTACTACTCTATCTTTTGGATCACTGATTCACTTTTCCACATCTGTAGTCTATTAATCCTTCTAAGGCATTTTTCATTTTACTTACCATATTCTTCAGCTTTGATTGATTTTTTTGTATATCTTGCATCCTTTTTTTTGACATTCTGACTGAGTTCATGCAGTATTCTCCTGAATTTGGTGCATATCTTTATGACTGTTACTTTAAACCCTTCATTTGGTAAATTGCTTCTCTATTTCATTTAGTTATTTTCCTAAGTTTTGTCTTATTCTTTCATTTGAAAGGTGTTCGCTTGTCTTCTCATTTTACCTAACTCTCTGTGTTTGTTTTTATGTCTAGGTTTATCAGTTACATCCCCAGTCTTGAAAGAATGGCCTTAAAAAGAAATTGTTTCTTGGAGTCCAGTGGCACAATGTCCCCTGGTCACCAGAGCTAGATGCTCCAGGAGTGTTTCCTGTGTGGGCTGCATGCACCTTCTGACTGTGGTTGGGCCGTGATTACTGCAGGTACATAGGCAGGCAGAGTCAGTTCCCAGGCTTGCTGGCTGTGAGGATCAGTCACAGTAGCTGCCAGAATCCTAGTAAGCATCACTGACTAGCTAGACATGGCTCAACTGTGACTGCTGCAATAGCCCTAGTGGGCAGGGCTGGCCCCCAGAGTAAGCGTCACCTTGGGGAGATACTAGTGTTAGCTGGGGTGGCCTGCCAGATGCAGCAGGTGGGAGCTACTTTGGAGGGGCCAGCTGTAGTGGGCAAGCTGTGCAGGGTGGGTCCTCAGGGGATAGGTGGAATGGGTTGCTTTATGTTAGCTAAGGTGAGGGAGAATGAAAGAAATGGTATCAGCCCACACCAGCTAGCTATGTGGAAGGAGAGTAAAAGAAAGTGGTGACACCATTGCTCCCATCCTCAAAGAAACTTCCACCAGATTCCTGTCCCTCTGCACAAACCCTGAAGTTAGTCCATCAGTCCTTCTCATAAGGCCCAGGCACTGTATCAGCTTTTGCCACTGATTGGGGCCTGGGGATGAGTGAGTTTGTGCACGAGTCCTTCAGGAGCCGTGTTCCAGTCCTGGGTAGAAGCCCTGCTACGTTTCCCAGGCTGGGGACCTGATGTGGGGCTCACAGTACTTGTTTCTCGAGGAGACTTCCACAGTTGGGATAGCTCTCCCACTTGTAAGTTGCCACCCTGGAGGTGTGGGTTCAGACTAGACCACGTCTCTGCCTCTCCTATGCGATTCAGATTGGTCTTTTCTTCATGTCTTTGGTTGTAGAATATCTGTCTGCCAGTCTTCAATTACTCTCAGAGACAGTTGCGCTGTGTGTCATTGTAGCTTTGGTGTGTCTGCAGGAGGTGGTGAGCTCAAGACTTTCCTACTCTGCCCCCTTGCTCTGGCTAGTTCCAGGACACTTGTCATTCCTTATCACCCTGTTCTTCCCAGCACACAATGCTGAGAATTGAAATATGTTTTCCTTTGTCATAAAACTGACCCTTGATTTTAAAAAGCTAGCCCTGTTTGCTTTGTTTGTGCCACTCTGCATTTACTTTGCTTCTTCCTTTCTCCATTGCATTCTCTCATTTTCTTCTCCTAATGTGTGTTCTCTGTTCTCTCCCTGCTAACAGTGATCCAGGTCTGTTCAGTGCATCTCTATGCTGCACCTTCCTCTACCAGATGCAAGCACCACGTATTTTTCTCTTTGTACAGTGAAGGCAGCTGAGTACAGAGCATACCTTCCTGTCTTCTCATTCAAAATGAATAACTCATCTTTGAAACAGAAAAATGATTAAAATAAGTATATTACTATTGTTTAAGACACTATTAAATTTTAGAATAGCATATATGATAATATTAGAGCTTCCCTTGGGGCTCAGCTGGTAAAGAATCCACCTGCAATGCAGGAGACCTGGGTTTGATCCCTCTGTTGGGAGGATCCCCTGGAGAAGAGAAAGGCTACCCACTCCAGTATTCTGGCCTAGGGAATTCTGTGGACTGAATAGTCCATGGGGTCGCAAAGAGTCGGAAACATCTAAGTGACTTTCACATAAAGTATTTGATGTTAAAACTTTAGAAAACATGATTATAACTTCATAAAAATAGCTCTATTTTATTAGAATAAAATACACCAGTCTTTCTTTGACATTTTAATAAAATAACCTTCAGCCAACTTTCTGAATAAAACATTCAGAAATACCCTTAAAAAGAGCCAAAAACAACCCTGCTGCTGCTGCTGCTGCTAAGTCGCTTCAATTGTGTCCGACTCTGTGTGACCCCATAGATGGGAGCCCATCAGGCTCCCCCGTCCCTGGGATTCTCCAGGCAAGAGTACTGGAGTGGGTTGCCATTGCCTTTCCAGTAAATTGAATATTAGTAATTAAGTAGATGGGGAATAGATGGGGAAACAGTGGAAACAGGGTCAGACTTTATTTTTTGGGGCTCCAAAATCACTGCAGATGGTGACTGCAGCCATGAAATTAGAAGACGCTTACTCCTTGGAAGAAAAGTTATGTCCAACCTAGATAGCATTTTCAAAAGCAGAGACATTACTTTGCCGACTAAGGTCCGTCTAGTCAAGGCTATGGTTTTTCCTGTGGTCATGTATGGATGTGAGAGTTGGACTGTGAAGAAGGCTGAGCACCGAAGAATTGATGCTTTTGAAGTGTGGTGTTGGAGAAGACTCTTGAGAGTCCCTTGGACTGCAAGGAGATCCAATCAGTCCATTCTGAAGGAGATCAGCCCTGGGATTTCTTTGGTAGGAATGATGCTGAAGCTGAAACTCCAATACTTTGGCCACCTCATGCGAAGAGTTGACTCATTGGAAAAGACTCTGATGCTGGGAGGGATTGGGGGCAGGAGGAGAAGGGGACGACCGAGGATGAGATGGCTGGATGGCATCACGGACTCGACGGACGTGAGTCTGAGTGAACTCCGAGAGATGGTGATGAACAGGGAGGCCTGGCGTGCTGCGATTCATGGGGTCGCAGAGTCGGACACGACTGAGCGACTGAACTGAACTGAATTAAGTAGAAACATGGCCATGATATTTATTGTGTAATCCTTCATAGCATGTAATTAAGAAAACCTTTGATACAAAATTAGTAAAGCTGGCACCATAGGACAATATATTTGTGATCAGCCCATACCATTTCAGATGGCTAGCGCACATCATTTCAATGAAAACACTTTTTTTCCTAGTCCATGGCAACCAAATATACAATTTCAGCTGATTTTAAGCAAATGTAAAACTGCAACACTTTTCCATTTCAGATAAAAGTTATTTGCAATTAACTTGAAGGCAAATAGTCTTATCTATGGCATTCACCAGCTGCAGCATAGCTCTGCTAGACTTCCTTCCTTGTTTAATGTCTGCCTTATGTATATTCGAATTTTATAGGCCAGTGTATGTAGAAGCTTCCATAATCTCATATGCATAATAATTCATGCATAGTGAAAGCCAAGAACACCCATTTAATATGGAAAATTTAAAAATTCATAATCTTTTCAGCCATTGGATAAATCAAGGTAGTCAATGAAAATCTGCCCAACTGGTTTTGGGGTTAACTTCAACTATTTACATATAAATTTGCTTGCATATCTGATGATCATAATGATAAATTTAGTCAAAAGACAGTCATATATTAATACTTTCCAAAAGTCTGTAGCATGGGTTAATCACTTGTCATTTTATATTTGGGTTTAGTTTGACCTTTGTCATCTATTTATACAGGTTTAAATATTAGTTTATTCTTCATTAAATATGAAGTTGGATTCATTATTTTCCAAGGTCTTATCCTGGTTTAATTTTTATGATTTCATTGAATTTGCCACTACTTGGCTGGTTTGTATTTGTACAGAGTCATGATATTTATGATGCTGTATGTTTCCTCCTACATATTTTCCTTGCATTAACATAACCTCTCACTAGGATGGCACAGTCCCCTCAGCCTAACGAGTTTTTTTCATGTGTAGTTGTGTTATGGATTATTGAATACTTTTCAGTTTTTCTGTGTGTGTGTGTATAAAAAGTTAAAAATATCAGAAACATAACTGCAAAAAATGGTAGCTTCTCATTTGAACCATCTACAAGGTTAAGTAAATTGTTTGTTTCCAGAAAGAAAATGTGCCTATAATTATCTATCAAAGGCTATCTATCATGGAGTCTGGAAAATGGTGTGACAATTTCTTTACCTTTCCTATTGTGATTTTTTCTTCATTTGGTACTGGGCAATCTAGGAGGCTCTTCTCTATCCAACCAATGACTCTTTTTTTGCCAAAAGCAAAAAGTTGAGAAGAGGGTTAGACAATAGAGAAAGGGTTTACAGGGAAAAGAAAATTCTTGCTTTCCTCATGCTATTTAAAAAGAGAGAAGCATCACTCTGAGTATTATCTGAAGAGCTTCTAAGGCCCCATTATAACTGAGTCTTTTTCATTTTATTTTTTTAATCAAAGACAATTTAATCTAATCCCAGTTTTCATTTTGGACTTAGGAAAGTAAAAAGTGAATGTGAAGTCACTCAGTCGTATCTGACTCTTTGCAACCCCATGGACTGTAGCCTCTCAGGTTCCTCGGTCCATGGAATTTTCCAGGCAAGAGTACTGGAGTGGGTTGCCATTTCCTTCTCCATGGGATCTTCCCGACTCAGGGATCGAATCCGGGTCTCCCACATTGCAGGTAGACGCTTTACCATCTGGGCCACCAGGGAAGCTCTCTGGACATAGGAAGACAGTGCTGAATCAACCTACACTTTTTATCTTTTACAGGATGTTGGATGGTGCTCCATTTTACTCTTGGACCTCTAACTTCCATCCAAACCTTGACAATCACTCGATAGCTTGTTTCCTCCATTTCCTTTCCTGCCTTTTCTCTTTTTTTCTCTTGCTTCTTCCTTGCTTCCTTCCCTTGTCCCTTCCTTCCTTCTTCCCAATTACTGTGGACATTTACTCTATTTTTTATCCTTAATACACTTAATAGGTAAATAACAACATCTCTCTTTGGAGAAAGGAAACTGTCTTTAAATTTCATAAGGCTTGGCAAAAGTTAAAAACTTAAAAGATGAACAAACTAAGCCCCAAGTTAGCAAAAGGAAGAAATGACAAAGATCAGATTAATTTATGATGAAGGAGCCAAGAACAAGCAATGGGAGAAAAGGCAGTCTTTTCAATAAATGGTGTTGGGAAATCTGGACAGCCACATGCAAAACAATAACTGGACCCCTGTCCTACCTCATCGGAGAAGGCAGTGGCACCCCACTCCAGTACTCTTGCCTGGAAAATCCCATGGACAGAGGAGCCTGGTGGGCTGCAGTCCATGGGGTCGCTGAGTCGGACACGACTGAGCGACTTCACTTTCACTTCTCACTTTCATGCATTGGAGAAGGAAATGGCAACCCACTCCAGTGTTCTTGCCTGGAGAATCCCAGGGACGGGGGAGCCTGGTGGGCGACTGTCTATGGGGTCGCACAGAGTCGGACACGACTGAAGCGACTTAGCAGCAGCAGCAGCAGCAGTCCTACCTCATATAGAAAACTCAACTCAAAATGGGTTAAAGACTTGAATGTAAAATGTGAAACCATGAAGGGAGAAAAATTCCTTGACTTTGGTCATGACAATGATTTTTAAGATTTGACACCAAAAGCAAAGGCAACAAATGCAAATATCAGCAAGCAGGACTCCATCAAACTAAAACCTTCTACACGGCAAAGAAACCATCAAAAAAGTAAAAAGGAACTTATAGACTGGGAGAAAATATTTGTAAATTGTATATGATAAGGGGTTGATATCCAAAGTATGGGGTTTCCCTGTCTCAAACAGTAAAGAATCTGGTTGCAGTGTGGGAGACCTGGGTCTGATCCCTGGGTTGGGACGATCCCCTGGAGGGGTGGCATGGCAACCCCCTCAGTATTCTTGCCTGGAGAATCCCCATGGACAGAGGAGACTGCTGGGCTACAACCCATGGGATCACAAAGATTCAGACATGACTGAGCAACTAAGCATAGCATAGCATAGTATATCCAAAGTATTTAAAGAACTCATAAAAGTCAATAGCAAGAAAACAATCTGATGAAAGAGTGGGCAGGGGAACTGAATAGATATTTTTTCCAAAGAAGATATACAAATGGCTAATAGGGGCATTAAAAGATGCTCAACATCATTAATCATCAGGGAAATGTTAATCAAAACCACAATGAGATGTCACCTCACAGCTATTAGAATGGTTATCATCACAAAAGACAAGAAATAATGAGAGAATATTGGTGAGAATGTGGAGAAAAGGGAATGTGTATTGTTGGGAATGTAAACTTGTACAGCCACTGTGGAAAACAGTTTGGAGGTTTCTCAAAAAATTAAAAATAGCATTACCATAAGATCCATTTTCACATCTGGGTGTATATATCTAAAGGAAATGAAAATAAAATCTCAAAGAGATATATTGTACTCAAGCATTCATTGAAGCATTGTTCACCATACCCAAGATAAAGAAACAATGTAAATGTTCATCAATAGTTGAATGGGTAAAGAAGATGTGGTATACAAACACAATAGAACTTTATTCAGTCTAAAAAAATCCTGTCATTTATGACAACTTGAGTGGACATTGAGGGCATAATGGTAAGTAAAATAAGTCAGACAGAGAAACACTATGATATTGCTTGTATGTGGAATTGAGAGGAGCTGAACTCATAAACAAGAGAGTAGAATAGTGGTTAGCAGGGGTTGGGATGGGGAAAATGAGGAGATATTGGTCAAAAAACAAAAATTCCAATTATAAGTTGAATATGTTCTACGGATCTAACACACAGCCCAGTTACTATAATTAATAATACTTAGTATATACTTGGGTGTTGCTAGAAGAGTATATCTTTAAATATTCTCACACAAAAATGAAATGATAGTTATGTGATGTGATAGAGTGTGGACTAACACTATAGTGATAATCATTTTGCCATATATAAGTGTATCAAACTCCAGTGTTCTTGCCTGGAGAATCCCAGGGACGGGGGAGCCTGGTGGGCTGCCATCTATGGGGTCACACAGAGTCGAACACGACTGAAGTGACTTAGCAGTAGCAGCAGCAAGTGTATCAAATCATGTTGCACCACTTATACAGTGTTTTATGTCAACTCAATAAACCTGGAAAATTAATTTAAAAAGAAAAGGAATTAAAAACATGAGAGGCTCACAACTACATGATACATCATAAAACATCTACTATTCAGTATAATTTTAGTACTGAATGAGGTTATGGCATTCATTTTTTTGAAAATCAGTAATTTGCATATGTTTATACATCCATCCACAAATGTTTATTGGATATCTGCTATATGTCAGTTATTATATCTATGGTAACAAAGTAATAAAAAGTCACAATCCCAGCTCTTGAGGATCTTATAATAGAGCTATTAATATCTTTTTTTAAACTAGAAAATGTAAGAAAAAGTAAAATTGTATTCTGTGAATAGTTTAAATAAGAGAGACTTTATTATGTACACAGGTAGACGTTACTAGTTGTCTATGAAAATCTATCTCTTCCCTTTTTTTGCTATAAGTGTTCTCTTATTTTGTTAGGAACAAGATGCACAGCCCTGGGCAATGCATAATGTTTAATCCAGTCCTTAGAATTCTGTCCTCTGTTTTCCTGATCTCTCTTGCATCTTAGAGTGCCAATGAGACCAAAATGATAACACATGGCCGGGTTTCGGCAAAGCTTTTCCTTTCTTGAAATAGGGAACACTAGAGGTCAGAATCAATTGTTCTCATTTTTTTCTGCACAGAAAGCAGACAGGTTGTGGACCTGTAGCAGACATATTGTGATCATAATCTGGGTTTCATGAGAAACACATTAACATGCTGAAGATGGTGCAGCAGAGAGGTAGAAAGCTATTCCTTGAGATGTTATTGAGCAGCTGAACTGACTATAGCCACCTTCTACCTTCCAACTTCTCATTATGTGAGAAAAATAAATCCCTATTAGTGTAAGTCATTATAAACTAGGTTAACTGTCGCAGTGGAACAAATTCTTTATAGATACACATATACAAGAGAATCAACAGGGATATAACAGACTAACATAAAGCCAGCAGTACAGGACAAATTTTGTATTCCTAACATTAATGTGAATTAAGTGAGTCATTGGTAAGAGCTTGGAAATCACTGTCATATTAATTTTTGGTTATAATTGGGTTTGAAATGTGGTACAAAATGTCAAGAATTTATTTTTAATAGAGAGTATAATCTCTTCTGTAGAGATCAATGATGGTGGCTACGCATTAACATTTTATTTCCTACTGTCCTTTCTTTCAGAACTAAAAATGAGTTTATCATCTAAGGATAAAGAAAGAACTTTGAAGGTATTGAAAGTCTCTCTGAAATAGAATTTTCAAAAGTACAGCATTTTATTCTTATTTACTGAATCATGAAATATGGTCCTTTGTTTATAAGATTAGAGACAATTTGGGAAGGAGACAGGACAAGCATAGTGATTGCAGACATGTGCTTGTTGTATAAAAATAAATCTCCAGTTAGTGTTTTTAATCCCATTCCTTCATAGAGAATATTGGTTATGTGAGTTATTAGGGAAAGTGAAAGTGTTAGTCTCTCAGTCATGTCTGGCTGTTTGCAACCCCATGGACTGTAGCCCACCAGGCGCGTCTGTCCATGGAATTCTTCAGGTAAGAATAGTGGAATAGGTAGCCATTCCCTTCTCCAGGGACTCTTTCCAACACCGTAATTGAACCCAGTCTCTTGCACTTAGGCAGATTCTCTACCATCTGAGCCAAGAAGGAAACACAGGAGTTACTAGAAAACCCTCACTTAGCTAAAAACCAGTTCTGATTTTATTATCAATACAAATAGCCCTATGAAGTGTCTATATTTATTTATGCTTTAGAGAAACAGTAATTTACAACATTACAGTAGTGTTAATTCTGAGGTCCCATAACAGCAGTTTCTACATGTTTGAAAGAGTTAACTGCAAATTAGCTGTTATCATTTGGAGGGCCTTTATTCAGTAAAAGTAGATGACAATAGTCCTGAGTGTAGGTTGAAGTCATATGGAGATGTTTGTATGTGTTATTTATAGCTATGATGATAACAAAATCCAAGAAGAACTGAGAAGAAAATCCCACTATAACATTAAAGTGTTTTATTTTATGTTACTGATGCCTGAGGCCTTGTGAAAACAAAGCGAGAGCTAATTGAAGTGATTTGGAAATTTCTTTACCTTTGGAATGCAGTCTTTATAACTTGAGAATTTTCAGTTCAACTCTGGAAGCATTCTGTTATTAACACACACTTGTTAAGCATGTGATATATCCTAGGCAGTGCCCTTCTCATTGGGCAAACAAGTGGTATACACCACTGCTGATTACATGGGACTCAGCTTATTGGGGAGAAAAGCACTTAAAAATAAGCACACCGATAATACAGATATATGTGGATTGCTCTGTAAGATCACAGAGCAGAGTCCCTCACTGCATGGGGGAGTGAGTGGGGGTAAGGATGGCCAACCACTTTTCTGCTTTTCCATCTTCTATCATATCCAAGGCTTACCTCTCCATTTGTGCTCTAGATTCAAACTCACCTCACCTCTTCTAGGACCTTTTGAGCAACATTTGTTGTTTCCTTTCTCATCTATATTCAAATGTTTCTAAGTTCTTTCTCTCACAGTCTAAACATACTCATTCTCATCTTCAGTTCAGTTCAGTTCAGTCACTCAGTCGTGTCCGACTCTTTGCGACCCCATGAATCGCAGCACGCCAGGCCTCCCTGTCCATCACCATCTCCCGGAGTTCACTCAGACTCACGTCCATCGAGTCTGTGATACCATCCAGCCATCTCATCCTCGGTCGTCCCCTTCTCCTCCTGCCCCCAATCCCTCCCAGCATCAGAGTCTTTTCCAATGAGTCAACTCTTCGCATGAGGTGGCCAAAGAACTGGAGTTTCAGCTTTAGCATCATTCCTTCCAAAGAAATCCCAGGGCTGATCTCCTTCAGAATGGACTGGTTGGATCTCCTTGCAGTCCAAGGGACTCTCAAGGATCTTCTCCAACACCACAGTTCAAAAGCATCAATTCTTCGGCGCTCAGCCTTCTTCACAGTCCAACTCTCACATCCATACATGACCACAGGAAAAACCATAGCCTTGACTAGATGGACCTTAGTCAGTAAAGTAATGTCTTTGCTTTTGAAAATGCTATCTAGGTTGGACATAACTTTTCTTCCAAGGAGTAAGCGTCTTCTAATTTCATGGCTGCAATCACCATCAGCAGTGATTTCATTCTCATCTTAAAAATATTAAAGATGGCCTGTCATAGACCACTCCCCAACAATTCCCAGTTTCACCAGCATGCTTCGCAACACTGCTGCCTGCTGTTGAAGACTTCACTTCCTTTCATTTCACTCATTTTCCCATACTTGTAATTTGGGTTCTGTTCTGACTGCTGCACTGAAACTGCCTTGTCTACAGTGGGAAATGACCCATGTGGATGGCAAGCTCTGTGAGATATGCACTCGTCTGCCTTCTGCATAGTGTATTGCAACCTGCACAACCTTACCTGGCACAATGTCGGAGCAGTGATAAATGTCTGTGGATTAATGAAGGATATCTTTTCTTTCTTCCTGCGGTATTTTCAACATCTTCCTCATTTTCTTTAGGCCATTCTTGCCCTCCTTAGTTTCTGGTACACCACTGTCTCTGTTCTCATATTGCTTTCCTGGACATTTCCTATACTTCCTCTACTGGATCAATAGGAAATATTAGTCTTCTTTCTGAATTTTATGTTTTATTATTTTTCCTTCACACTCAATGTATTCCCTAAAGCTGTTTGTGGTCCTCAAATTTATATTGCTATAAAAAATTACTTTGAGAATATCCAGGGCCTATTTGACACATCTGTTTTTACTTCCTACGTTTGTTCCTATCAACATAGTGAAATCTTCTTGAAAAATTACTCCCCCTCCAGAATTTCCTGTAAAATAAGAGACAGTGTATCCTAGACTCACAAATCTAGTAATCACTATAAAATAATCTTCTTTCCTCACCCCTCTCCCCAGGCCAAAAGACACTAAGTCTTGCAGGCCCTGTCTTCTTATTATGTCTGGTATCTGACTCTTGAATCTCTCATATTGAATAGCTTCTTATATGGCTATGAAAGTAGATTTTTAAGAGTTCCCTGAACTCAGTCATGCATTTCTTGAATTATTTCTACACCTGTATCTTAATGGTCTTTCTAAAGTATAAAACTAGTGATATTACACTTCTAACTAAAATATTTCAATGGCTGCTTTAGGATACTGTATCAGAATATTTAATACTATGAAAAGATTCTCATCACTAATCATCAGGGAAATGGAAGTCAAAACCACAATGAGATATCGCCTCACACCTGTCAGAATGGCTGTCATCAAAATGAATACAAATAACAAATGTTGGCAAGGATGTAGAGAAAGGGAACTCTGGTGTACTGTCGGAGTGTTTGTAAGTTGGTGCAGCCACTATGGAAGGCTGAATGTTTCTCAAAAAACTAAAAATAGAAGTACCCTATGACCCAGAAATTCCACTCCTGAGTATATACCAGAGAAAATCCCCAAACACTAATTTTAAAAGATAAATGTACCTCAATATTCACAGCAGCATTATTTACAACTGCCAAGATATGGAACAACCTAAGTGTAGTCCTGTGAAGAAAGCTGAGCACTGAAGAATTGATGCTTTTGAACTGATGGTGACTGCAGCCATGAAATTAGAAGATGCTTGCTCCTTGGAAGAAAAGTTATGTCCAACCTAGACAGCATTTTCAAAAGCAGAGACATTATTTTGCCGACTAAGGTCCGTCCAGTCAAGGCTATGGTTTTTCCTGTGGTCATGTATGGATGTGAGAGTTGGACTGTGAAGAAGGCTGAGCACCGAAGAATTGATGCTTTTGAACTGTGGTGTTGGAGAAGACTCTTGAGAGTCCCTTGGACTGCAAGGAGATCCAACCAGTCCATTCTGAAGATCAGCCCTGGGATTTCTTTGGAAGGAATGATGCTAAAGCTGAAACTCCAATACTTTGGCCACCTCATGCGAAGAGTTGACTCATTGGAAAAGACTCTGATGCTGGGAGGGATTGGGGGCAGAAGGAGAAGGGGACGACCGAGGATGAGATGGCTGGATGGCATCACAGACTCGACGGACGTGAGTCTGAGTGAACTCCGGGAGATGGTAATGAACAGGGAGGTCTGGCGTGCTGCGATTCATGGGGTCGCAAAGAGTCAGACACGCCTGAGTGACTGAAATGAACTGAACTGAACTGATACTTCAATAAAAATAATAATAATGCTGCTGTTAAAAGAGAGAAAATTTAATACTATGTCTAAAAGTAAATTAACTGGATCATCCTATTAAAATACAGGGTGAGCCTCATGCATTTTTTTCCTGCTTTTCTTTTACTCTCCCCGCCATTTCATTAGCTTCATTCTCTTTGCTCAGTTGCAAATAGGATAACTATCTTCTGTTCCCAGAAGAAGGGCACTTCCAATCAGTTTTCACAACCATTTAGAAAACGTCTTGAACTTCATGCTATTAAGAACTGGGCCTTCTTTGAACAATTTCTTTTGGACAAGGAATTACAGCATGTTGATTGTGGAAAATTCTGAAAGAGATGGGAATACCAGACCACCTGACCTGCCTCTTGAGAAACCTGTATACAGGTCAGGAAGCAACAGTTAGAACTGTACATGGAACAACAAACTGGTTTCAAATAGGAAAAGGAGTATGTTAAGGCTGAATACAGTCACCCTGCTTATTTAACTTATATGCAGAGTACATCATGAGAAACGCTGGACTGGAAGAAACACAAGCTGGAATCAAGATTGTCGGGAGAAATATCAATAACCTCAGATATGCAGATGACACCACCCTTATGGCAGAAAGTGAAGAGGAGCTCAAAAGCCTCTTGAAGAAAGTGAAAGAGGAGAGCGAAAAAGTTGGCTTAAAGCTCAACATTCAGAAAATGAAGATCATGGCATCTGGTCCCATCACTTCATAGGAAATGGTTGGGGGAACAGTGGAAACAGTGAGCCGAAGAATTGATGCTTTTGAAGTGTGGTGTTGGAGAAGACTCTTGAGAGTCCCTTGGACTGCAAGGAGATCCAACCAGTCCATTCTGAAGGAGATCAACCCTGGGATTTCTTTGGAAGGAATGATGCTAAAGCTGAAACTCCAGTTCTTTGGCCACCTCATGCGAAGAGTTGACTCATTGGAAAAGACTCTGATGCTGGGAGGGATTGGGGGCAGGAGGAGAAGGGGACGACCGAGGATGAGATGGCTGGATGGCATCACGGACTCGATGGACGTGAGTCTGAGTGAACTCCGAGAGATGGTGATGAACAGGGAGGCCTGGCGTGCTGCGATTCATGGGGTCGCAAAGAGTCAGACACGACTGAGCGACTGAACTGAACTGATGGCAAGGGAAGTGGGAATGCCATGATGGTTGAGATCAATCACGGTCCACCTCTGAGTTTGGAGTGGGTTTGATCCCACACGTAGAGCAGCCACATAATGTGGATAGAGTGGGTGAGCATAAGACAGATGATCACTGTGCCCTAGAGATGACACAGTTCTTCTGTAAAGTGACCTTCTGGCCTATCCATTTTTATCTCTTGTGAAATGCTTGTCTGTATTGTGGTTTTATGCGTACAGATCTGCTTGCCATTCTCTGAGCACACGTTAGTTTCCTGCATCTGTGTCTATATTCATCTGCTCTCTCAGGATGAAAGGGAAACTTTTATTCCTTGTTTAAAAATGGGTGAAGACCCTCACCTCTATGAAGCTATCTGTGATGCCACGTTCCCTAGGAAGAATTTTTTAATTCCTTGTGGACTTCTTCCCCACCTTTACCACATACTCGCTGAATGGTATGGCATTTATCTTTTATATGTTTGAATTTTTAGCCTTTATTTGAATCAGGGGAGTTTTCTCAGGTGCCTTGTAGTCCTTAATACTTATACAATGTCTGGCAATAGATAAGGCTCATTAGAGTCAAGGACAAGAAATGCCACTTTTTCTAATACTTTAGGCAAAGGCATATTTCAAAGGGGAATATATTTTCCAGTGAAAACTTTTATTTTTTAAAATTTATTTATTTTAATTGGAGGATAATTACTTTACAATACTGTGATGGTTTTTAGCCATACATCAACATGAATCAGCCACAGATATTCAAGTTTCAAAAGTATAGGATCTGGAAGAAAAAAACTTTCAGGTTAGGCAGTACACAGAAAAATATAAACATTTTTTTGGCAAATAGAGATAAACATCAGTCTAAAATAGATGGAAACTTGTAATAGATTGTGAGGAAAGTTCTGCCTTCTCATTCTGTTTCTTGATTGTTTAGGGAAAGAAGCAGAAACCTTGGTAAATGTCCCAGAACCCAAGCTGGCAGCAAAGTTTTAGTAAAGGAGCAGTGCAGCAGACATTTCTCACTGTGAGAATAAATAAATACCTTGCCTCTATTTCTGCTGGTACAGTCTTCAGATTCTCTTTATCTAAATGCCATCATCTCCCTTGTTCCCAATATAAAATAAGCCATTAGATCCTTCTTATTCTTCCTTAGAAATGTCTCTCATGTTTGCACTTGACAAACAAAGCTTTATAAAGGAATAGTGAAGATATAAAGGAGTCATTCCGCAGAGAAAGTAAATTATGAAAGGGAAGATGGATTTGGAAATGTCTTAGGAGCCACAAGTAGAGAAAGTAGCCAGGAGTCTGAGGTAGTGGTCAGACTTTAAAGGAAGGAATGTAATAAATGCCTTATTAATAACTTTCTCAATTCACTGAAACCCTTCCCTTACTTACATAAAAAGAATACTACCTTATAAGTTTTCCTAGGGAAAGTAATATATCCATTTTCTAGGATGTTTCAGAATTTCAGAAGGCTATGAAGTTTAGAGCACTTCATGTTCTTATTGTCTTACTCCTTATTGAAATGCAGCTTCTATGCAAAACAAATAAAACTGCCATTACCAGCACAATTGGCACATATATAATCACTCTCCAAATAGCCTTTAATGAGTGTTCATATAGAAAACAAAAAAGGTAAAACATCAATCAGTTCTTTTTAAAATGTTTTTGGTTACATGCCTTCATTGATATTTTTGGTGGATATCTTTCAGCAAAATGATAAGAAAATACCTTGAGCTTCCAGAATTAAATCAGGTATTCTTTGCAGATATAAGACTGAAAAAATAATTTCAATATTTGCCTGAGACAAAGAAATAGTTCTACTTCATACAGATCAGAAACTGGGAAGACATAATTATAGTTCTCAACGAAAAGTGAAAAGTAAAATGAAAGTTGCTCAGTCGTGTCTGACTTTTTGAGACCCCATGGTCTATACAGTCCATGGAATTCTCCAGGCCAGAATACTGGAGTGGGTAGTCTTTCCCTTCTCCAGGGAATCTTCCCAACCCAGGGATTAAACCCAGGACTCACACATTGCAGAGGGTTATTGACCAGCTGAGCCACAAAGGTAGCCCAAGAATACTGGCGTGGGTAGCCTACCCCTTCTCCAGCAGGTCTTGCCAACCCAGAAGTGGAACCAGGGTCTCCTGCATTGCAGGCAGGTTCTTTACCAGCTGAGCTATCAGGGAAGCCCATAGTTCTCAATAAAGAAGATCAAATTTAAATTATTAAAATATAGGATTCCTTCAGTGACTCTACTTGACTAAGGAGATGTGGACAACAGACTGCTTTGAGCTCTGGAAAAAAAAAAAAAAAAGACATAACACACACGAAAAGATGCCGAACACTGCTAATCATCAGAGAAAAGCAAATTAAAACTATAATGAAGTATCATCTCAGCAGTCAGAATGGCCATATCATCAAAAAGTCTACAAATAATTAATGCTAGAGAGGATGTGGAGGAAAAGGAACCTCCTACACTGTTGGTGAGAATGTAAATTGATGTAGCCACCATGGAGAGCAGTATGAAGGGCCCTTAGAAAGCTAAAAACAGAACTACCATATGATATTGCAATCCTACCCCTGGGTATATATCCAGAGAAAACCATACTTTGAAAAGAATTATGCACCCTAACATTGAGAGCAGTACTATTCACAATAGCCCAGACATGGAAGCAACCTAAATGCCTATTGACAGATGAACAGATGAAGAAGATGTGGTATACGTATACAATGGAATATTACTAAGCCATAAAAAGAATTTACAGCAACATGGATGGACTTAGTGATGATCACACTAAGTAAGCCAGGAAGAGAAAAGCAAATATAGTGTGATTTCACTTATAAATGAAATCTAAAAAGTGATACAAATTAACTTATATACACAAACAGGCCCACAGACATAGAAAACAAACTGTGAGTTACCAAAGGGGAAGAGAGGGAGAAGCACAAATTAGGAATTGGGAATTAATGTATACACATTTACTATATATTAAATATATTACCAACAAGGGCCTACTGTATAGCTCAGGGACTATGCTCAATATCTGAAGCACAATGGTATGTACCTGAAACTGACACAACCTTGTAAATACACTACACTGCATTGTTTGGAAAGAGACACTGCTTAAGTAGAGATCATAAGCATCTATATAAGATAAGAATATTATCTTATTATTATTTCAACAATAATATTTAACATCTTGATTAATTCAACATTAACATGTTCTATCCAAACAAAGACTGCCCTGTGCTAATAGGACAATCTCCATATAGGCAGCATCATTTAGATCATTTTGTCTCCTCTTTGCCAATACTATTTCCCTTTAGTATTTCAAGCTTCAATCCTATCAACACTCCTATCAACTATTGCTCTTGCATTAGGAATTAAAGGAGATTTCACGTCATTGTGCTCTGCAAAAGGTTTTGCCATCCTCGATCGTCTCTCAAATGTTGCTATCTTGGCAATTAGATGTTTTGTTTTAGGAAATATGACTATTTGCTTCTGAATGAATCTGAATAATAAAAAAGTAAACCATGAGAAAATGGGCCCATGATATAGTAGCACACAATATTCATCTTTTTTTCCAAAGCTCCAACACAGCCTCTAAACACTAATTTCATCCCTTGGTTGTGTATCTGAAAATAACTGCCAGAATATACTTCACACTTGAAAGAATTAATTTGTGAAAATCTGTGCGTGGGGCCTGAGCTGGCAGTGAGCTGAAATAGTGCCTAGAGTACATTCACTTCAGTGACAGGGACCCAATACCTTCAGAATGTCACATAGTCTTAGAGCTCTGGCAACAAGAATCCCATCATTTCCTGCATATATTTAAAAATACCTAGGTTAGTGTTCAACAAAGATGTGAAATATGAACTGTTTCTATAAGGAAATTTAATAATATAGGAAATCTTATTAAAGGAATATTTAGATAGAAACTTTCACCTAGGATAAACAAATTCTCTTAATTTGCACTTGAAAAGAAAAATAAAATTTGACCAATTACTTTTATAACTTTTTTAAAAAAGAAATTTATGTTTCTCAGATTTTGGAAGAGCCCACATATCTGACTCTAAATCTAAAAATAATGATTTTAAGACTGTTCAGTATTTATAGCTCATACTAATATTTAATGACCATAATAGTAATCATGATTTATCAATAAATAGCTAAGTGTATTTGGAGTACTTTTTAAAAGAAGGTAAGAATATATGTAATGCATTAAAAAAAATGGCAATTTAAAATTCTTTAAAATAGATCTCAAGACTTTTAAAAAGATACTTTAGCAATTTTACATCATGCTCAAAAGACATTTGTTCTCTTAGAAATTTGTAGCACTATAATGATCGTTTAGTTCAAACCCCACATTTTTTTGAGTCCATAAGTTTAAGAAACTTGGTTAAGTTTACACTGACAATGAGTGATGGCTCTCTGACATAAATCACGTCAAGATCCTCTATGACCCACCTCCCAGCGTAATAATAAAAGCAAAAATAAACAAATGGGACCAAATCAAACTTAAAAGCTTTTGCACAATGAAAGAAACTATAAGCAAGGTGAAAAGGCAGCCTTCAGAATGGGAGAAAATAATAGCAAATGAAAAAAACTGACAAAGAATTAATTTCCAAAACATACAAGCAGCTTGTGCAGCTCAATACCAGAAAAATAAATGACCCAATCAAACAATGGGCCAAAGAACTAAACAGACATTTCTCCTGTTTAGAATAAATGTCTTCTAAAAAAAACATATAGATGGCTAACAAACACATGAAAAGATGCTCAACATCATCAATTATCAGAGAAATGCAAATCAAAACCACAATGAGGTACCATCTCATGCCGGTCAGAATGGCTGCTATCAAAAAGTCTACAAACAATAAATAGTGGAGAGGGTGTGGAGAAAAGGGAACAATCTTACACTGTTGGTGGGAATGCAAACTAGTACAGCCACTGTGGAGAACAGTGTGGAGATTCCTTAAAAAACTGGAAATAGAACTGCCGTATAACCCAGCAGTCCCACTGCTGGGCATACACACCGAGGAAACCAGAATTGAAAGAGACACATGTACCCCAGTGTTCATTGCTGGGGTACATTGTAAACACTGTTTACAATAGCTAGGACATGAAACAACCTAGAGGTCCATCAACAGATGAATGGATAAGAAAGCTGTGGTACATATGCACAATGGAATATTACTCAGCTATAAAAAATAGCACATTTGAGTCAGTTCTAATAAGGTGAATGAAACTGGAGCCTATTATACAGAGTGAAGTAAGTCAGAAAGAAAAGCACCAATACAGTATATTAATGCATATATGTGGAATTTAGAAAGATGGTAACGGTGACCCTATATGAAAGACATCAAAAGAGAACGGATATAAAGAACAGACTTTTGGACTCTGTGGGAGAAGGTGAGGGTGGGATGATTTGAGAGAATAACATTGAAACATGCATATTACCATATGTGAAATAGACGACCAGTGCAAGTTTCATGCATGAAGCAGAGCACTCAAAGCTGGTGCACTGGGACAATCCAGAGGGATGGGATGGGGAGGGAGGTGAGAGAGGGGTTCAGGATGGCTGGACCCATGTACACACTTGGCTAATTCATGTCAATGCATGGCAAAAACCACCACAATATTGTAATTAGCCTCCAATCAGGATTGGAAGCTCATATACACTTGTGGTGGATTCATGTCAATGTATGGCAAAACCAATATGGTATAAGTAAAATAAAGTAAAAATTAAAAAATAAAATAAAATAAATGAATTTTTAAAAAAAGAGTGAAGGGACCTCAATTTATAACTAGATTCGTTGATTGCAAAGTCCAGTTTTTCTTTCAGCACATCACATAGTATAGGCAAGATTTTTTTTTCTCTTTAGGAAAGTCAGAAGCTTAAAGTCTCAAACAATAAATGTCTAAAGAAAAATAACGAAAAAATATTTCAACTGTATCATTAAAAGTTTTAAGTGAAGCAAAGAAAAGAAAGGAACCATCATTTATTTGAGCCAGTGAATGTGCCAGAAGAATTCATGACCTTGTCAGTTTGGGTAATATTTTTCATATTTTCAGAGGTAGAAAAATTTCAAAAGACTGAAGTGATCTGATTTTCTTAAGATCATTTCATTTTAAAGTGGCACATCTGGAATTATACCCATGTCTTTCAAAGAGACCATCTGATTGCCAAGCCTATACTCACAAAAGGACACTGTCTGTAGTGACTTATCTTAGACTCTGTTGACTGGTTATGAGAAGATATGAACAACATCTGGCAGTTTAATCTTACAAATCTATACCATGTTTTCTAAAGGAATGATTCTCACTGGAGGTAAAACCATCCCCTTAGTACTCATGAAACATGAGTCAGCTATCCCTCTGGGAAGCTCCTCTAAGTATTAAGGGTAGCCATTTTGGGGACATCGCCACAGTCTTCTGAAAGCTATATCAATTATAGAAGGATTCTCTTAGACACTTGAAGCAGAGAAGAAAGTTAACAATGGCTTTTGTTTAAGAAGCGCCATTGAGTGGGCAGTAAACTTGGAAACAAAGTGTTGTTTATAGTTGTAAGAATCCCTCAGTGAGACCTATGTTGGCCAGGAGACACAAATTGACAGTGTCTCTCAGAGCATGTCCCAGTCACATGATGTAGCTCCCAGTTCATTCTGAATGGTTGAGTCTAATTCTTGGTTTTGGAGACACTCCCTAGAGGCAGTTTGGCTGATCTGTTTGGTTCTTGCATGCCATCAGTTGGGGGATATCTGTGCCTTATGGAGCATTAGAGGAACAGCCACAAAAATGAGGGTAGGAATGATCCAGAAGACCGACAAGCATTTTATGAGGGATCTGTGGGTTATGGGGCCTTTTCCTGCTATTTCCAATTGACTTCGTGCATGGTTAAGTGGAATAATGATTAAAGAATTGTCAAAGATCTCAGGTATGGCTATAAAACCCAGGAGTCAGTTAAATTCAAGTTGCTCACAAACAGCTGGAAGACTGGTGACAGGGCACTATCTTTTTCCGAGAAGCTTTCAAGGGCAATTCTGAAATATAAACGATCGTAAGATCACTCCCTCTCTCATACCTCCAGGTCTAAGGTATTCCTTCCTAAGGTGCCAGGTTTCTTGCATTCTTTCTGCTACTCTAAAACCTATACGTGTTGTCACAGTTTTTGAAAAGTTATCTTTTTTTTTTTTTTTAAATCATCCTCTCGGAGAAGGCAATGGCACCCCACTCCAGTACTCTTGCTTGAAAAATCCCATGGACAGAGGAGCCTGGTAGGGTGCAGTCCATGGGGTCACTAAGAGTCGCGCACGACTGAGTGACTTTGCTTTCACTTTTCACTTTAATGCCTTGGAGAAGGAAATGGCAGCCCACTCCAGTATACTTGCCTGGAGAATCCCAGGGACGGAGGAGCCTAGTGGGCTGCCGTCTATGGGGTCGCACAGAGTTGGACACGACTGAAGCGACTTAGCAGCAGCAGCATCAAGTCTTCAGAAACCCAGGAAACTCCCTATTTTAGCCTTGTGGGTTTGTTGTCTAGTGTGTTCAACCAAAGAGTCATTATTATTAGGTTCCAAAACTATGGACATTCAACAAGAGAATCTAGGCGACTGGGCCAGAATTCAATTCAAATCCTCTAAGACTTCTTTTGGTTCAGTTGTAACTAGGAGAATGTACTACCTTTTCCTGTCTCAATTTTCTGTGAAGGGAAAGAAAGAAGCCTAATGCTCAGGATTGGTCACACTGGAGTCCCTAATTTTCAAAATAGGTCTACACATCCTCCCACAATATTCTTCCTGATCATTAGATGCTCATTTAAGGACTAAACTGCCATAATCAGGTGTGTGGATTAGGAGACAGGGAGGAAAGTAGACTGAGAAATCTTTTTGAGCTGGTGTTTAGAGAATTTTCCAATGCTCAAAAATACTGGATGCCTGGGGATGGTAGGCAGTGTGGAAGAGCCATCAAATACCCATCAGGACATTGTGGACATTGTCTAATGACTTGTGATAAACGGAGCACCACAGTCAGACTGCAAGTGGTCCAGAAAGTCAAACACATAATAGAGATTAAGTTTTAAGGACTACAACAGGGTGACTGGAGCCAGTTGTCTGGGGGTGGGAAGCAATTCTATAATCTGAAAATGTGCTGAATACACTGCTGCTGCCTCTGCTGCTAAGTCACATCAGTCATGTCTGACTCTGCGCGACCCCGTAGATGACTGCCCATCAGGCTTCCCCGTCCCTGGGATTCTCCAGGCAAGAACACTGGAGTGGGTCGCCAGTGCCTTCTCCACTGACAACACCACGGCACCATTCATTTCCTGGCTAAGGGGATCGGAGAGCTAATGTAATTAGTCTGTAAGCACTAGGTGGGAACCAAGTCCCAAGGAACTTGGTTTCTCCCACCTTGAGACAACAGGGCCACCTTCAGCAAGAGTTTGGCATGTGGTGGTAGCCTCTTCATTAGAAACAGAATCCTTTCCTCTGTGTCCAGGATATGATGGGGGGTGGATGGCCATATCTCACATAGTGATGAATCTATGTGGTTACTCTTGACAATCTGGGCAGAGCAGGCTTAATCAGCAGTATGAGTCCGGTTGGCCTCATCAGAGAATGAATTCTTTTTGTGGCCATCTGTACATTTGGCCCAGATAGTTTGATTTGAAGCCTCATTGTGATACTTCATGGCCCCAAAGAAAGGCGTCTTTAATCTGACAGTTTGTAGCTTTCCATGTGGCTGACCAAACCTCTAGGCTTTTTGCAACAGCTCAAAATCAGTGAAAATGTGACAGAGTTCGTCATGGGAAGTATTCGTCTGAGCTATGAGAACAGTTGAGATTTGCCCACAGTGGAGAATCAACATAGTGCTTTTCAGTCTGGCCCAGCTGGTCTGGGACTGAGCCTGCAGAAGCCCTGTCACACCATCACATTTCAGTTTAGCAGAGCTGTCAGTAAATAGGGCCATGCGTTTTGGGGAATCTCAGCAACAAGAGGACCCACTGAGCAGGCAGCTTCTCTTCAGGCAGTGGAGAGGGGAATAAAGTACCCCTCACAGGTCAGCTGCCACTTTCTCATGTAAAGCGAAGATTGCTGCTGGAGTTGGATGAATATGCCATTTCTACTTGACAAGTAAGACTTTTGAGTATGCTTTATCTTGTTGGTCGTGGACTCTGAACTGACTCCAAATAGGGATGTTATGTCAGAGGCCTTTCTGGATAAGTGTTTGGCTTCAAACCAAGGCCAATAGTATGCTAATGACTATTTATCAAAAATACTATATTTAGTAGTTGTTTCAGGGCAACAATTCTAAAACCTTGAGAGGGAGCTCCAATGAGAGGCTACGTCCAATAGCTGGGAACTTCAATAGGCAAAGTGATATTTGTGGTTCAAAAGGGTCATTAGGATTGTCACACTCAAAGGTAGATAGCATGTTGTATAATCTTCAGGAAAGTTTCCAATGGGACTTTTAATTAGGATACAGCTCAAAATAAGCTGATTTATATTACAGTCAGTCACTGGAATCAAGTAGGAATTTCAAGTTGGGTACGAACTGCCTCAATGCCTAAAGAGTCCAAGAATATTGTTGGGGCCTCCTTGGTGAGGGGGTACCAAAGATAGCTGATCTGACGTGCTGAAGGAATTGATGGCTGTGAACCCACACATAACTCCAAGGCTCAGAACTTTATCCGGATTTATCTACCATCCCTTGAGTCAGAGGTGTTTTACCCCAGGTAAATGAGCATTTATGTTTCTCCTCACTCTGTCTGTGTGTGTGCCTGTGTGTTCCTCCTTAGATTTGGGGCCGGTTGGTTGTTACTTGACCTCAGTCCCATGATGGGTTTTTAAAAATCTGTGAATGCAAAGTTAGTCAACAATTTTTTGTTGTGAGCATGAGCGTGGTGTTTCTTCCTGCTCTCTACATTCTAGAGTAGAAAAAAAAGTCATACGAGTAGCTTCTGAGGAAGAAGCTAAGGAGAAAATAACTGTTCTCTCAATCATATCACAAACTAATTTTTAAATAAATATTTTCACATTTCTTTCATCATTTTAAACATGAACTAGTCGCCGTGCTACTTAGTGAATTTAATTTTCTCTTTAACTCCCACCCTTCTTCTCCAGTGCCACCCTTCTATCCATAAACTTGTTAACTTTCACAGCTGTTCCAGATCTACTTCCTCTCTCCACCTATCCTGAGTAGATATGATCTACCTTATTACTAGTTTATATTTGTAGATGATATTGCAGGTCCACTTTATTTTTTGTTGAAGTATTAATTGACTTACAGTATTACATTAGTTTCAAGTGTAGCACACAGTGATTTGATATTTTTATACATTAAAAAATTATCGCCACAGTTAAGTCATCATCTGTCACCATACAAAGGTTTTAAAATGTTGAATGTTCTTGAGTATATTACCTGTAATATATACACTGTAATGTTGTGTATTATATCCTTATGACATATTTATTTTATAACTGGGAATGTATGTCTTAATCACCAATTCTTTTTCACAAATACCCCCGCCTCTGTGCTCTGGCAACCACTAGGTTATTCTCTATATCTATGAGTATGTTCCTGTTTTGTAATGTTTGTGTGTTTTGTTTTCAAATTGCAAATATTAGTAAAATCACACAGTATTTGCCTTTCTCTGTCTGATTTATTTCACTTAGCATAATTCTTTCTAGGTCTATCCAGGTTTTTGCACATGACCATACATTTGTTTTTATGGCTGAATAATATTCCACTGTATTGTGTGTGTGTGTGTGTGTGTGTGTGTGTGTGTGTGTGTATCAGTTCAGTTCAGTCGCTCAGTTGTGTCCGACTCTATGACCTCATGGACTGCAGCATGTCAGGCTTCCCTGTTCACCAAATCCTGGAGCTTGCTCAAATTCATGTCCATTGAGTCGGTGATGTCATCCAACAATCTCATCCTACTTCTTTTTTAAAAGTCAGTTCATCTATCAGTGGACTCTTAGACTGCTTCCAAATCTTAACTATTGTAAATAATGCTGCAATAAACACTGAGGCACATATACATTTTCAGATTGGAGTTTTCTTTCTTTTTTTTTTTCAGATAAATACCCAGAAGTGAAATTGCTCAGTCATGTGGTAGCTTCTAATTTTAATTTTTTGAGGAATCTCCATATGGTTAAATTTCAGCTCGTGAAGAATCTACCTATAATGCAGGAGACCCCAGTTTGATTCCTTGGTGGGGAAGTTCCCCTGGAGAAGGGATTGGCTACCCACTCCAGTGTTCTTGGGCTTTGCTGGTGGCTCAGATGGTAAAGAATCTGCCTGCAGTGCAGGAGACCCAGGTTCGATCCCTGGGTTGGGAAGATCCCCTGGAGGAGGGCATGGCAACTAACTACAGAATTCTTGCTTGGAGAATCCCCACGGACAGAGGAGCCTGATGGGCTACAGTCCATGGGGTCACAAAGAGTCAGACACGACTGAGTGAATAAGCACACATGCCAACGATGCAGAAGAGTTCCCTTTTCTCCACACCCTCGATAAAATGTATTCATTGTTTTCAAACAGTCATTTTGACAAGTGTGAGGTGATGTCTCATTGTGGTTTTGATTTACATTTCTCTGATGATTAATGAAGTTGAGCATCTTTTCATGTGCCTATTGACTATCTATGTTTGCCTTGGGGAAATGTCTCTTTGGATTATACTACTAAGACAGGGTTCCCATGGTGCATTTCACCTGGGTCATCTTGGTGGAATGGCTGGAGCTTGGACAGGTACGCCAGGGATGCCTTAGAAGGACGCCTGTAGCCGGCAGCCGGGGGTGCACTGGGACAACCTTAGCAGATTGGCTGGATCACCTATTTTCCTACTGGGTAGTAAGATGGAGAGGGAAGAAAGTAATGGCATTCTCTGATTCTCCTAACCTCAGAGACAGTTTCAGCAGTTCTCCACTCAATTTGACAGATGCTCTAGGGTTAATAAATGGATTTTCTTCATGGATAATCTAAGTGTTTTCTAAACTGCTATTTGTTCACTGTGCCCCAGGGTGGGCAAGTCTGTACTTGGGCCACTCAGGCTTATTCTTCCTTACTGCTGGACACCAGATTGGCGGTGAAGTTCTCATGGATACTGTGTCTCCTTGTCTTCTCCCCATCCTTTTGTGGTCGTGTGGTCGTATGTTGTGCAGAAGCTGTTCGACCAGCTCTCAGTTCTTCCTCAGGAGGAACTGCTGGGAAGGTAGGTGTAGATTCGTGTATCTGTGGAAAGAGGTAAGTTTTCGATCTTCTTATGCCTCCATCGTGGACCCCTGCTTTCACATTTAAATTAAGGTCTAATATAGAATTTTGTTTCTGTAGCTTGCCACTTTAATCAAAACCTGTGCTTTTAAAATTAGTGTAACATCTTCAAAACATTTATTAATTTTGATCTCTTGTTTTCTTCTTTGAGTAGTTCAACAACATGTACAAATGTTTCTTATTCAACATGACTCTTGTTCCAAGTGTTCTAGTTGAATCAACTAATTTTCAATTACTTCTACTTCATTTTGGTTTCTTCTTTCTTTTTAAAACTTAATGATTTATCTCAAATAGAAATTTTCATTCTAGATAGTGATTATTTCATTATTTATATCTAATGTACATGTTTAGTCCCTCTGGTATCACATTTTGAAGTCATTTTAACTATACTTAAATATTTTCTAGTGTTTTCTATAAATATTGTATATAAAATCACTGTTACAGTTGATAAATAATGCATTTGTAATTTTATTATTTAAATAACTTCAAGCCAATATTCTTTATTGGTATTTTCTAGTAATTGTTATACACCCTGAATTTCTAGTTATTTGCTTATCCTTCTTTTGGTTCTATGAGTTGCACATGTTCTTTTTTTGTATGCAAGTGATATGCTTCATGTTGCTTTAATCAAGAATCATTAAACAAAATTACAGGGTTTTTATTTGACCTGTTCAACTTTTGGATTTGATGAGATAGTTTTCTTCTCATCTTCATAAGAAATTAAATCTTCATTAAATTAATCACTTGTAGTGTCTTGTATGCTTAATTTAGGTTGGTTATGCTTAGATAAAAATAATCTTTTAATTTTTTTTTAGCTTTAAAAATATGTAAACAAACTACCTCTGTGAAGACTTTCCCCATTTTTTCCAGCTCTTTTTTGAGCTTCATTTTTGCATATTTTATCATGACTGACTTGAACTCATGCTTAATCATCTAATAAAATTTAATTGTTTTCCAAGTATAAGAAACTAAAAAAAGTTAGCTCAAAATTATTTTACTAAAACTGAAATTCTTAATTAAGTGGTTTTGGACATTGATAAATTCTATTAAATATTTTTATAAACTTTCTGCAACTGTAGCATTCAATTCACACCTGATATTAAATGAAGTATCAAAATCACATTAAGTCTATACCCACATACATACTAATTTATGAGTAAAAAATTTGTTTAACATAGTAAATTTATCCCAGCTACCTTCTTCAGCTGTTGAGGTTTTATGGACTAATGGGAAATTTTTTGCTGTGTAAGAATTTTTGCATTCATGCTGACAGGAAGGAGTCGACTAGTCTTTATATTTTCTTTTTTTTCCTATATAAATACTTCTGCTACTCACATCCTCTTCTCACTATTTCTGCGTCCACTGAGGCAGCCAGACACACAATTTACAAACTTTACTGGCATTTGGATGTAATCACCTTTTGTTTTGGAGGACATGGGGCAAAAGATGGTTAGAAGCCATTTCCAGGGGCCTGAAGAATTGTTAGTTGTGAAAACTGGTATTTAATGTTACAGGGCTTATCAGGATTGAGTGTGAAGTTATGTGAGGCAGAATCCACGTTTTCCTTAACAAGTGACATGTATAATATGTGGGACTCTTAGAAGCCAGAGGACTCAAGCCAAGAATCCCTCTTGCAGTACGGAGGAAAATATTAATTTTATTTTTTCTGATATACAGATGAATAAACAATCTTTTCATTTTGCCATTCTATTTCACTAATAGTTCAGTATTAACTGTACCAAAGAACACTTTCATAATTTTCAAGACTTTATTTTGGAAAAGTAGTTTAAAAAGTCATTTTTCAAGACTTTATTTTGGAAAAGTAGTTTAAAAAGTCATTTCAAAGAGTGAGAAGTTAAGCAGCAATAGGTTGATTATCAAATCTGGTTTTTCCCTCCTCATTTACAAGATCAATTCTTGAAAATTTTGGCAGGCAAAAACTATTTTTAATACACTTTATTAAGTTCAATTGAACTACTATATTCAATTCAGTTGAATAAATGTTCAACAAAAATTTAGTCAGTGTTGTTCTGGGATGTGATTGTTCTTTTCTCTGTGGTAGTGGTTGTAAGACTGCAAATCAACTTTGACATGAATGGTAATAAATGAATTCTGTAAAAGTGAAATATTTTTAGTTTTAATTGAAAGCACTGATTCAAATTGGTTCAAGTTGTGCATATGAAAATTAGGCTATATGGAGATATGACTGGCCAAAGTATACAGGGAAGGCTCAGATGGTAAAGAATCTGCCTTCAATGCAGGAGACCCAGGTTCAATCCCTGAGTCTGGAGGATACTCTGGAGAAGGGCATGGCAACCCACTCCAGTATTCTTGCCTGAAGAATTCCATGGACAGAGGAGCCTGGCAGGCTAGAGTCCATGGGGTTGCAAAGAGTTGGACATGACCGATCGACTAACACTTAACACAACTTTACTGATTTCTTGAGCAAAAGAGAGTCATTATAAACTTTTCAAGAAACAGAAGGAAAATATATAGATGAGGCATAATAAGATAATATTGCAGAAATAAAGATTATGTTTAAGAAAACTGTGAAATGAGAGACTAGAGTCAAGGCTAGCATTGTTGTCAAAACATAAGAGTGTCAAAGGATGAGACTACCATTCAACAACCAATGGAAAGACACAAAGATGAATTAACTTAAGATGCTTACTTTTAAGTAAAACATGCTGTGGGAGTCTGGAACAATATTTTCAAGCAGAGCAAGGAACTAATCTTATATAGGGCTTTGATAGAAGCATGGTATTCAGGAACTGATAAACTTTAGAAGTAGGGAAACTTAGAAGAGAGTGTTACTAATTGGCTGTTTTCAGATTCAGGTTTGCTGGAGTATGCCTGCTGCTGACTGATTATATGGATTTAAGATTTAAGATGTGTTCTGATGGTTACTTGTCATCCTAGAAAGACTGTTCTGTTCCCATATTAACAAATAATTATCAACAACAGTGTTAAATCTATTTTATTATTTTTAAGAAATAACTTATCAGTGGCTGGGGAAATTTCTGGACTAACTAATCTTTTCAGGTTAAAGATTGTTTACAGATGCATTCCAAATATTTTATAATAACAAACAACCAGAGTTTTTATTGTTTTTTTTAGAGTTGGGTAAACACGGGAAAACATTCACAGATCTAAGGATTTGCAACAATGAGACCAAACTAAGGAAAGAATTAATAAATTTACTGAAATCATAGGAGAAATTGTGTGTGTGTTTTAAATCTAACCTTAAATGTAATTTTATCATAAAGAAGTGAGTTCCTGAAGATATCACTGATCTTCCTTTCAGAACTAAAACTTTCAAGGCCACTCTAAGAAATAAAAAACAATTTTAAGAAGTGTAAATTGGGTACATAAATGCAAAACCCACAGGACAATGACCTTTATTGCTCTTGCAATATCTTATGGACCTTTTAAAAGAAATCATCTGATGAAATTGTTTTGATTTGAGATTCAGTATACATACAGTTATATATCCATAATTACAAGTTTTTCTTGCTATCTGAAAGTAGAATATGAAACCATTTGTAAGCCTAAATGACATAAAAGCAAAGAAGTCATTACCGTAGGAAACATCTTGCCAACTGATGCAAGATAAAACACAGATGCTCACAGATACAGCTTAAATTTATGGCGGTTTGATGCTGAGATGCTGCGTGTAGTTACCAGACAAGGAACTGCCAGCGCCAGTCTTGCTGCTGGGTGCATGATGCCTCTGTAAGACTCACTGCAAAACAAACGCTGAAATGTTTGCACATTTTGCCTTTTTGCTGAAAAATGAAAATACTACTTGAATTTGCTTTTTCAGTTAGCAAAAGCAAGTACTCATGTAGGTCTTTCATAAAAACTATTTGGTATCAAGCATTCTTTCAAAAAGCAGTGGATACCTGTATTTATGGATAGAATATAATCTTTGTTCCTTCTGAACCTCTCTTCTGCTTGTTCTGTTTGCTGATGAAATTCTGTTTTATTCTATCTTCACCTTATTGGTCTCTTTATTACTGTGTGCCATTCTAATTTACAGTAGTTTTAATGTTTAACCCATTTCAGTGAGTCAGTTAAGTTACTCAGTCGTGTCTGACTCTTTGTGACCCCATGGACCCCATGCCAGGCTTCCCAGTCCATCACCAACTCCCGGAGCTCACTCAAACTCACGTCCATCGAGTCGGTGATGCCATCTAACTATCTCATCCTCTGTCGTCCCCGTCTCCTTCCACCTTCAATCTTTCCCAGCATCTTTTTCCAATGAGTCAGTTCTTCACATCAGGTGTTATTGGAGCTTCAGCTTCAGATCTCCTTTAGAATTGACTGCCTGGCTCTCCTTGCAGGCCAAGGGACTCTCAAGAGTCTTCTCCAACACCACAGTTCAAAAGCATCAATTCTTCTGCGCTCAGCTTTCTTCACAGTCCAACTCTCGCATCCATACATGACTACTGGAAAAACCATAGCTTCGACTAGACAGACCTTTGTTGGCAAAGTAATGTCTCTGCTTTTTTAATATGCTGTCTAGGTTGGTCATAGCTTTTCTTTCAAGGAGTAAACATCTTTTAATTTCATGACTGCAGTCACCGTCTGCACTGATTTTGGAGCCCCCCAAAATAAAGTCTCTCACTATTTCCATTGTTTCCCCATCTATTTTTCATGAAGTAATGGGACCAGATGACATGATCTTAGTTTTCTGAATGTTGAGTTTTAAGCCAACGTTTTCACTCTCTTCTTTCACTTTCATCAAGAGGCTCTTTAGTTCCTCTTCACCATCTGCCATAAGGGTGGTGTCATCTACATATCTGAAGTTACTGATATTTCTCCCGGCAATCTTGATTCCAGCTTGTGCTTCATCCAGCCCAGCATTTCACATGATGTACTCTGCATGTAAGTTAAATAAGCAAGGTGACAGTATACAGCCTTGATGTACTTCTTTCCCAATTTTGAGTCAGTCTGTTGTTCCATGTCCAGTTCTAACTGTTGCTTCTTGACTTGCATACACATTTCTCAGGAGGCAGGTCAGGTGGTTTGGTATTCCTATCCCTTGAAGAATTTTCCACAGTTTGTTGTGATCCACACAGTCAGAGGGTTTGGCATTATCAATAAACCAGAAGTAGATGTTTTTCTGGAACTCTTTTGCTTTTACTATGATCCAGTGGATGTTGGCAATTTGATCTCTGGTTTCTCTGCCTTTTCTAAAACCAGCTTGATCATCTGGAATTTCATGGTTCATGTGCTGTTGAAACCTCACTTGGAGATTTTTGAGCATTACTTTGAGCATGTGAGATGAGTGCAATTGTGTGGTAGTTTGAATATTCTTCGCCATTGCGTTTCTTTGGGATTGGAATGAAAACTGACCTTTTCTAGTCTTGTGGCCAGTGCTGAGTTTTCCAAATTTGCTGGCATATTGAGTACAGTACTTTCATAGCATCATCTTTTAAGGTCTGAAATAGCTCAACTGGAATTCCATCACCTCCACTAGCTTTGCTCATAGTGATGCTTCCTAAGGCCCACTTGACTTTGTATTCCAGGATGTCTGGCCCAGGTGAGTGATGACACCATTGTGGTTATCTGGGTCATGAAGATCTTTTTTGTATAGTTTCTCTGTGTGTTCTTGCCACCTCTTCTTAACATCTTCTGTTAGGTCCATACTATTTCTGTCCTTTATTGTGTTCATTTAACACATTTACTATTTTATTTATATAACCTAGTGAAATAGATCAGTATAATTTTTACAAGAATCTACTTGAGGAGTTTCCTAAGAGTTTACTTAATAATTTGCTTTGATTTGAGAAATTTGAGTAGATAATTCATTTAACTTTCCTAAGATGCAAACAAGACAGGAAAATATTCTTATTTTTATTTTCTAAGTCTCCAATAGGTTTCCGTGTATTAGATACCTTAAAATTTGCTAGTGTACATTTCTTATATAAAGTGAATTCTCTATGAAATTCTTATATACTGGACTTTGATCTCTTACGGTAAAAACTTTTTTGGGGTCACCAATTCTTTGTGGTCCACACTTTGCACTTTAAAGGATTGGCCATTGTCCCTGGTTGCTGAAAAATATCTTCTATGCACTTGAAGTATCCTGACTGATAAGACTGTCTTTTTTTACTTGGGGTCTTGGGCCATGCCAGATCCTCCATGTTTACATGATTATTGGGAAGGTTTTGGACCATACAGTGGTAGCTTGATCTCTGGAGGGGTTAAAGATTTAGGACAAATGTATGGGTGGTCATTGATGTCTATGTGATAACCTCCAATAAAGTCCCTGGACACCAGTGCTCAGATGAATTTCTCTGGCTGACAATACTTCATTTGGGTTGCCACGCATCATTTCTGGGAGAGAAGTAAGCAATGTCCTTTTGACTCCACTGGGAAAGGACAATAGGAAACTCATGCCTGAAGTATTTGAGATACTGCTCTATGTGCCTCTTCCCTTTACAGATTTTAATTTGGATTTTTTTCCACTGTAACAAGCAGTAACTATGTGTATAGTAGCTTTTCTCAATTCTGTGAGCTTTTCTAGCAAATAATATGTTGTATTGTCAGCTCTATAGCTTTGCTCTGTTTTGGAGTTTGCTTTTAGGATATTATTTGACTTACCGTCTCAAGTCTCAAGTGCTGTAACTATTTACATATAGTTTCTCCCAGGCTTTATGCTCTGCTTGTCACATATGTACTTACCATGTGTTGTAATCCACATGATACAGGGTCATTATATTTTAAACAATTATAGTTTTAAAAGGCTCAAATGATAGGGAAAAAAGCCTTATGTATTGACTCATGTAGGTACCATTTCTAGTGTTCTTTGTATTTTTCTGTAAAGAAGTATCTCCATCTTTTATCATTTTCCCATTGCCTGAAGAACTTCCTTAGATATATCTTGTAGGAAAGTTCTGCTCTCAGATTTTGTGTATCTGGAAAGTCTTTATTGAGCTTTTGTCTTAGAAAGTTATTATTACTGGAGAATTCTAGGTTGGCAATATTCTTTTTCTTTTAGTACTTTGAAGATGGCTTCTTGCTTGCATTGCTTCTAATAACAAATCTTTCATCTTGTCTTTTTTTCTTTTCATGTAATATGTCTTTATTTCTCTGGCTGCTTTTGTTTTTCTCTGTCATACTGGTTTTCAGCACACTGAGTATGATATGATGTGCTTTAGTTTTCTTCATATTTATTTTCCTTTGGAGTTTACTAAACTTCTTCGATACGTGAATTTTTAGTTTAAGTAAATTTGGAAAACTATTGTGCATGTTTCATTTAAAATTTTTTTTCACGTATCAGCCTTCCCTCTCCCCCGATTTATTGGGGACTTCAATTACACTCATATTAGGCTTCTTGAAGTTGTCTTACAGATCACTGATGCTCTCCATTCATTTCTTTGATTCTATTTTTTACCCTATAATTCTTATTAGAAAGTTTCTATTGCTGTATAACCAAATTCATTAACTTTTTTCCTTCTACAAAGTCTAATCAGTCACTAATGACTACACCAATGTGTTTTCTACCTCCAATATTATAGTTTTCATCACTGGATTATATGTCTAGCTTCAGTTCAGTTCAGTTCAGTCGCTCAGTCGTGTCTTACTCTTTGCGACCTCATGAATCGCAGCACGCCAGGCCTCCCTGTCCATCACCAACTCCCGGAGTTCATTCAGACTCACGTCCATCGAGTCCGTGATGCCGTCCAGCCATCTCATCCTCGGTCGTCCCCTTCTCCTCCTGCCCCCAATCCCTCCCAGCATGAGTCTTTTCCAATGAGTCAACTCTTCACATGAGGTGGCCAAAGTACTGGAGTTTCACCTTTAGCATCGTTCCTTCCAAATATATATGTATATACTATACTTTGCATTTTATATTCAATATTCCTTATCTCTACTTTTTTTTGG